>CM042144.1:104014733-104029733 GCA_023376005.1 Doryteuthis pealeii | reverse complement strand
ATCGGCTGGTCACGCCAAGCCCTAACACCTATATGATTGCCCCAACCCTATTGCCCTTATGGTAAGCCACAACCTTTTTTATAATATGGGTACTAGAAGGCGGTGTCTGAGGGTCTTCATGCCCTGGGAATCACGTTAAACTCTATCTGATGGTGAGGTTCCAGTTCTGCGCCCTTTCATCACCATTGCTTCCTGGTCCACTCTGATCCGGAGTGGTAGTACCTGTTCGGGTCCCATCTATGGGCTAAAAAGAAAAGTGTGTTCATTAGAAAAAATGAGTGTTCATTAAGAATGAATTTCTTTCAAAACTTTATGTACATTAAATGACCCACTGAGGTTGATATGCCGTAAAACAATCCAAACCAAACCAAATCATTCATCCATCTATTTATTTCTTTTGTTAAACAAATTGGTTTTATATTGTGGCTAAAAACACTGGATTCCGTTCCTGTTCAATCAAAAGTAGGAGAAACTAAAATGCAATGCTGTGAATATACTGTTCCTCCATCCCGAAGAATTTCATATTTTCATTCGTCACAGTCGAAGTCTTCAAAGAAACAATATGATGAATGCAATTTCTCTAAAAGATAACTTTTTTTAATATAAAATAAATAAATATCTTAAGGTTCCTGACCGAAAAGTAGATCATTGAACTTGTATTCCTGCCGACATTCAGCGTAATCCAGAATAAACGAGTAGTATAAATAGTCCCTACCAATGCAGTAAGGGGAGTTGCTCGTCAAGTAAAAACGTTGTATTATGAATCATTATTTGTCAGAACACACGGCCTAACGGATATAAGGACTGAGTTAATACAGTTATAAGTGACCATCATCTAGAGGTTGCTGGTTCAATCCTGACTACAGGCGAAAATAACATAGATTACTTAACATTATTTGTCGGAATACACGGCGCAACAGATATGATAATTGAGTTAATACAGTTCTAAGTGATCAACATCTAGAGGTTGCAGGTTCAATCCTGACTACAGGCGAAAATAACAAAGAATACTTAACATAGCTTAACATTTGTACCCGGTCCTGGTTAACGGAATAAGAATAGTCTACCCCAATGGATTAAATAAAGGGCTTGCTTCGAAGTTCCATGAAGGCTACCGATTACAACGTAAAGGTTCCCGAGTTCAGCAAGGAGAATACCAGAAATCACTTCGGCTGAAACTTTGTGCATATAACAATAAAGTTGATGTGAAAAAATGGGTGGATGGACTGGTGATTTACCGGGGAGCGGCTGGTTGGGCCCAGGAAGTCCCTGACGGCATGTGGTTACTGAAAACGCGTGGCCGCGAAGGAACAAAACATATAATCTCCAGACGGAAGTAGGTAGGTGGGTGAGGTAGTTAATCAACATCTATAAATAGGCTGCCCTCCCCTTTCAGCTGTGTCATTAGAATATCTACCACACGACTGTTACCTGTTTCTAGAAGGTTACATCATAGTTACAAGGTTACACCCTAGGCAGGAGTGGGTAACTAAAGAAGCAAAGCAGACACGTCAGCCAGCTCTATGTTGGTCACCAGATCGATTTTTTTCTCGACAATCAAGACAAGAACCTGATAACTCTAAATAATACGAGTTAAAAAGATCTTGAAAAAAAAAATTTGACATGTGTCTTAATTGCAGGATGAATGATCATCATCCTGGTCATCATCATCCATGACTCTCTCACGCTACCCATCCCTATAAAGTCAACGATCTACTCCAATGGATTAAATAAAGGGTTCAGTTTGAAGTTCCGTGAAGGCTCATGATCACGACTGGAAGGCTCCTACTTACGACAAGAATGTTCCCGAATTCGACAAGAAACACATGAAGAACTCCGTGAGGGCTCATTGGTCAAAATGTTGTGTATATAACAATAAAGATGAGTATTATCTACGTTATTCGGACTATTGTCCTCATCTTCATTGTTATCTGTACAACGTTTCGGCCGATATGCCCTCCGGCCTTCTTCATGTATTTCTTGTCGGACTCGGGAACCTTCTCGGATTCGGGAACCTTCATTTCCAACACGGGAACTTTCTTGTCGTAATCGGGATCCATCACGGAACTTTGAAAAATAATTAACACAACTCCTACCCCAGCTATGGTTAGCGGAATGAGAACAGGATACCCCCGTGGACTAAATAAAGGGTTAGGTTCAAAGTTCCGTGATGGCTCCCGATTACGACAAGAAGGTTCCCGAGTTCGAAAAGAAGGTTCCCGAGTCCGAGAAGGTTCCCGAGTCCGACAAGAAATACCTGAAGAAGGCCGGAGGGCATATCGGCCGAAACGTTGTACAAATAACAATGAAGATGAGGACAATAGTCCGAATAACGCAGATAATACTATTCTTCAAGCCTCATCTCAAACATTCAGAGAAATAATAAAGATGAGGAAAAAAATCCCAAAAATCTAAATAGTACATATTGTATGAATCAGCGGATATTAATAATCCATTGTTTCATTTTACTTTAGATTTTGCTTTAAAAAAAAAAATTTGTTTGCCACGTTTAATTTTCATTCATATATAGACTGATGTCACTTTTTTTCTTTTTTTTTTAACATTCTTCACGGTTATTCATGCGGAACACAAAATGGTAAGTCTTTTTTTTTTAAATAAATAAATCAAATTTCATTCAGTCTATAAATTGGAATATTTAGAAAGGTTGCGTAATTATTATTTCTGCCGCTGGTAAATGCTATTTTATTTATGTTATTTTTATGCATATTGCCTCGAGGATTTGTAGGCGTTATTTATTGTTATTGTTATATTCTAATTTCCTTGTCAGTAAGAATCTTCGGTATGTCCTCACTGAATCAACAAAAAAAAAAAAAAAAAAAAAAAAAACAAAGCAAAAAAAAAACAAACAAAAAAACCCAAAAATCAAACAAACAACAGAAACATCTAAACGAAAAAAAAACTCATACCAAACAAACAATTACTAGAAACAATATTACCCCTAAGGATGACAAGGGAAATGGTTGAAAGCGCTTGTGTAAAAAATATGGGACATTTTCTATATCATCTGGATCCCGATTTACGGAAAACAACAATAAGACTTAAACGCCAACACTTGAAAATTATAAAGAAGAAATATTCCATGGTCTTAAAGAAAACCTGCTTTATATATATATATATATATATATATATATATATATATATATATATATTGTATCTATAAAGATAAAAGGTGGTTTACCGGTGAATATTGGCACGATCGTTGGAGGCGCAAAAAATCCAGGGGTTAAGTCAGCGATATAACAAATACAAAGTGCTCAATACAAAGTAGAGCAAATTTATTAAAGAAATGGATACAATAGAAACCTACTCGAGCTTCACCATAAGGATCTTCAGGGTTAAATCCACTAAATTAATCGAGGTACCGATTAATTGCAGCCGGAACACACGTGTAATCGGCTGCAATTAACCTCGATTAATTCAGTGGATTTAACTCTGAAGATCCTTATAATGAAACTCGAGTAGGTTTCTATTGTATCCATTTCTTTAATATATATTATATATATATGCTTATCTGCTATATATATATTATATATATATATATATATATATATATATATATATATATATATATGCTTATCTGCTTATATATATATATATATATATATATATATATATATATATATATGTGTGTGTGTGTGTGTGTGTGTGTGTGTTTAGGAGTTATTTACTAAGGTTAACAACCCTTCTTCTTATTTATCCTTGCTTTTATCTTGATTTCATTTACTATGCATACCTTAGAAAGAAGTACAGAAGTATGTAGCACCCAGTGAGAATCGAACTTACTATTTATGGTCTGCTACACTTGCTTGCTAACCATTATATCACTTGAGATCTCTAAAACAGTTATTTACTAAATTTAGCTTATTTGTGATACAAAGCCCGTAATATGGTCACCCAGGGAGAATGGAACTCACTAACAGTTATCTGCTACTCTAGCTTTCTAACCATTGCACCACGGGAGGTGCCCTTTATTCTTTATAGTTTCATGTCTAAAAGGTCGGCGCTCGTGTACAGAGAAAGGAGAGGATTTCAAAAGCTGATTTAAAAATGTAGTAAAACACTTTCTTCACTGTATGTCACCACTAACGTCACAATTTCCTTAGTTATTTATGTTATATTCTCAATGATTATGAAATAGTCATTATCTAATCCTAATTAGCATATTATTTCTTAACAATATCTCTATTAAAGTATAGCCGAGTTAGATTTGCCGCAAAACTGCCCATATTATTGATGCATTTAAAATCCTGAAATATGTATTATATCTATTAATAATGGAGATTCGCTTCCAGTTTCTGTGTGTAACAAAAATTACGTCACTGTTTACGTCACAGTACCCAAAATCGTCAAAACATAGAATAAATACACTCAAAATTTGAACATGCGACATTAGAAGTGCTCATTGTTTTTCAAAACAAATTTTAATAAATACATGACTGGTATTATATATCTATATATAGTTTGTTTTATTTAATACATATTTAAAGTTTACATTTCAAATTGTTTTATTTTTTAATCCTTTAATGAACTTGATGATTTTACTTACTTAGGGTACAAACTCACTGACATTGAATTTTTTACTCCCACCCCTCAATTTCTTTTTTTGTATCTACACAACCCCTCTGCACGAAAAGGATAGGATAAAAGGTCAATTTTGAAAAGGTTTAAATTCTAGACTGGTTGCCATGCAAAGGTTAAAGAGCCTAGTATGCCTTACTCATTTACCTATAAAATAGTTGCATTCATACCTTTCCCAAAGGTATTAGTGATATGTGAAATTCATGGTTGCCTGCAGCTGGTACAAGGCCAGACATAGAAATAATCGAAATCCTTATTATAACCATTATGATACGAGCACCTCCTGATTATTTTTCAATATATATATATTGAAAAATAATCAGGAGGCACTCGTATCATAATGGTTATAATAAGGATTTCGATTATTCAGCGAGGGAGTCTATCCCCTTTTCACTTGCCCTAGACCAAGGAGATTATTTTAGCGTCTGAGGTGGAGTGCCACACCTACCGTCAGCTCCTTACTTTACCGCACAGATCCCTGTGCTACTCATACGCTGAGTTGGCGAGGACCGGTATCGAACTAGGAACCTTGTGGTTTATATATATATATATATATATATATATATATATATATATATCGACCACTCCACGCGAGCAGGATGCGACACAAGGTCAATTTCTTAAACGGAGTTTTATAGCTCTGAATTCAGAGTTTTTATACTCCTAGATTACTTACCTAGCCAAGGTTAAAGTGCCTAGTCTGCCTTACTATTTACCCATAGCTGGAGGGAGGTAATTGGAGGCTAACCTTTCCCAAGCGCTATGTGAAATGCAACAGCCTCGTCCAGGATTTGAACTCGTGCTTACGAGCCATTTCCTATAACTCTAACCACACGACTCCAAATTCAATATACATATATATATCGGTTACTATGTCAGGAAATCTAGCGTTTTGGTTTCCTCCCCGTGCCTTAACTGCAACCTTGTACAGGCAGCTGTAATTACTCTTCGCTGGAGATTAATTGATTATACATCGTATTATTTTTTTCATTTGTTTTTTTGTTTTTTTTGTTTTGTTTTTGTCTTTTGGTGCCGTTAATAGCTTCAATTGCTTTTCGATTTTGCTGTCTGAATTCTTTGTTTTTATTCTTTTTTTCTTTTTTCTTTACTTATTCGCAAAAGAATGCGAGGTTGATGCATTAAAGAATTGTGGGGATTCGTAAACGATCCACATTTGAACAACCACAACATTTGGCGCCGAAATAAGTAATTAGGCGATTATTTATTTTGGACATTTTTTGCACATACATGATCAAAGACACATGCAAAGAACAATTAAATTGTGGTCTTAGACACACACACACACACACACACACACACACACATACACACACACACACACACACACACAGAAAACACACACACATGTACACACACACACACACACAGACACACAGACACACATGTACACACACACATGTACACACACATGTACACACACACACACACACACACACATATTATATTAAGACAAATTGAAAAACACAGGTTTAAATGAGTTGAGTGTTAAGTCTATTGGCCGACGCTGCAGTGTTTCGATCTATTATTTAGATTATCTTCAGGGCATTTGTTGGTATATGTAGCGTCGGCCAATAAAGTTACCACTCAACTCATTTAAACCTGTGTTTTTTCAATTTTTCTTAATATACTACATGCTCCCAAACTCGGTAGAGCTCTCTAGGGGTGACATAAATTAACTTTCACTGCCAGCATATATAATGCAATGATCATCTGTAAACAACTGGATCTCTCTGGTGATCGTAAAATATATAAACAAACGTATGTATTTAATAGTTTAAACCCCACCACTTTACGGCAGCTGATAAAATGGACCAGAGATTAAGATACCGGGCGGACAAAAAGTCAGTCGGATTTCGATCCTGGTCATAGGTAGTTGTTGTGTCTAACCACACTAAAGAGGCGTGTAACGCCGAAAAACGGTGTCTATGGATGATATATTATATATATATATATATATAATATATATATATATATATATAGTGTGTGTGTTAGTGTGAATTTCTTGAATGTTTGTGTTCATTTGTCTGTCTCTATTACAACCTTTCTCTCCCCTCCCCCTCCCTTTCTTTCTCTCTCTCTTCTCGCTGTCCCTCTATCTCTCTCTCTTTGTCTCTGCCTTTCTGTCTCCCTCTCTCTCTCTATTACTGTCTCCTTCAGTCTGTCTGTCTGCCACTGTCCGTCTGTCGGTCTGTCTGTCTCTCTCTCTATATATATATATAAATGTGTGTGTGTGTGTGTGTGTGTGTGTGTGTGTATGTGTGTGTTAGGGTCGTGTGGACGTGAAATAAACGGTGCTTGGTAATTGACAATTTCTCACCAAGTGATGTTGACTTCCTGTCTACCCCTCCTTAATTCAGATATACATTCTCTATCAATAATATTGTGCACTCTTTATTTATAAAAATAGCAAGCTATATATATATAGGTCACCTGTAATATATTTTAATTTTTCGACCGATTTGCAAGTATCGCCATATGATGTCATTTCCTCAAATCTAACGAACAGAAAATTCCCTGACCTCCCACCAGGCAGAATTAAATTAAGATCGTTTTTACGTGGTGATTTTTATGGATCACCCTACAAGGACCGGACTAGCTATTCAGTAGTAATAGATCTGCAAACGATTATTAAACCATGTTTTTATCTCCACTACTCGGGCTTCGTCGGGTAGCTGCTGCTAGTATATATATAAAGAGAATTGCACACACAAAAGTGTATTAAGAGCGATATATAAGAGTAACGGCTTATGAAATTTATATACAACTCTATTGGTTCAATGAAAAGATTATATTATATATATATATATATATATATATATAATCTCATCATTGAACCAGTTGTATTTCTCTCCCTCTGCCCCCCTCTCTCTCTGTCTTCTCTTCTCTCTCTCTCTCTCTATATATATATATATATTATATATATATATACATATATAATATATATATATATATATATATACAATGTATATATATATAATATATATATATATAATTACATATATGTGTACAGACACACACACACATATATATATATATATATATATAAATATATATAGAGAGAGAGAGAGAGGCGGAGAACGAGTTAGAGAGAAGAGAGAAGGATGAGATAATAAGTGTGTGTGTGTGTTGCGTGTGTGTGCGTGTGTGTGTGTGTGTGTGTAAACATCTATTATGTCTTTATGTGTTTGTGTCCATATAGCTTGTAATTTTTTACTACGGTACATTATATATATTTACAAACGGGTAAGACCCCTTGCAACAGGCCACGTCTTGGTCGTGGTTGATGACCTGTGATGCCTGAGGACGAGGTTGTTGAGGCTAAGTGGTTTGTAACCCGAGTACTAATTGATCACGTGACATGGCACACTTCCCTTTGGCCCTTACGAACCAATCGGCTGGTTACGTCAACCCTTTACAACTATATGACTGTCACGATTGTATTCTTTAAAATTGATAGATGTCAAACACTTAACTCTTTCTTTTATATAGGTACTAGAGGGCGTGGCTGAGAATCAATTCCTAGTATTATCAATACATATGAATTTAATGAAAATCATTTATACAATTTATTAATACACATAAAGTTAATGAAATTATTTCTTAAACAAATATATATATATATATATATATATATATATATATATATATATAATAATAAAGAGTCAGACGAACCTACTAAAAGTTTCGCTTAATGCTCTTCAGAGCTGAGATCTGATTATTATTTGCTCTACTTAGGGTATTGAGCACTTTTTACTTATTAGCTTTAGTCTCTTGCCGTTTTATATGAATATATATATCTTATATATATATATAATATGCATATAAATTGTTTTTTCTTTTGGCCAAATATATGTACTAATAGAATATTTTTTGTTTACGATTATCTTCGCTTTTTTCCAAAAATTTATAATTATTTTATAGCGGACCATGCCTTTCCCGTGCGTGCATTAACATCACTTTCTGTGGATGAGATATTACTGCCTGGAACTTAATTGTTCCACATAGTTTAGGAGTTGGCCATCGAGAATTGAAATGTCTATGGAAATCCAAACTCACAGACAAGTTAAAGAGACAATTCTTCCAGGCTGTTGTCGTTTCAGTGCTGCTGTATGCTGCCACCATCTGGACCCTAACGAAGTGACTAGAGAATAAACTAGATGGAAGCTGCACAAGAATTCTGCGTGCTATCCTATACAAAACGTAAAGAAACAACACCCCACGAGAAACAGCTGTACGGCCACCCCAAACCATCCGAGTAAGACACAGAAGACAAGCAGAACATTGCTGGAGAAGCAAGGACGAACTCATAAGACGACCTCCCGTGGAATCCAGCACATCGGCACGCTAGTGTGGGCCGGTCAGCAAAGACGTACATTGACCCGCATTTCCTGATTACACATTTCATCTTATCAGAACACCCACGTACATAAACGCATTTCCCTCCGGTCGATTTTATCGTTATCCTTCCCTTCTTTGATCTTGGTTTGCCAAAAGTCCTTAGAATTTAACTAAGGCCACTTTAATTAGATTTCCAGTAATCGGTGTGTGGGGTCCATTTATTTTATGTGTTATTGACGCGCTTAAAGATTTACTTTTTGCTTGGTCATTTGTTTGAAAGTTTTATAACTCTCAACAGGTTTTTATGCCATCCAAAACAAACAACCAGCCAATTAACCTACATAAGAATTACATTGCCTGAATTCCAGATATTACTTTTATGTGGATTTCGTCCTCTTTGCCCTGTAAGATTGTCAAATGGCTCATTGATTAAGAGTAGGTTTCAACTGGTCTAATGTCAGCAAAGTTCACTTGACTGACATCAATGACACATATATCGTTACAGATTCTTATTTTTTTAGATTTTTTCTATTTAACTTTAAAATTTTTAAATTTGAGTTGGTCAGTCCGTGCCATTTTTTGCTCAGATACACTCTTAACAAAATGTGTTGACCACTGTTGGTAAAGTGTCAAAAAATGACCCCCCACCCCAGAAAATGTTTTAACAAATCATATCTAGTAGTGAAGTTTCAATTCTGCAACTCTGGGAAGTGTGAAGTACCCCTTCATCGCGATTACTCCCAGGTCTATTCTGGCCTGTTAAGGGATTGTCTAAGGATTAAATAGATAAAACAATTAGTTAACAGTTACACCAGTTAAGCAAAATAGATGTCCCGCACTACAAACAGACTGTTTACCTGCAAACTATTCTCATAAAAATATATACAATAACAAAAGTTTGGCATTAAATAACCCACAACAGTTGATATGCCGTTATACAAAACAAAACGTAACCATCGACACTCACGAGACCTTCTTCAAAATTCTGACCGTTTGTCACTTTGTTACGTTATTAGCGGGCCTTGGATAATTAAGTTTCGAAAAAAGGATCAGTC
Organism: Doryteuthis pealeii; assembly: GCA_023376005.1. NCBI lineage: Eukaryota > Metazoa > Mollusca > Cephalopoda > Myopsida > Loliginidae > Doryteuthis > Doryteuthis pealeii. The sequence goes on along the minus strand of CM042144.1, from coordinate 104,019,720 downwards.
TTAGTAAAAATAAGTTGTGATTAAAGAAGAAGGAAAGAAATATTTTGAAAAAACTATTTTGAAAGAAAGGATTTGTTTGGTGGAATGTGTTTGTTAAAAAATTTTGTTGAAATTCAGTCAGAGAATTGCTGGGGTTGAATATTTTCGAGAGAATTGTAAACATGTCAGGCCAGAGGAATGTCGGATTATTTGGCTAAAATTGCATTGAATACAAAATGACAATATACAATGCAATTAAAATGTGACGTAAGAAAATAATCAGCTAATTATTTTGTAATTATAAAAGATGAGTTAAGTAGTCTAACGAAGGAAAAAAAGAAAAGAATTGAGGAGAACGGGTCTATTAAGGCAGATACCAAAACGAAGGCTGAATTTGCCTATTGAAAGAAATTACACTTCTTTCTCTCTTCCTTTTCCAAGCCGCCAGCTGACAGGTAAAACGTCACAAGCTTAGCGTATCTAATTTAAGCGACTCTGTCATTGTAACATCCTTTCTATCTCTCTTTGCGTCAACGACTACTTGATTTGTCACGGCTAAAAATGAACATGTTTTGACAACAAATTGCGGAGTTATTTTTAATCGACACGGGTTGGCTCGGATCGAGTGAAGGGTCGTTTTGCGCAAGAAAAAACGAGCCCACACGAAATAAAACAAAAGACCAATTACGTAACACTATGATCTACACTTTTTATCCTGATTTTCTGCTCTGTATTCTGACAACTGTAACTATTTCGATGGTCTTTCTGTGACTGACCCTGTTACATGATTATTATATTCCTAACACTTATGTACCATTAGTGTAGAAACCAAAATGGCTGTTATAATTTGCAGCCGGTGGCCTTGAAGGATTTAGTGACTCGGCTTGACCTCAGTCTGATCCTCCTTCTAGGGGATACCGTGAGAATCGGTGGAGAAGACCCTCTTCCGGTTTAGATTAGAAAGAGAGTTTAGTTCAGTATTGGCCAAACCATGAAGGCGGTAAGTCGCGTTAAGCGCTCTGCCGACCCAATCTGCGCAGTTAGTCTGGTAGGGATTTCGGAATAAAATATGATCTAAAGCAAATCGAAGTCATGGGTTATTATCTAAAAACTACCAATGGAAGACCAGACACGAAGTCCCCAAGACGAAGTGCAGACGCTAGAAGAAGAACGTAAGATACCAAAGATGAGCATAAGAATAATAGAAGTAAAGAGAGTAAAGAACAACCCACCAAAGACTTTTGTCTGACCACATTTGTAAAAGACATTTGTGGTTGTCACCTTTCTGTCAACTTTGATAAATGTTGATAAGTACAAAGAGAATGAGAGCTTATCCCTTTTTCATCCTGTTAGTAAATTCGGAGGACGTTGTTGACAGCGACCACATTGTTCAGCCCTCCCCAATGCGCTCTGCTAAGAATTTGGGCTGTCAGTTTTGTCCTTCTCCCATTCTCACTCAACCTCCACCCCCAAACCTCAATCCAGCCCTTGGACTAACCCCCTCCCTAATCATGGACTCAACCCAGCTCCTGGTCTTAACCCATCCCCTGGACTCAACCCTGCTCATAACCTCCAAAGTCCAAGCCCTCTAAATCCTACCACCCTCAGTCAACATCCCTCTAACCTTATTCCAGCCCCCCACACACACACACTTAGTCAGCCACTTCGTAATATGAATTCCTCGCAGACCCCTGCACAAAAAATTGTCTGCATCTGCGCTAGTGGCTGAGCAGGCCAATCCCTGAGTGACAGTCTTTGGTGCACTGACTGCATACAAACTGTGATACTAGCTGGGGCTGCTGTTTTCTCTTCTTCGTTCTGGATCTCTTTGCTGTGAAGGCTACTCTCCTCCACGCCTTACTCCTCTTCGGGCCTTGTTTAACATTAAGGCGCCAGGCCGCTCGATTTTCGGCTTCTCCTTCCCACGAGTTTTTGTCAATATGGCATATTCTTATGTCCCTCTCGCAGCATTTGGCTAATTACGCCATAACTGTTCATTGTAGCCAAAGTACAATAGAACCATTCAAATACTTGTCAGTTTTATTATATAACAAAAGTACAATAGAATTAGTTGTCACTGAGTTTTAATATACATTTACCTATAAGAATGTCAGTTGTCAGACGAAATGACCCACATTCTCAAAACAATAGCATTTCAAACAAATCATTGTGACATTCCTAGTTCTAACTTAAGATATTTTATTTTTATTTTTAAACAATGTTATTTTTCAAAAGTGTTTTACTCCTGATTTTCCTTAATCAATACAGAATCCGTGTCGATGCTCTTAAAACAATTTTGTTACTCCTGATTGTCATTAAGCAATACAGATTACGTGTTGAAGCCTCCAAAATAATTTTTCAAACAAAACTTTCTTGTTACTCCTGATTTTCCTTAATCAACACGCAGATTACGTGTCGAAGTCCCTAAAGCAATTTTTCGAACAAAACTCCCTTGTTACTACTTATTTTACTTAATCAATATATATTAAGTGTCGAAGCCCCTAAAACAATATTTTTAACAAACTTCTTTGTTACTCCTGTTACTCGGTAATTAAAATACAAATTGTGTCGAAGTTCCTAAACAATTTTTATAGTAAAACTCCGTTTTTACTCCTGATTTTCATTGATTATATGCTGATAAAATGTCGAAGCATTTTAAACAATTTTTAGAACAAAATCCCCGTTTCATTCTGATTTTCATTAATTATTACACAGATTAAATGTCGAAGCTCCTAAAACAATTTCAGCGTTTTTCTTCTGTCTTTCATTGATTAATATACAAATTCAATACTGAAGCCTCTAAAACAATTTTGTACAACAAACCTTCTATGGGCTTTGGAATGTAACCTGCATGCTGATTAATTAAAATCAGACGTAGAAATACGTCTGATTTTAATGAATCAGCATGCAGGTCACGTTCCGAAGCCCCTAGAAGAAATTCCTAACAGAAAATTATGGTTTTACTCCTGATTTTCATTAATTAATATACTGATAAAGGGTCAACGCCTCTAAAACAATTTTTAGAACACAAATTGTAAACTCTAGAGTTTAGTCCCGAATTCTTTATTTTCACATATAAATTGTAGTTAGAAGCTTTACTAATTAAGCTACAAGAGCCATTGATTTTACAAAAGTGAACCAATTATTTATTTCTTATTTTGTCTCGAGTCTAAATTAATAATTGTCGTGATGATGATGATGATGATGATGATATTGTAGATTTCACATTCTCCACAAATTTCAAACAAACTAACTTCCGTATTTCTTTCAGAAGATTGATATACGATGTATGTCATAAAAGTTCCAGGACTAGTGTCACAAAAAATGTATTTCAAATCCAAACTACAAACTACAAGCTATCCCCTTCAAAGTAATCCCTCAGAGGTCTAATGCACTTTCCTATCCTTCTCTGCTACGCTTGCATGCACTCCTGGAAGGATCCTTCCGGGATTCTCCGTAGCTCTGTCGTCACAGCCTTTTTGGTGTCGTGCACATCCTTAAAACGGGTTTTCTTGAAAACCCAGTTGAACTAGGGGAAGAGGAAAAATCACATGGTACCAGGTCGGGCGAGTAGGGAGGTTGCTCCAGCACAGTGGTGTTCCTCTGGGCTAGGAACTCTCTGATACTCAGGGCATTGTGGGCAGGTGCGTTGACAAGGGAAAGCGTCCACAAGTTGTCCTGCCACACCTCTTGACTCTCCTCGCGCACTGAACGAAACCAACGCCGCAGTATCTCTTTCTAGACATGCTGCTTGATCGTCTGGCCTTGTGGCAAAAACTCGCAGTGGACGAAGTCCCACACATTGAAGAATGCGATCAACCTTTAACTTTTCTAACATACCTCGTATTGATTGATCTTCACGGCATGTCAGTCCATATAGGATTATTTTATGCCTAGAGGTTAAGGAATCACGTTCATTGTACGTTCATATTTACATTTATTGTGTAGTTGTTTCTTCAGCGGTTACATCGAAAACGAATATTTTTTAAGATATATCTATTTGGCCGATTGATTGATCCCTAATAGATACTAGCACTACAGATCAAAGTGGACCTGGGAGTAATGGCAATGAACGGGTATTCCACACTCCTCATATCTCGATAAGTAGGGCTTCACCATCAGATGCAGTTTAATGCCATCTCAGTACACTACTTCTTTTTTGTATTTTTTGGATTATTCGGACTATTGTCCTCATCTTTATTGTTATCTGTACCACGTTTCGGCCGATGTGCCCTCCGGCATTCTTCAGGTATTGTCGAACTCGGGAACCTTCTTGTCGTAATCAGGAGCCATCACGGAACTTTGAACCCAACCCTTTATTCAATCCACGAGGGCATCCTGTTCTCATTCCCCTAACCGTAGTTGGGTATTAGTGTTGAGCTGTCATAATTATTATTCTATGTTACTGTCACCCTTGACCAGTATTAAACCTGCAGCCTAGAGATAACAGTCACTTTGAAATGTCTTAAAACCAACGCCTATATCCCTTACGCTATGTGTACAATTGGACAATTCAATGTGAATTTTGGGAACTTATAAACATAATATCTAGGCACCTTATGTAGCCTAATGATTAGCAAGCTAGCTTAGCAGACGATTGTTAGTGAGTTCGATTCTCACTAGGTGCTCCATATTTCTGGCCTTGTGCCACATCTAAGCTAAGCTTAAGTAAATAACTATAAACCTAATGTCTTGTTTTACCCAGAATATCTACCTTTTTACTAATGCATGATATTTTTTACCTTGACTCATATTGCAATTCTTTTTCGTTTTTTTCTTGTTTTTTTCGGTGTATTCTAAATTCCGCTGACTTGGCAATCTTTGAGATCGGCATACAATTTTGATCTTTTAAATAATTCTGATATTTTCTTTGTGTTTCTTTGTATCTTGACAATTCATCTATTCAATACAATGAATTACCACCCTTCTTCTAGAATTTTCACATTTCATAATGGTGTGGGGGTAGAGATATGTTCTGGATTAAAAATATAGCATCAGACACGATAAG
>CM042144.1:104007233-104009733 GCA_023376005.1 Doryteuthis pealeii | reverse complement strand
TGCTTTATTTGAGAACATATTCATATGAATAGACTTGACTTACATATATACATAAGTACGACAATAATAACTCCCATATTTTAAACAATCACCTGTGGTCGAAGTGAACGAATGTAACTAACAATAATTAGCTGGATCTAGGTAAAGTCTTACTATTGTTTTTCAGAGATGATCATAGCTTGGACCGGAGACCACTGCGAGTTTGCTGAAGCATTATTTTTAAGACTAGTAAATTATAATTACTGCTCAGTGAGTTTTTCATACTCATAACACACACACACACACACACACACACACATTATTTTATTAGTTAGTTCAGTTGAGACGACTTCCGACAAACAGGAAAGAAATGGTTACGTTGTATCTCTTTTTTTGCATGCTTTAGATTTCCGATTTGTTGCTGTTGTTTGTCATGAAAATTGTTTCTTATATGAGCGTATGAGAAGACTTTATTGCTGGTGAAGGTCTTTTCTATTGAAATTTCCTTTATTTGTAAATCGAACCGAAAGAAAAAAATTCATTCAAAAGATTTGTGGGAGTAAAAAAAGTCTGAGATTCGACTTTTCCAGACTTGTTGACTGTTCGTTTTCTTTGATCATCTCGCCCGAACGGGATTGACCTTTCAATGACGGTGGAAGTAATGGAACTATTAGAACGAATCGAAGGATCGATAATGTTCTGGAACATTTCCACAACGGTATGATACAATTCTAAAAAAAGGATTCTTCTAGAAATTGTTCTTTGAAATCTTATATGGGGGACTGGCTGGAGATAGTCGGTTGGGCTGAGGAGTTTAGGCTACGCAGTTTGCCTGTGAGAGTTGGGTTGAGGCATTTCGAGTACGAAGCGGGAAACAGGGGAATTGATGTCGCTAAGGTCGGAATTGAAATTAATAAATAAGTCATTTGAAAAGAAACGAAAAGTTTGTTATCAACTTTATTTTACTACAAAAAAAAAAAAATACTATAAGAGATGTTATGAATGAAAGTCACAAGCAAGCAACGAGATTCCCCTGTCTACAGATAACCTGTGGAGAGAAGTTAATTGACCGCAACGAGGACGCCGCGCTTGTAAGGTGATACTCCTTGATTTGACTGATACCCATCCGCTGACCGACGAAAGACTACTAGAACCCTGTGGGTGTTGTAAACAGAAACCCCAAAACGTTCGCATGCGCGCACGAACGAAGTTAGTGACTTTATAAGTTTTAATAGTGCACCACGGGTATAGGGGTTTAAAGACCCGCATTGTGCAAAGCCCCACAAACGTTACACAGGTACTGTAAGCAACTTGATGTCAAAATGACCTGATTCGCATTAAATCACCCGAAAATTGATATGCCGTAAAACAAAAAACCCAAATAATCATCATCTTTATTGTGAAATATAATTACACCAAAATTATTGGCCAATGTTACCCCGCTTTCTTCAGTTGTTTTCTTGGATAATCTATTCTGGGTCAACTGCTCTCAATTCGTACAAAGTACTATCTGAGTGAGAAGGATTCATCTAGGGAATCATGTCTGCCACAATAGATTAAAAGGAACAACAGAAGAAGACCAGGCAGGGTATATTGGACCGGGAACAATTGTGTATATGTAAATAAAGCTTAAAATCGTCAGAGCACGCCCTAAAAAGTCGGTATCAGCCAGGACTATTCCCTTTTCCCTAGCACTAGACCCAATGGAGATTGTATATGCACTGGGGTGGAACGCCATACCTTACCATCAGCTCCTACCTTACCGCCTCAGTCCCTGTTGTATACTCATAAGCTGTGTTGGTGAGAGCCGGTACGAACAAGACCATATGGTTACGCTAGTCGGAACACTATACCGACTGAGTCTAAACCGGCCCTTTGTGTATATGTATTCAAAAAAAAAGAAAGGAGGGACAACAGTCCCGGAAAAAAAACGAGGGCCGCTATAGCCCCCCTCGGCGTTCATGAGATTTCTTAGGGAGCCCACAAAGCCTTAAATTTGAACAAATGGACGGGGACACAAAAGGGCCACGGAAAAGTAGGACCCACATATATATATATATATATATCATATATTATATATATATATATATTATAGATTAATCAATGCCGAAGAAGGTATCAGAAGATCTGAAACACGTGTTCACAAATTGTAAGATATTTTTTATATCTTCTACTTACCATTTGCGGACCTTCTTATTTTAAATAAAATACATGTATATATTTATTAAAACATTATATATATATATATATATATATATAATTATATATATATATATATACTATATATATATGAAGTATTTTGAATAATAATTATCATCTAGATTAAAAATTTGATAAACTTATTTTCAGTTTAAAATGTTAAATAACATCTTAGCCATTTTATTGACATAACTCTTTATTCATGACATTATTTTATGTTTAAATAAATTTGCTCAAATATAAGTCTATCACCACCATAAATATTGAAACAAATGGAATCATCCCTTGAAACTCGCACCACCAATAAATATACTCCTCTCAC
>CM042144.1:103998646-104007133 GCA_023376005.1 Doryteuthis pealeii | reverse complement strand
TGTTGTTGAATTTGTTTTTTTATATTTTTATATTTTTTTATAGCCTGAAATCACAGCTGGCCTAATTAAGTTAATTAAAGCATCGAAGAACCCTCCGCGCAGAAAAAAGGAACTCACTTCTACCCCAAAGAGAAACCTCCCGCCCATTTCAAGTTTAGGCCCATAACTGTCTAGTCACTACAACTTGGCCAGGGAGATATTTGTCTTGCGCCCATGGTGGCTATGACCAGTGAATAAACCTAATCATTAAAACCAATCTTTTGTCTTGTCCGTCCTTTTCGTTCCCTTGAATTCCCCCTTTCAGTGCGACCCACTAAAATAAGAAGGGGTTTAAAAAGCAAACCCTAAACAAGACACACCAAGAATCACAAGCCTATTCTGTCAAAAAAGGTTGAGAAATAAACAAAACATAGCCAAGAATCTTAGAAAACAAAACTTAGAAGAAAAAACAACTGTACGGAACGTCAAGATTAAAGATCTGGGAAATTCGCAACAAATGGTTGATTATGGATATAACAGGTCTGATTTGAGAGATAAAATTCGGAAAAAAAGTTGTTGAAAAGAAAGTGTATATCACCCCATCGTCGGAAATATATAAACGAAAGTTTACAAGGCCAGATAAAGAGAGAGTATTAGCAGACAATTTCCCAAACGTACTTGTTGCTTCATTTCTGCCTTTAGTCATTGAGATTAATTAATTCACAAGACCATTTTTCTTGATCAAGATTTATTTGGCGCCGATTCTTATTCCCGGCGCCGTGAGGTTAAACCTCAGCAGAGAGAAGCACGTTCTCCCTGCCTTCAAAAGTCGCGTTTAAACTAAAATCTAAACTAACTAATCAGGTTGAACTTGCGAAGATTCGCACGCCATCTGCGGTTCAGGTTACCAAACAGTCGTTGGTATTTCCACTGGCTGATCTGAAGCAGATGACCCCCTATATCAGCTACAGGTTTGTCAACAATCCCTATAAACATGAATTGTAACAGAAAGTGACAGTGATGAAAATTAAAGTTGGCGTTCTTGGCACAAGAACTGAATTAGAGGAAAGATGGAATAATTAAACACAGCACTATTAAAACCGAGCTAGATTTTATACATGTGCTACATAATTCCCGGAACCAACCATATTTTTGGCCAGAGAAACCAAGGATGTAGCATGATCTCAGAACCTACGGGGAGTGGGCAAGCAAAAGAGGATAATGGATTCCATATCCACTTTGACTGGGTCGAGAGCCACGAGGTCTTAGATTTGCTATTTAAAATTTTATTTTAAATTCGTTTATGCAGAAGAAAGGTACATGACCCGTGACCTTCTTAATTGACACGTGAAAATTTGGTAAAACAGTTTAAGAATAGAACCATTCGAAAGTTTTAAAAACGTTCTAGAAAGCTCCACACCCCATTTCTATACTAATCGAGGGGAACCTTGGATTTTGCGGGACAGTTGGTCTGGGGCAGTTGGAGTTGGTTTTACAGTCGGGTTGACCGTAAACTTGCCGCAGCAGCAGACCGGGCGCTGGGAGTTTGTGTCGAGTAGTATAGCGACGCGATGAGGTCCTGGAATCGAGAACTGGGTGTCGCTTGATGCTGTGAAGGCCTAATAATTGGAACCGAGTTATAAAGAAGGCATTATTAAAAACATTTTTAAGGACGCCGATTCTCTTCTCTCTCTCTCTCTCTCTCTCTCTCTCTCCTCTCTCTCTCTCTCTCTCTACCTCTTCTTGCATTAAGTGAATAAATGATAGAAAAGCAACTGCATCGTCATCTCAGTTACACGGGTGGTGAAAGAAATACTACGAGATCTTTATGAATGAGGTATTCCCGGGCCAAAGATAACCCGTGGAGATAGAAAGTTAATCTGACCGCAACGAAGAACCATTTGTCTTGTAAGGTTGTTATTCTTTGCCTGACCATAAACTAAAGAAAGAAGAAGAATTAATTCCCTTGGGGAACCGCTGTGGGGGCTTAGAAACAAGGACGTTACTAGATTCTGGAGTGTGTAAACAGCCAACCAAAGTTACATCCTTGTAAGCGTCCAGCCGACTTAGTGGAATTTAATAGTCACCCCGGTGAAGCGCACGTGAAAAGACACCCACTGTGTCAACCACATTTGACCCCCCAACCACGTCGTATAGAAACCGGCGACTACTAAGATAAACAAGAGCAAACGTGCAACCCCTGACACGACTGTACGAATCCTAATAGTTACCGGGTGTTTGAAGATGTAACGCCCCGTGGGGGCTCCAACAACTCGTCACGTATACTATACGAATTTCAGGCTGTGAAAAAGCCCCGCCACATAACATATATACGAAGTAGTGCCCGTGAACAAAAACTTGGTCCACTACGTTACAATGAAAGCGGTTTACATTAACAATCGCAAATCTTAGAACTAACTCATCTAAATATTCTTTTATTACATGTCCCTTTAGCTTTAAGTTTAAGACACATTAGTAAATTATTTGATTTCCCTCTGTTGGTTGCTTCTGATCCAAATGTATATGAAATTAAACCAACATTTTACTCTTTTTTGTGTATCAAATCCATCCCAGAGGCACCACAAACATGATACTTTACAGGCAATTGATGAACATGTCAACATTTACAACACAAACAATTTAAGAAATAACACACACTTACCCCCAAAGACAGCTTTGCTTTAGACAGAGTTATCCAGGGCACATAAGCAAAGATGGAAGGACAATAAGGCATGATTCGTCTTTCATTCCCCGTTTGCCCAGATATTCATGATTCTTATTTTCCCAAGTGTTTAATTTCTTTCCCCATTCGGTAGTGATATTCCCTTCACCAGTCTCATTTTTTCCCTTTCGTTACTCACAGAGAAATGGCACATTAGTCGATGCGACACCATTCCCAGTCATATCTGGGGCTCTGATATTCCCTATGGTTTGTAAAAGGGTTTTAGTTAGTTTTTCCTTTTTATTAGTTCCACCCTCCTTCTTGAGGTTCTTCACATCAGCGTTAGCTGATCGTATTTCACTGAAGTCTGGTACAAGCAGTCTCTTCAGGATCCAGGGACTCTCTTCTGAGTATTTTACGCCCGATTGCAGCAATTCATAGTAGGATTGCGTCTTAATTCTCCTCTGATTTCAGATCCTCCAGCTTTTTTCCAAGTTTATTGGGACGGTTCCAAAGTGCCACCAAACTTTTAACTTCACCCGTGTGATCTGCTGGAATTCGCAAAGGTCCACCAGTTGGCATGTTCTCATATTATTATTTACTACTTTTGGTTTTCACATCAGTGTTAGCGATTCTTTTTACTGCGTATGAGGGACAGGCAAGTCTCCTCAGGTCTCCAGGACTCTTCTGAGTTATTGCTTGCAGATTGCCCAGCCAGTGCAGTGTTCTGAAGTGGTTTCCAACCTTCCTCTGATATCCGAAACTTTCCACACCCTTTCTAATCCCTTTGCGACTGTTTCCAAGTGCAGAACCAATACAATTGGTATAACTTTCACTTTTATATTCCATAACTTTTCAGGTTCTATGGCAACCGTCCAGATATCTGTCCATTTTATTCATTTTGCCTTTAGCTGCAAAATCCACCAGTTGAACAGTTCTTTCTTTTCTGTTTATCAGCACTAGGTCTGGTATTATTATATTGGTAGAATGCCTTTAGCTATTTTCCTCCGAAATTATTGCCCCACATGTCGAGCCAACTTTGAGGACGACACTTTTTGTAGCCATATTCAAATTAGACCGTCACGTAGCAAAAGATCTCATCTACGAACCGGTTGATGTCAATATACGCATAAGAAAGACAGGATTGGCAATTAGACAGAAATTATCGATGATGTAGATATCTAAAACATCTTCTGATAAGACAAAGTGAGAATTCTTTCAAAGCTGCAGCTGATTAATTAATAATGCTATGGCTGTTACCACTTGGACTCTAACGAAAGCTTGAGTAAAAGGCTAGATCCCCGGAACTACACAAGATGTTCCATGCTGTCTGAACACACCTTGGAACGCCCAGCAGCCCACCATAGAGGAGCTGTACAGACCAACTCCCCCTATCACCACAAACAATCAACAGTAAGACCGATTGTGCTAGACACTGCTGGAGAAGCAGAAACGAACCACACAAGTGAACATTCTCTTGTGAAACACCCTATCCGCCCAGGACACGCACAAGTGTAGGCAGATCCAGTTTAAACCCATTTACATTCAATTACAGCTTCTGTACTGGATCTTGGATGCCTCCTCGGAAGATCGAAGAAAAGTATGAGGAAAAATTGATACGCATAAATGTGACTTCGTTTAAATTTAAGCATAGAAACAAATGTGAAATGTTTTGAAAACACCTGATCCGTTAGATTGTTTTTCTTGTGGGCGGGGGGGTTGCATTACAAACCCCATTCCCACCGAGCATCACCCCAAATACATCATTCCCCTTTTCCTTCTATGATGCTGCATCTTCAAGACGGAGCACTGCAACAAACAGAAGAAGCAAGCTACTGTATTTGCTTTGGGTTAGCCTTCTGAGCAGAAAACTCCACTGGAGAGACATGAGAATAACGAAAGATTGGATAACGGGAAAGTAGAGGACGGCTGTCAGAAAAAGAAGTGATTGTAGGCAACTGGGTGATTGCCACAACATTCACTAATCGAGAGACAGAGAGAGAGACGAGAGGACGAGAGGGGGCAGGCGAGAGAGAGAGAGACAGGGGTAAGTGAGAAGGGGAGATTTGACAAACCACACTTACAGTCGCATGCACAGCCACATACACATTACTTACGCACATACGCACACATTTCATATGAAATGAGAGTGAGATGAGCAGACGAGACGAGAGGAGAGGAGAGAGAGAGAGAGCAGAGAGAGGAGAGAGGAAGAGGTGAGCAGAGGAGAGGGGGTAATGAGAAGGGGAGGATTTGGCAAACACATTCACAGTTGCATGGCACAAACCACTACACATAACGTTACGCGCACATACGCACACATTATGAAATATAGAGAGCGAGGAGAGAGGACGAGAAAGAGGGGTTTAAGCCAAGAGGGGAAATTGCGTTGTTGGAAGATGAAGGGGTGGAAAGAGGAAAATAGTATGTGAAAGGATAGGAGTACGGTGTAACTTAATCTTACGTTGATATGGCAAGAAACAATAAAATACAAACAGAAGCACCGATGGTGCTATAAAAGATAAAAGGGACACAGATAGATAAGATAGATAGATAGATAGATGTAAATGACATGTTGTTGGGTCCGAAAAATATTATAACCGAGACGAGAGAGGACAGACAAGAAGACAGACAGACACAAGAGCGAGAAGAGACGAGAAGACAGACAGACAGACAGAAGCCACGTGGTGCAATCAAAGATAAAGAGGAACATAAAATTACATTTTATATATATATATATATATATATATATATATATATAAACGCACACACCACACCACATACACAGAGAAGAGAGAGAGAGACAGGAAACCAGGACAGGACAGACAGAAGGTGAGTGTGAGAGGAAAGACTGACCAGACCAGGACAGACAGACAGAAGCACCGTGTGCTATGAAAGATAAAAGAGGAACATAAGATAGATAGCATAGATAGATGTATGAAATGTGTGTGGAGGTAAAATTAATATATTATTAACAAGAGACGAAGAGAGAGAAGAGAAGAGAGAGAGAGGAGAGAGCAAAAGAAAGAAAGAGTGAGTGTGGAAAGAGAGAGAATTATATATATATTAATATTACATATATATATATATTAATTTATCAAATGGTGCTATGGTTGCCACTGTTACGCTTGAGGGCCAGTAGCTGACTAACGTCAGATATGAGAAGAGTGCTCAATATTTGTGAGAGAGCATAATTAAATTGAATAAATTAAGCTCTCTCTCTCTCCTCTTATATATATATATATATATATAATATATAATATATAATGGTGTGTGTGTGTGTGTGTGTGTGTGTGTGTTTAGAGAAAACATTGATAGTTCAATTAAACGCAAATAAACTGAACATTATTTTTTTCTTTCAGAAATCTGGGCTAATTCCATCCAATCACTCATGCATCAAACTGGGAGGCCCACTCCCATTGCACATTCCCGTTATACAGTTACTTTCGCCATCACGAGAGGAGACTTTGCGCCTATGCAGTAAACAGGTGAACGAACATGTGCACACGGCCGACTGGTTTTGCAGGTGAAAAGTTAATGAGAAGAATGTGAAGGTAATGTCCTCTTCGGTCGTTAGTCACTATCTTGCATTGAACACCAATTATGAGAGAGTCTTGTTGGTTTGGTTTGTTTTACGCATATCAACCTCAGTGGGTCATTTATGCCGATAAAGTTTTTGAAATAAAATCAATTCTTAATGGATAATACAATCTTTTTATATACATTTTTTCTATTTAACCCATAGATGGGACCCTAACAGGTACTACCACTCCGGGTCAGAGTGGACCAAGGAGCAATGGTGATGAAGGGGTGCTCCACATTCCCCAAACCTCCAAACTGGAACCTCACCATCAGATAGAGTTTAACGTCATTCCCAGGACATGTAGACCCGCAGCCACCACCTTCTAGCACCCATATGATAAAAAAGGGTTGGGGCTTGCCATAAGGGCAATAGGGTTGGGAAAATTATATAGGTGCTAGGGCTTGACATGACTAGCCGATTGATCGGAGGGGGCATCTCCGACCGTCTAGCCCAAGATAGGGCCAAAGTGGAGTATTCCATGTCATGAACTGCTCATCCAACTGGGTTCTATCCTTAAGCATCACGGGTCGCAACCCACGGCCAACAGGTGGCCCCATTGGGGGAGTCTTACCCCTCTGCAGAGGTGCAGTCGGTGCATTCTAACGCCCCAGCCGACAGGGCGGTATGGGAGTCTTACCGCTCTGCAGAGGTATACTTACCTTTTGTAGAGGGAAAGGATCAAAGTGTAGTTCTAGTATCTGTGCTTTGACACTTACCTTCTGTACCCGGCCTCGGCTGAGGGTCCAGTGTGCTTCGGCCCACTGGACCGGATTAAAGTAAAATTATTAGCGTCGATCCCAGAGGGCCATCCCTCAGCATTACCTGCCCTTTATGGCAGGGCTGGGTTTATTGCCCAGGCCAGTGGCGCCACCCCCGTGAGGGGGAATGCCGAAGGGATCGACGCAATTTTTTCTTTCACACCATGAGTCGGCTTGTAGGTGGGGCTCACGTTAAAGCGAGGCCTTGTGCCCAGTCCATACAAGTGGGGTATGAGACAAATATCCTTACCCTCTGCAGAGGTGCAGTTGGTGCATTCTAACGCCACAGCTGACAGGGTGGAACAAATAAATAAATAGATGGATGAACGAATGAATTCCAATAAAATGTAACCAGGGACGGGGAGGGCTTCCCATTTCATGTACCGGACAGGTATGCCGAAAAGGCAATCATCTCTTGGTTGCAGTTCAATCCTGGCCAAGGGGGATAATAATATAGAATTCACCAATTTTCGGCTGGATATGTGCCGACTATATATGTCGACCAGATTCCTATTGAACCGGTTTAGTGCAGTCGTAGAGCGTACGCCTAGGAACACAAGGTTCCTAGTTCAATACCGTCCCTCGCCAACTCAACGCATGAGTAGCACACAGATTTGTCCTTTGAAGAGAAAGGTCATAGTAGGTGTGGCGTTCCACCTCTGACGCATAAACAATCTCCTTCGTCTAGCACTATTGAAAAGGAGATAGACCCCTTCGCTGTCTGGTTGATACCGACTTTAGGCCACCCCGACGTCTAGGATTCTTTATCCTGGTACAGTACTAGAATTCTATTTGGATTATTCGGACTATTGTCCTCATCTTTATTGTTTTACACACAACGTTTCGGCCGACGTGCCCTCCGGTCTTCTTCAGTTCTTTCTTGACTAACTCGGGGGGACATTCTAGAATTCGGAAACCTTTTTTGATCTCGGGAGCCTTCATGTCGTAATCGGAGCCTTCACGGCACTTTGGACAAAACCCTATTTCAATCCACGGGGTAGACTGTTCTCATTCGTTAACCATGACCGGGTACAAATGTTAAGCTGTGTTAATTATTCTATGCTATTATCGCCCTTGGCCAGGATTGACTGCAACCAAGAGATGATTACCTTTTCGACATACTTGTCCGGTACATGAAATGGGAACCCCCCCCCGTTTCCTGGTTACATTTTATTGGAATTCACTTCATCCATCTATTTATTTATTTTGCCCCTGTCGGCTGGGCGTTAGAATCCACCGATTGCATCTCTGCAGAGCAGTAAGACTCCCCAAATGGGGTTCACCTGTTGCCGTGGTTGACGACCCGTGATGCTTAAGGATGGAACCCAGGTGGCTGATCAGTCCATGACATGCAACACCCCACTTAGACACTGACTTTGGCTTGACGGACGGTCGGAAAGACCCCCTCGGATCAATCGACTTTGAAAAATAATTAACACAACTCCTACCCCAGCTATGGTTAGCAGAATGAGAACAGGATACCCCCGTGGACTAAATAAAGGGTT
>CM042144.1:103988646-103993646 GCA_023376005.1 Doryteuthis pealeii | reverse complement strand
ATGAACCCCCCACGCCAGGAAATGTTTTCACAAAACATATCTAGTAGTGAAGTTTCAATTCTGCAACTCTGGGAAGTGTGAAGTACCCCTTCATCGCGATTACTGCCAGGTCTATTCTGGCCTGTTAAGGGATTGTCTAAGGATTAAATAGATAAAACAATTAGTTAACAGTTACACCAGTTAAGCAAAATAGATATCTCGCACTACAAACAAACTATTTACCTGCAAACTATTCTCATAAAAATATATACAATAACAAAAGTTTGGCATTAAATAACCCACAACGGTTGATATGCCGTTATACGAAACAAAACGTAACCATCGACACTCACGAGACCTTCTTCAAGAATTCTGACCGTTTGTCACTTTGTTACGTTATTAGCGGGCCTTGGATAATTAAGTTTCGAAAAAAGGTCCAGTCTTAGTAAAAATAAGTTGTGATTAAAGAAGAAGGAAAGAAATATTTTGAAAAAACTATTTTGAAAGAAAGGATTTGTTTGGCGGAATGCGTTTGTTTAAAATTTTTGTTGAAATTCCGTCAGAGAATTGCTGGGGTTAAATATTTTCGAGAGAATTGTAAACATGTCAGGCCAGAGGAATGTCGGATTATTTGGCTAAAATTGCATTGAATACAAAATGACAATATACAATGCAATTAAAATGTGACGTAAGAAAATAATCAGCTAATTATTTTGTAATTATAAAAGATGAGTTAAGTAGTCTAACGAAGGAAAAAAAAGAAAATAATTGAGGAGAACGGGTCTATTAAGGCAGACACCAAAACGAAGGCTGAATTTGCCTATTGAAAGAAATTACACTTCTTTCTCTCTTCCTTTTCCAAGCCGCCAGCTGACAGGTAAAACGTCACAAGCTTAGCGTATCTAATTTAAGCGACTCTGTCATTGTAACATCCTTTCTATCTCTCTTTGCGTCAACGACTACTTGATTTGTCACGGCTAAAAATGAACATGTTTTGACAACAAATTGCGGAGTTATTTTTAATCGACACGGGTTGGCTCGGATCGAGTGAAGGGTCGTTTTGCGCAAGAAAAAACGAGCCCACACAAAAGACCAATTACGTAACACTATGATCTACACTTTTTATCCTGATTTTCTGCTCTGTATTCTGACAACTGTAACTATTTCGATGGTCTTTCTGTGACTGACCCTGTTACATAATTATTATATTCCTAACACTTATGTACCATTAGTGTAGAAACCAAAATGTTATAATTTGCAGCCGGTGGCCTTGAAGGATTTAGTGACTCGGCTTGACCTCAGTCTGATCCTCCTTCTAGGGGATACCGTGAGAATCGGTGGAGAAGACCCTCTTCCGGTTTAGATTAGAAAGAGAGTTTAGTTCAGTATTGGCCAAACCATGAAGGCGGTAAGTCGCGTTAAGCGCTCTGCCGACCCAATCTGCGCAGTTAGTCTGGTAGGGATTTCGGAATAAAATATGATCTAAAGCAAATCGAAGTCATGGGTTATTATCTAAAAACTACCAATGGAAGACCAGACACGAAGTCCCCAAGACGAAGTGCAGACGCTAGAAGAAGAACGTAAGATACCAAAGATGAGCATAAGAATAATAGAAGTAAAGAGAGTAAAGAACAACCCACCAAAGACTTTTGTCTGACCACATTTGTAAAAGACATTTGTGGTTGTCACCTTTCTGTCAACTTTGATAAATGTTGATAAGTACAAAGAGAATGAGAGCTTATCCCTTTTTCATCCTGTTAGTAAATTCGGAGGACGTTGTTGACAGCGACCACATTGTCCAGCCCTCCCCAATGCGCTCTGCTAAGAATTTGGGCTGTCAGTTTTGTCCTTCTCCCATTCTCACTCAACCTCCACCCAAACCTCAATCCAGCCCTTGGACTAACCCCCTCCCTAATCATGGACTCAACCCAGCTCCTGGTCTTAACCCATCCCCTGGACTCAACCCTGCTCATAACCTCCAAAGTCCAAGCCCTCTAAATCCTACACCCTCAGTCAACATCCCTCTAACCTTATTCCAGCCCCCCACACACACACACTTAGTCAGCCACTTCGTAATATGAATTCCTCGCAGACCCCTGCACAAAAAATTGTCTGCATCTGCGCTAGTGGCTGAGCAGGCCAATCCCTGAGTGACAGTCTTTGGTGCACTGACTGCATACAAACTGTGATACTAGCTGGGGCTGCTGTTTTCTCTTCTTCGTTCTGGATCTCTTTGCTGTGAAGGCTACTCTCCTCTACGCCTTACTCCTCTTCGGGCCTTGTTTAACATTAAGGCGCCAGGCCGCTCGATTTTCGGCTTCTCCTTCCCACGAGTTTTTGTCAATATGGCATATTCTTATGTCCCTCTCGCAGCATTTGGCTAATTACGCCATAACTGTTCATTGTAGACAAAGTACAATAGAACCATTCAAATACTTGTCAGTTTTATTATATAACAAAAGTACAATAGAATTAGTTGTCACTGAGTTTTAATATACATTTACCTATAAGAATGTCAGTTGTCAGACGAAATGACCCACATTCTCAAAACAATAGCATTTCAAACAAATCATTGTGACAATCCTAGTTCTAACTTAAGATATTTTATTTTTATTTTTAAACAATGTTATTTTTCAAAAGTGTTTTACTCCTGATTTTCCTTAATCAATACAGATTCCATGTCGATGCTCCTAAAACAATTTTTTTTAACAAAACTCCCTTGTTACTCCTGATTGTCATTAAGCAATACAGATTACGTGTTGAAGCCTCCAAAATAATTTTTCAAACAAAACTTTCTTGTTACTCCTGATTTTCCTTAATCAACACGCAGATTACGTGTCGAAGTCCCTAAAGCAATTTTTCGATCAAAACTCCCTTGTTACTACTTATTTTACTTAATCAATATATATTAAGTGTCGAAGCCCCTAAAACAATATTTTTAACAAAACTTCTTTGTTACTCCTGTTACTCGGTAATTAAAATACAAATTAAGTGTCGAAGTTCCTAAAACAATTTTTATAGTAAAACTCCGTTTTTATTCCTGATTTTCATTGATTAATATGCTGATAAAATGTCGAAGCATTTTAAACAATTTTTAGAACAAAATCCCCGTTTCATTCTGATTTTCATTAATTATTACACAGATTAAATGTCGAAGCTCCTAAAACAATTTTAGCGTTTTTCTTCTGTCTTTCGTTGATTAATATACAAATTCAATACTGAAGCCTCTAAAACAATTTTGTACAACAAACCTTCTATGGGCTTTGGAACGTAACCTGCATACTGATTAATTAAAATCAGACGTAGAAATACGTCTGATTTTAATGAATCAGCATGCAGGTCACGTTCCGAAGCCCCTAGAAGAAATTCCTAACAGAAAATTATGGTTTTACTCCTGATTTTCATTAATTAATATACTGATAAAGGGTCAACGCCTCTAAAACAATTTTTAGAACACAAATTGTAAACTCTAGAGTTTAGTCCCGAATTCTTTATTTTCACATATAAATTGTAGTTAGAAGCTTTACTAATTAAGCTACAAGAGCCATTGATTTTACAAAAGTGAACCAATTATTTATTTCTTATTTTGTCTCGAGTCTAAATTAATAATTGTCGTGATGATGATGATGATGATGATGATGATATTGTAGATTTCACATTCTCCACAAATTTCAAACAAACTAACTTCCGTATTTCTTTCAGAAGATTGATATACGATGTATGTCATAAAAGTTCCAGGACTAGTGTCACAAAAAATTTATTTCAAATCCAAACTACAAACTACAAGTTATTCCCTTCAACGTAATCCCTCTGAGGTCTAATGCACTTTCTTATCCTTCTCTGCTACGCTTGCATGCACTCCTGGAAGGATCCTTCCGGGATTCTCCGTAGCTCTGTCGTCACAGCCTTTTTGGTGTCGTGCACATCCTTAAAACGGGTTTTCTTGAAAACCCAGTTGAACTAGGGGAAGAGGAAAAATCACATGGTACCAGGTCGGGCGAGTAGGGAGGTTGCTCCAGCACAGTGGTGTTCTTCTGGGCTAGGAACTCTCGGATACTCAGGGCATTGTGGGCAGGTGCGTTGACAAGGGAAAGCGTCCACAAGTTGTCCTGCCACACCTCTTGACTCTTCTCGCGCACTGAACGAAACAAACGCCGCAGTATTTCTTTCTAGCCATGCTGCTTGATCGTCTGGCCTTGTGGCAAAAACTCGCAGTGGACGAAGTCCCACACATTGAAGAATGCGATCAACCTTTAACTTTTCTAACATACCTCGTATTGATTGATCTTCACGGCATGTCAGTCCATATAGGATTATTTTATGCCTAGAGGTTAAGGAATCACGTTCATTGTATGTTCATATTTACATTTATTGTGTAGTTGTTTCTTCAGCGGTTACATCGAAAACGAATATTTTTAAAGATATATCTATTTGGCCGATTGATTGATCCCTAATAGATACTAGCACTACAGATCAAAGTGGACCTGGGAGTAATGGCAATGAACGGGTATTCCACACTCCTCATATCTCGATAAGTAGGGCTTCACCATCAGATGCAGTTTAATGCCATCTCAGTACACTACTTATTTTTTGTATTTTTTGGATTATTCGGACTATTGTCCTCATCTTTATTGTTATCTGTACCACGTTTCGGCCGATGTGCCCTCCGGCCTTCTTCAGGTATTGTCGGACTCGGGAGCCTTCTCGAACTCGGGAACCTTCTTGTCGTAATCAGGAGCCATCACGGAACTTTGAACCCAACCCTTTATTCAATCCACGAGGGTATCCTGTTCTCATTCCCCTAACCGTAGTTGGGTATTAGTGTTGAGCTGTGTTAATTATTATTCTATGTTACTGCCGCCCTTGACCAGGATTAAACCTGCAGCCTAGAGATAACAGTCACTTTGAACTGTATTAAAACCAACGCCTATATCCCTTACGTTATGTGTACAATTTGACAATTCAGTGTGAATTTTGGGAACTTATAAACATAATATCTAGGCACCTTATGTAGCCTAATG
>CM042144.1:103983646-103986146 GCA_023376005.1 Doryteuthis pealeii | reverse complement strand
GTTGCAGGAAAAAAAAACATAAGAAAAAAAGAAAAAAAAACAAGAAAATTCGCAACGACGACATGAGTAGAAAATTGCGATTGTGCAAGAAAGAAATTTAAATTAAATTCAACATAAACACAGAAGCAATTTTTGTCTTTAACAAAAAAAAAAACTAACAAAAACCGCCAGATTTTTTTCTCTCTCTCGAATAAATGTTTAAGTCAAAGAAAATCTCGGCCATTAGCAATATTAAGTCTTGTTTATCATCGTTTTCAGCAAAAATGATTCATATTTGCTTAAAACTGAACTCATTCAAACGAAGCATCGTTTTTTCTTCTTAAAATAAAGTTGAAGTATCTCTGTAGCACTTCATAAATTCCACTGCTAAAACTCTAAATGCAAAGTTTATCTGTTTTCGTATGATCGATAAACTGTCTATAGCAATCCATGCCTTTCTGATGCCCATATCGACATCGCTTTCTGTAGATGAGATATTATTGCCTATGTATGTGAACTGGTTTACTAATTTCCGGGGTCTGCTGTCTATTAAAGCAAGGGACATTGGCTTCTATGTAAACTCAGATAAAACGGTCTCCGTGGGTTTTAAATCCTTTTATACATCTCTCCCTGCAAGACTATATTTGAATAACAATCTTTATTTTTTCCGATTTCTTCCAAATCTTTTCAAAGAATTATAGATAACAAGCGAATGTTTCTTTTTCAGGTGTGTCCTGTGTAACCGAGTATGTTCCGAAATGTGCCCACCTTATAATATCAAAACAGTGTGGGGGTGTTTGAATATTTTGGACATATAAAGTGTGCTGTTGTCAACCACTTAAACTTATAGACTCTCCGTGGGCGCGAGGATAAAAGCCAGCCAATCAACACGCTGGAATACATGGTTAGTTAACTATTTAATCGCCGATCTTGAAAGTCTTTCATTTGCACGTATTCGACACGGATGGATCAGCAACCAAAGACTCGGCTTAACACAAAGATTCTGCTTAACACCGAGGAATAACCAATAGCGTATATAAAACATATAAAAATAAATATTTAAAAAAAATGTATATATATATATATATATATATATATATATATAATATTATTCATATTTTGCTTGAAGGCAATTACAATGCGTATATCGTATAAAATTCGATAATTATTGGAAATAATCATGACAAGCGAACTTCAGCAAAGAATTGTACGGTGCGTAGAATATCGTACAGACTGTTTCAACTTTATTAAGTCTCATCAGCTATGTATACTAACGATTCCCCTCCGACAGAAATCGAAACTGGGAGTCTAGCAGGCAGAGTCAGAGACTTTACCGCTCGGCCACCGATACGCACCACACAATCCATGCGAAATTAACCTGTCAATGATAATGATACGCCTCTACCATATAAGGTACGTGGACGTTGAGTGGATAACAACAAACAAGGCCTATGCTTTTCGGCGAAGGAAATAAGATTTTGGTTTAACACAAGGATTCTTCACAAAGGAACAACCAAAGGATTCTACCTATCACTAGGGAACACAATGGATCTCCACTGTACAAGCATCCTTGTTCAGGTCCAATCCAGTTTTTCCAAGAGTTTCGTTAAAGTTGAAATGGTGCAGCCATACTGTAGCAATGATACGGCTACAGCTGGGAAGAATTGTCTCTTTATCCTATCAGAGAGACCAGATTTCCATATGACCGATAAACTGTCTATAGCAGTGCATGCCTTTCTGATGCGTGTATCGACGTCGCGTTCTGTAGATAAGATATTACTGCCTAGTTATGGGAACTCGTTTACTAATTTCAGGGGTCTGCTGTCTATTAAAGCAAGGGACATTGGCTTCTATGTAAACTCAGATAAAACGGTCTCCATGGGTTTTAAATCATTTAATACATCTCTCCCACTAGATTGCAAGACAACATATTTACAATGTTTCTTCTTGAAGTGTGTCCTGTGTATCCGATTATGTGACGAAATGTGACTTTAATTTTATTTTACTGGACCAGCCCTCCTTATATCAAAACAGGGGGTGTGTTTCAATACTTTGGACACATAACTTAAACTTATAGACTCTAAGCGACAGGTGGATTATGGTGTTCATGGTTTTCAAATCATTTTATACGTCTCCTCCACTAGATTCCAAAAAAACTCTGAACTTAGTAAACCAGATCACATGCCTAGATACAGAAAGTGATGTTAATATACACATAGAAAAGGCATGGACTGCTATTGTTACATAATTATTAGATTCCTAATATTTATGTACAGTAGTGTAGAAACCAAAATGGCTGTTATAAGTTGCAGCCGGCGGCATTGAAGGATTGAATGACAAGGCTTGACCTCAGTCCTGATCCTCCTTCCGGTGGACATCGTGAGAATGGGTGGAGAAGACCCTCTTCCGGTTTAGATTAGAAAGAGAGTTCAGTTCAGTATCGCCCAAACCACGAAAGTGGTAAGTCGTGTTAAAAGGCACTGCCGACTCAATCTGCGCAGTTAGTCTTGGTGGGGATGTA
>CM042144.1:103943021-103983546 GCA_023376005.1 Doryteuthis pealeii | reverse complement strand
GTGCCCACCGAAATCAAATACGAAAGACATTACGTAACACTATGAGCTACACTTTTCTATCCTCTGATTTTTCTGCTCTGTATTCTTGACAACTGTAACTATTTCGATGGTCTTTTCTGGTGACTGACCCTGTCTGACATGATTATTATTCCTAACAACTTCTGTTACCATTAGTGTAGAATAACCAAAATGCTGTTATTAATTGCAGCCGGTGCTTTGAAGGATTAGTGACTCGGCCTTGACCTCGTCTGATCCTCCTTCTAGGGGATACCGTGAGAATGCTGGTGGAGAAGACCCTCTTCGGTTTAGATTAGAAGAGGTTTAGTCAGTATGGCCCACCATGACAGGCTGGTAAGTCGCGTTTAAGCGCTCTGCGACCCAATCTGCCAGTTAGGCTGGTAGGCATCTCGAATAATAATTATGATCTTGAAAGCAAACGATGAGTCATGGTCGTTTTATTCTAAATAAACTTACCAATGGAAAGACGACACGAAGTCCCAAGTACGATAGTGCAGGACGCTATAGAATGAAAGAACGTAAGATACAGAAGATGACGGCATAACGAATAATAGAAGTAAAGACGAGTACAAGAACAACCCACCAAGGGACTGTTTGTGCTGACCACATTTGTAAAAGACATTGTGGTTGTGCACCTTTCTGTGTCAACTTAGATAAATGTTGGTAAGTACAAGAGAATGAGAGCTTATCCTTTTCATCCTGTAGTAATTCGGAGGACGTTGTTGACATAGCTGACCCACATTGTTCAGCCCTCCCAATTGCGCTCTGGCTAGAAATTTGGCTTGTCAGTTTGTCCTTCTCCCATTCTCACTCAACTCCACCCCCAAACCTCAATGCCAGCCCTGGACTACCCCCTCCCTAATCATGGACTCACCCAGCTCCTGGTTCTTAACCCATCCCCTGGACTCAAACCTGTCATAACCTCCAAAGTCCAAGCCTCTTAAATCCTACCCCCTCAGTCAACATCTCTATCTTTTCAGCCCCCCACACACAGGCGACTTTAGGTCGGCCACCTTTCGTTACTCTCATGAATTCTCGCAGACCCTGCACAAAAATCAAATTATATGAATGAAAAACTCTATAAAAGAAAATGTGTCCTGCATCTGGCGCTAGTGCGGCTGGCAGGCCATTTCCCTGGATGGACGTCTTTGGTGTGCACTGACTGTGCATACAAACTGTGATTACTAGCTGGGCTGCTGGTTTTCTCTTCTTCGGTCTGGGATCTCTTTGCTGTGTGAAGGCTACTCTCCTCCACGCCTTTACTCCTCCTTCGGCGCCTTGTTTAAACATCTAAGGCGCCAGGCGCTCGATTTATTTCGGCTTCTCCTTCCCACGAGTTTTGTCAATATAGTGGCGATCTTCATGTCCCTCTCTCTCGCAGCATTTGGGCTCCAATTACGCCTAACTGTTCATTGTAGCCAAAGTACAATTAGACCATTCATACTTGTCAGTTTTATTATATAACAAAAGCTACATTAGATTTTAGGCCACTCGGAGTTTTATAACAGTTTAACCTATAAGAATGTGCAGTTGTCGACGGAATGACCAATTCTCAAAACAATCAGCGCATTTCAACAAATCATGTGACATTCCTAGTTCTTAACGTTAGCATATTTTATTTTTATTTTTAACAATGTTATTTTTCAAAAGTGATGACTCCTGATTTTCCTCTTATCAATACAGAATTCCCGTGTCGATGCTCTTAAAACAATTTTGTTCACTCCTGATTGTCATTAAAGCAATACAGATTACGTGTTGTAAGCCTCAAAAATAATTTTTCAAACAAAACTTTCTTGTTACTCCTGATTTTCCTTAATCAACACGCAGATTTCGTGTCGAAGTTCCCTAAGGCAATTTTCAACAAAACTCCCTGTTAACTACTTATTTTACTTAAGATCAATATATATTAAGTGTCGAAGCCCGTAAAACAATTATTTTTAACAAACTCTTTGTACTCCTGTTACTCGCGTAATTAAAATACAAAAAGTTCGAAGTTCCTTAAAACATATTTATATGTTAAAAACTCCGTTTTTACTCCTGATTTCATTGATTAATATGCTTGATAAAATGTCGAAGATTTTTTAAACAATTTTAGAACAAAAATCCCTCGTTCTCATTTCTGAGTTTCATTAAATTATTACACAGATTAAATGTGTCGAAGCTTCTAAACAATTCAGCGTTTTTACTTCTGTCTTTCATTGATTAATTTATACACAATTCAATACTGAATGCCTTCTAAAACAATTTGTAGCAACAAACCATTCTATGGCTCTTTGGAATGTAACCTGCATGCTGACTTTAATTAAAATCAGACGATAGAATACGTCTGATTTTAATGATCAGATGCAGGTACGTTCCGAAGCCCTAGAAGAAATTCCTAACAGAAAATTATGGTTTATAACTCCGTGATTTTTCATTAATGTAATATACTGATGAAGGGTCAACGCCTCTAAAACAATTTTAGAACAACAAATTTGTAAACTCTAGAGCTTTATGGTCCCGAATTCTTTTTCTTCACAGTATAAATTGTAGTTAGAAGCTTTTACTAATTAAGCTTACAAGAGCCATTGATTTTACAAAAGCTGAACCAATTATTTATTTCTTCATTTTTGTCTCGAGTCTTAAATTAATATTGTCGTGCATGATGATGGATGATGATGATGATATTGTAGATTTCAACATCTCAGCAAATTTTCAACAAACTAACTTCCCGTATTCTCTTTCAGAAGATTGAATATACGATTGTATGTCATAAAAGTTCTAGGACTAGTGCACATAAAAAGATGTATCTTCAAATCTCAACTACAAACCTACAGCTATCCCCTTCCAATAGTAATCCTGCAGAGGCTCTAATGCACTTCCTATATCCTTCTCTGCTACGTTTGCATGCACTTCCTGGCAGGATCCTTCCGGGATTCTTCTCCAGTAGCTCTGTTTCGTCCAAGCCTTTTTGGTGTTCGTGCACATCCTTACAAATCGGGTTTTCTTTGAAACCCAGTTGAAAACTAGGGCGGAGAGGAAAAATCACATGGTACCAGGGTCGGCGAGTAGGGGAGGTTTGCTCCAGCCACTCGTTGGTGTGTCCTCGTGGGCTAGGAACTTCTCTGATACTCAGGGCATCTGATGGGCAGGTGTGCCTTGACAAGGGAAGCCGTGCCACAAGTTGCTCCGCCACACCTCTTGACCTCCTCGCGCCACTGAACGAAACCAACGCCGCAATCTCTTTCTAGACATTGCTGCTGATCGTCTGGCCTTGTGGCAAAAACTCGCAGTGGGACGAAGTCCCACACATTGGAAGAATGCGATCAACCTTTAACTTTTCTAACATTACCTCGTATTGATTATCTTTCACCGGCATGTCAGTCCATAATAGTCGGATTATTGTTATTGTCCTAGGGGTTAAGGAATCACTTCATTGTACGTCAATAATTTACATTTATTGTGTAGTTGTTATCTTCAGCGGTTACATCGAAAGCGAATTATTTTTTAAGCATAGTATTATTTGGCGATTTGACTTTGATCCTCAATAGATACTAGCACTACTCATAAGTGGACCTGGGGGAGTAATGCAATGACGGGTATTCCAAACTCCTCCAATCTCGATAAGTAGGTCCTTTTCACCATTCAGATGCAGTTTCTGCCATCGTCAGTACACTACTTCTTTTTGTATTTTTTGGATTATTCGGACTATTGTCCTTCATCTTATTGTTATCCTGTTACCACGTTCGCCGATGTGCCCTCCGGCATTTCTTCAGCGTATTGTCGGGATCTGTGAACTCTTCTTGTCGCTAATCAGGGAGCCATCACGGAACTTTTGAACCCACCCCTTTATTCAATCTCGAGGGCATCCTGTTCTCATTCCCTAACCGTAGTGTGGGTATTAGTTTTGGCTGTCATATTATTATTCTATTGTTACGTGGCACCCGTTGACCAGTATTAAACCTGCAAGCCTAGAGATAACAGTCATTTGAAATGTCTTAAAACCAACGCCTATATCCCTTACGCTATGTGTACAATTGGACAATTTCAATGTGAATTTGGGTCAACTTATAAACATTAATATCTAGGCACCTTTATGATAGCTCCTAAATGATTAGCAACGTAGCTCCGCGCTTGTCTGATGGTTAGTTCGATTCTCACACGAGGCTGCTCCCGATATTCGTCGTCGGCCTGGTCCATTGCATCTACGGCTAAGGCTTGATAAAATAACTATAACCTAATGTCTTGTTTTCTCTCCCATAATATCTACTTTTTACTAATGCAGCTGTATTTTTCTTCCTTGACTCCATATTGCAATTCTTTTTCGTTTTTTCGATTGTTTTTTTGCGGGTATTCTAAATTTCCGCTGACTGGCCAATCTTTGATGATCGGCATCACATTTGATCTTTTTAAATATTCTGATTTTTCTTTGTGTTTCTTTGTATCTTGATCATTCATCTATTTCATACAATGAATTACACCCTCTCTTCTAGTAATTCTTCACATTTCATAATGGTTGTGGGGGTAGAGATATGGTTCTGGATTATATAAAATATTTCAGCTTCAGACACGATAAATCTTTCCATTGCAGATCTACCTTGCCGGATCTTAGTAAGACACAGAGAACAGTCGCACAAGTTCGAGCAAGTCGCGCACTACCTGTAGGCATAGTCAGACCGCCAAGATCGATTATGAAACAGATGTTGCCTTTTCCGGGCGTTAACAGTTAAGGGGCAGCAAAGAGTATTATATATATAGTATATTTATATATATATTATATATATATATATTATATATTGGACTCTCTCGTCGATTTTTCGACGCCCAGTGAGTGTTCATCCAGTGAACAACCAAACTCAGTGATTTGTTTTATAGTGGTGAGGTGTGTTTCTATGGACCATTCCACACTTTTTGGCACAGTCGATAGGAAAGAATTTGGTGCATCACGGAATGCCACCGACCCAATCAACGACTGACCTCAGGAATTTGAATTCAGGTGAGTTATCCTCTCCAGCCTGGTTACCTACCCAAGATTAAAGAGCCCAGTCTGCCCTCTATTTAACCCATAGCTAGAGAGAGATTTATATGGATTCATACCTTTCCCAAGGGTATAGCGCTATGCAAATGCCAACAGCCCACGCGCCTCCAATATATATATTATATAATATATATATAATATATATATATATATTAAGGTGTGTCAAAAAGCATCGAGATTTGTTGGTACCTTTTGAAACACCTTGTATTCTGAAAAAATCAACGTTCCATTCATTGTTCATTTTATCTTGTAACATTATAGATTCAAACTCGGCACTTTTATGACACACGTTGGGAAAGATGTGAATCCTACTCTCATGTCCAGCTATGGTATAAATAGTAGGCCCGACTGGGCTCTTTAACTTAGGATTGGTAACCATTCTAGGAGAAGGAAAAAAATCTGAATTCAAACCTGTTAAACTCTGCTTTAAGAAATTGACCTTGTGTCGCATCCTGCTCTCGTGCGGAGAGTTAGCATATATTTATATATATATATATATATATATATATTATGTATATATATGTGGTGTGTGTGTGTGTGTGTGTTGTGTTGTATGTATGTGTCTTTTACCGTAGACTTTTAATATTGTACATTTTATACTGAATTGACTAAATAAGACGATGTTGAAAGAAACTAGAGTTGGTCAATGTACATCTTCGGCGCACACTGGCGTGCCCATGTGCTAGCTTCCACCAGAGGACGTCACTTATGAGTTCTTCCTTGCTTCTCCAGCAGTGTCTTGCATGTCTTACTCGGTGGTTTGGGTGATATGTGGCGGGTGGCCGCACAGCTGTTTTTATCGTGGGGTGCTGTTTCCACGTTCTTGTTCAGGATCACACGCAGCATTCTTTTGTAAGCTCCGATCTAGTTTATCTCTAGTCGCTTCGTTAGGGTCCAGGTGGTGCAGCCATATAGCAGTACTGACACGACAACGGCCTGGAAGAACTGTCTCTTTAACTTGACTGTGAGCTTGGTTTCCCATATGACTGATAATTATTTATAGCAGACCATGCCTTTCCTATGCGTGCATTAACATCGTATATATATATATATATATATTATATATATTATATATATGTTGTGTTGTGTGTGTGTGGTGTGTGTGTGTGTATTTAGGCAGCATTCTTTCTTGTAGGTAATATTGTTAAATAATGCAGCCATTTTCTGTCTGTCCTTTGTTTTTTTTCGTATTGCCGGATTATTTTGTAATATCTGGCGAAAATTGGCTGATGTATTTGCCATATGTCATAGACCAAGTACTTTCTGCCCTATCTTTCAACGTATTTTTGAAACCGTACAATAATGGGCTATTCCATTTTCCATTTATATAGGTTGAGTTTATTATTGTTGTTTGTTGTTATTATTAGTGTTATTATTATTATTGTTCATTATTATTCGCCAGATATTACAAAAATAATCTGCAATACGAAAAAACAAAGGACAAACTTGCAGACAGAAAATGGCTACATTATTTAACAAATTTATATTTATTATATATATATATATATTATATATATATTGTGTGTGTGCGTGTGTGTGTGTGTGTGTGTGTGTGTGTGTGTGTGTGTCTGTCTGTCTGTCTGTCTCTCTATCTGTCTGCCTGTCTGTCTGTTTTTCTGTGTGCACGCTAATCTGTAGGAGATTATATATTATATATATGTTTGTGTGTGTGTGTGTGTGTGTGTGTGTGTGTGTGTGTGTGCGTACATGCGTTTGTGTGTGGGTCCATGCGCGCACGCGCGTGTGTGTGTGGGTCCATGCGCGCGCACGCGCGTGTGGTGTGTGTATGTGTAGAAACGTAAATGAAAGAAAGAATAAAAGTATTGCCTGAGGCCAAAGTTGCAGGAAAAAAAACCAAAAGAAAAAGAAAAAAAAAAACAAGAAAAATTCGCAACGACGACATGAGTAGAAAAATTGCGATTGTGCAAGAAAGAAATTTAAATTAAATTCAACATAAACACAGAAGCAATTTTTGTCTTTAACAAAAAAAAACTAACAAAAACCGCCAGATTTTTTTCTCTCTCTCGAATAAATGTTAAGTCAAAGAAATCTCGGCCATTAGCAATATTAAGTCTTGTTTATCATCGTTTTCAGCAAAAATGATTCATATTTGCTTAAAACTGAACTCATTCAAACGAAGCATCGTTTTTTTCTTCTTAAAATAAAGTTGAAGTATCTCTGTAGCACTTCATAAATTCCACTGCTAAAACTCTAAATGCAAAGTTTATCTGTTTTCGTATGATCGATAAACTGTCTATAGCAATCCATGCCTTTCTGATGCCCATATCGACATCGCGTTCTGTAGATGAGATATTATTACCTAAGTATATGAACTGGTTTTAAATATTTACATAAATGACGTTCTCCTGTGGACACCTACATATGGACACACCAGTATAGGCTGACTAACAAATCGGGAGCCTTCGTTGAGTTAAGACAGTTCTGACAGTTATATCTAGGCTGCAGGTTCAATCCTGCTCAAGGGTAACAGTAACATAGAATAATAATTAACACAGCTTAACACTTGTACCCAATCATGTTTAACAGAATGAGAACAATATACCCTCGTGGATTGAATAAAAGGCTAGGTTCAAAGTTCTGCTAAGGCTCCCGATCACGACATGAAGGTTCCCGAGTTCGAGGAGATTCCCGAGTCCGACAAGAAATACCTGAGGAAGGCCGGAGGGCATATCGGCCGAAACATTACACAGATAAGAATAAAGATGATTACAATAGTCCGAATAATCTAAATAATACAAATTATCAAGAGAAATATTAGATGTTTATAGTGGACATTTTTTATATAAGCATATCTGAATCTCGTTCTTACCACAAATTTTAACTCTCAATGCCAAGCAAAATATCGACAGAGTGATAGCTCGTAACTCGGAAATCTCGTAAGTCAAGGGAACACTGTACTTTGTATTTTTCATGTGAGCTTTTGTCTTTTTACAGAATAATCTGCTGAAAAAAAGTCTATTCATTTCAAATGTAGATTTACGCATGCACAATGTTGGGTCACCTAAGGTTCATTTAATAAATAAGAGAATGTGTTGTTTTTTTTTTAAGTAAATTTGTTGAAAAAATGATTGGAAGAAAAATATATAAAACCTTAGTGAGATTAAATTTATTGCTGTTATTGGTTAACACATGTTTCTGTCAGACTTTGTTTACACATAGAGAAATATTCTATTTGAAATTATTTCAAATATAAAACAAATAAAAACAAAATCTCGGGTATACAAACTATAGATCTTCTTCAGGACACAGCGGGTCGTTTTTTTTTTTCAAACGAGTAATACAAGGAAAACATTAGAAATTGATTACGTCATGAAGAAATTTAAAAAAAATCTCAAAGCATTTCCTTGTTTGAAAAAATCATTTCCATTTTTCTTACTTACAAAAAAGAAAAACAAAATATTTATTTTCAGAATATTTTTCTATAAATATAAATTCTGCTATATTTGGAGTTGGACTATAGCAAACATTATTTTTATCTCGCATAATATTCAAAATTGAGGCAAATCAATCAAATTGAACAGAGATCTGTAAGGAAATATTTGGTAGCTCATAAGTGAAAACCATGTGTAATTTATACAAGAATGTGTGAAATTTTAGAAAAATAAATATTTACAAATAGGTAAAACATGGGTTTTCCACTACGAGCCTGAGTTGAAAAGACACTCCATTTTGTGGTGGAAACGACACACTGACTCTCCTGTAAAGAAAAAGGTCCGGGGGCAGTGGTCAGTAAAGAAGGTTATGCTGACAGTCTTATGAGACATGAAAGGAGCTACTACTATAGATTACCTCGAAAAAGGTGCAACTGTAAACAGTGCCTCCCATTGTTTTAGGCAAAATTCCCCTTATTCATTGAATGACTGTTATAATGAAAGTCTAAGATTGGTGTTGCCTGTAAGAGAGTTTATAACAAAATGAAAACATTATGCAATGAACATATGAATTGAAAAATGGATGCAACTTACCTTCTGCTGAAAAATATCGTTATTCATAAGATGAATGATACAGTTAATTTGTTAAGAATAACACGAAATGACTTGAATACTTATGACACATAACCTTCACATTTACAACAAAAAATAAAAAATCGGGCGAATAGGTATTTAATTAATTAGCTGAATATCGACATCGCTTTCTGTAGATGAGATATTATTACCTAAGTATATGAACTGGTTTACTAATTTCCGGGGTCTGCTGTCTATTAAAGCAAGAGACATTGGCTTCTATATAAACTCAGATAAAACGGTCTCCGAAGGTATTAAATCATTTTATACATCTCTCCCTGCAAGACAACATATTTGAATAACAATCTTTTTTTTTCAGATTTCTTCCAAATTTTTTCAGATTATAGATAACAAGCGAATGTTTCTTTTTCAGGTGTGTCCTGTGTATCCGAGTATGTTCCGAAATGTGCCCACCTTATATCAAAACAGGGTGTGAGTTGGAATATTTTGAACATATAAGGTGTGCTGTTGTCCACCACTTAAACTTATAGACTCTGCGTGGGCGCTGTTTATTTAGTAATAACCACCAAGGATTCAAAAGCAATGTTCTTATTTTTATGCTTTATTTGAGAAACATATTCATATGATATAGACTTGACTTACATATATACATAAGTACGACAATAATAACTCCCATATTTTAAACAATCACCTGTGTGGTCGAAGTGAACGAATGTAACTAACAATAATTAGCTGGATCTAGGTAAAGTCTTACTATTGTTTTTCAGAGATGATCATAGCTTGGACCGGAGACCACTGCGAGTTTGCTGAAGCATTATTTTTAAGACTAGTAAATTTATAATTACTGCTCAGTGAGTTTTTCATACTCATAACACACACACACACACACACACACACATTTATTTATTTAGTTAGTTGAGACGACTTCCGACAAACAGGAAAGAAATGGTTACGTTGTATCTCTTTTTTTGCATGCTTTAGATTTCCGATTTGTTGCTGTTGTTTGTCATGAAAATTGTGTTCTTATATGAGCGTATGAGAAGACTTTATTCTGGTGAAGGTCTTTTCTATTGAAATTTCCTTTATTTGTAAATCGAACCGAGAAGAAATAAAATCATTCAAAAGATTTGTGGAGTAAAAAAAGTCTGAGATTCCGACTTTTCCAGACTTGTTGACTGTTCGTGTTTCTTTGATCATCTCGCCCGAACGGGGATTGACCTTTCAATGACCGGTGGAAGTAATGGAACTATTAGAACGAATCGAAGGATCGATAATGTTCTGGAACATTCCACAACGGTATGATACAATTCTAAAAAAGGATTCTTCTAGAAAATTGTTCTTTGAAATCTTATATGGGGGACTGGCCTGGAGATAGTCGGTTGGGCTGAGAGTTAGGCTACGCAGTTTGCCTGTGAGAGTTGGGTTGAGGCATTTCGAGGTACGAAGCGGGAACAGGGGAATTGATGTCGCTAAGGTCGGAATTGAAATTAATAAATAAGTCATTTGAAAAGAAACGAAAAGTTTGTTATCAACTTTATTTTACTACAAAAAAAAAAAATACTATAAGAGATGTTATGAATGAAAGTCACAAGCAAGCAACGAGATTCCCTGTCTACAGATAACCTGTGGAGAGGAAGTTAATTGACCGCAACGAAGAGCACGCGGCTTGTAAGGTGATACTCCCTTGATTTGACTGATACCCATCCGCTGACCGACGAAAGGACTACTAGAACCCTGTGGGTGTTGTAAACAGAAACCCCAAAACGTTCGCATGCGCGCCGAACGAAGTTAGTGACTTGTATAAGTTTTAATAGTGCACCCACGGAGTATAGGGTGTAAAGACCCCATTGTGCAAAGCCCCACAACGTTACACAGGTACTGTAAGCAACTTGATGTCAAAATGACCTGATTCGGCATTAAATCACCCGAAAATTGATATGCCGTAAAACAAAAACCCAAATAATCATCATCTTTATTGTGAAATATAATTACACAAAATTTCGGCAAATGTACCTCCGGCCTTCTTCAGGTGTTTCTTGTAATTCATTAGGGCCAGACTGTTCTCACTTCGTACAAGTCTATCTAAGTGTAGAAATGATCCATCTAGGGAAATCATGTCTGCCACAACAGATTAAAAGGAACAACCGAAAAGTCCGGAGGTTATAATGGCCGAAACATTGTGTATATGTAAATAAAGTAAATTCGTCAGAGCAGCCTAAAGTCGGTATCAGCCAGACTATCCCTTTTCACTAGCACTAGACTAATGAGATTGTTTTGCATCTGAGGTGGAACGCATTACCTACCATCAGCTGCTTACTTTACCGCACAGATCCCTGTGTTACTCATAAGCTGAGTTGGTGAGGGCTGGTATCGAACCAAGAACCATATGGTAGCTAGTCGGACACTATACCGACTGAGCTAAACCGGTCCTTTTTGTATATGTATTTCACAAAAAAGATGAGGACAACAGTCCGAACAAAACGAGGGCCGTATAGCCCCGCTTGAGTTCATGAGATTTCTTAGGGAGCCACAAGGCTAAATTTGAAAAATGGAGGGGGCACAAAAGGGCCACAGAAAAGTTAGGATCCACTATATATATATATATATATATATATATATATATATATATGATTAATCAATGCCCGAAAAAGGTATCAGAAGATCTGAAACACGTGTCACAAATGTAAGATAAAATTTTTTTTATTCTAAAAACATAATCCATTTTGCGGACCTTCTTTTTAATAAATTAATTATTATAATATTAAACATATATATATATATATAATATATATATATATATATATATATATATATATATATATATATATATATAAGTATTTTGGAATTAATAATTATTTTAGATTAAAATGATAAACTTATTTAGTTAAAATGTTAAATAATCTTAGCCATTTTATTGACATAACTCTTTATTCATGGTACATTATTTTTTGTTTAAATAAATTTTCAAATATAAGTCTTCCCCACCATAAATATTGAAACAAATTGAATCCACCCTTGAAACTCAGACCAATAATATATATATACACACAAACAGACAGACAGAAGACTACTTATATATATATATATAATATATATATATATATATATTATATAAAGGTACATGGTAATAACCTACTCGAGTTTCACCATAAGGATCTTCAGGGTTAAATCCACTGGATTAATCAAGATATTGATTAATTGCAGTCGATTTCATGTGTGTATTTTTTCACGATAAACGGTTGATTAATAATAATAAGACCATTGAAAGGGTAAAAATACACCTCCATGTGTGTATACATATATACACATTCTATTGGCTTTAATCAAAATAAATAACTTTACATACATTAATAAAACCACGTTTAATCACTACGGACTCTATAATAATATAGACAATCCTCATCATTGTTGTAAACCTTTAAAACAAAAGCACAAAGCGGATTTCTAACAATGTTTATATTTTGATCCTTTGAAAAAATGCAACTTCCGCTCTTTTTGAATTTTTGAATTTTAAACCAGCGTTTTTCGACATAACTCTTTATTAATGGTACATTATTTTTTGTTTTATAAATAAATTTATTTAAATATAATATTCAAATAATATTATTCTTTGATATACAACTGGGTTTATTGTTTTGATGCCATAGCACTATCCAAACTACAATCTTTGATATTCCTACTTTCTTTGATGTATTAAGTTGACGCGATGGACGTGAGGTGATGAAAACTCAAGCGTGCAAGTGAGGCCACAAAAAAAAAACTCGCAGTTGGTTGAAGTGGGCTACGGTCCGAAAAGGCTGAGAAACACTGTTCTAATGGATATACACTGGGCGAGTTTGAATTTTGGTCAATAATTCTGGTGTTCTATTCGAATTAAGGGAATTGCTTTCGTCTACGTCTCTGTCCCTTGAGTATTGTCTTATTATTAGATATATTTAATCTTATTTTGTCCCTTAACCTGCCGGCTCATTTGAATAGGGAAGTGTTAAGTTTCTGACCGCCATTATTGGTCAGTTGAAAAGGACTTAAAGTAAGTAAGTCCTGAACTATAGAATCCTTTGGTAAGTGAATAAGTCCTAAGTTTTGGAATCCTACGTAGTGTCAAAGGTCCAGTGATATAATCTATGTTCCGTCGTCCACCAAGGTTCAAGGTATTTGTGAGTAGCTAAGATCAGAACAGCCGATATAAATAACAATATCAGCAGCATAGTACTGCCAGTGATTGGCCAATAGGTTGGTCACATGGTTATCGGCGAGTCTATAAGTAGAAGTGGGCATCTAGCACACACCTTATATTACAAAACATTAATGGTAGCACAGGGACTATTCTATCTGTTCAAGGTTTACCAATTGGACAAAAAAAAAAAAAAAAAAAAAGTAAGCAAAACAAAACAAGAATAGTAAAGTGTCAGAATTATTGTATGGGTACTTACGGGAGCCCAGTAACTTCTCGGTTGATAATCGCCGGGTATCCGGAAAAATTGTAGGTGGGAAGCACTGGAAAGAAAAGTAAACGTATAAGTAAATAAAGTAAAGTTGTCGGGGCGGCCTAATGTCGGTATCAGCCAGACAACGAGGGATTCCCCTTTTCACTAGCACTAGACCAAGGAGATTATTTTAGCTTCTGGGTGGAGCGCCACACCTACCATCAGCTCCTCACTTTACCGCAC
The DNA here is from genome assembly GCA_023376005.1 of Doryteuthis pealeii. Classification (NCBI taxonomy): domain Eukaryota; kingdom Metazoa; phylum Mollusca; class Cephalopoda; order Myopsida; family Loliginidae; genus Doryteuthis; species Doryteuthis pealeii. The sequence continues at coordinate 103,969,855 of CM042144.1, read as the reverse complement.
AGATCCCTATGCTACTCATACGCTGAGTTGGCGATGGCCGGTATCGAACGAGGAACCTTGTGATTCCTAGCCGAACACTTTACCGACAGAGCTAAACCGGCCCTAGGAACACACACACACAACACACACACACAACAAAACACACACAACACACACACACACACACACACACCCATTGTATCTATATCTAAGATAGGAAGTGCGTGGTGTAAGGGTTAAAGTCATGGGAAATGGACTCGTCGCCACGAGTTCAAATCCTGGATGTAGTAATTGCATTTCACTTAGTGCTAATACCCTTGGGAAAGTTATGAATCCTACTCTCCCTCCAGCTATGGATAAATAATAGGGTAGACTCGGCTCTTTAACCTTGGTTTTGGCAACTGGTCTAGGAGAAGGAAAACTCTGAATTCAAACCTGTTGAACTCCGCTTAAGAAATTGACATTGTGTCATATCCTGTTCATGCGGAGGGGTTGGTAAATCCCCCTCTCTCTCTCTCTCTCTATATATATATATATATATATATATATATATATATATATATATCAGAAGATACCAGCTATCCTCTCCATCACATTGGTAAGTCTCTCAGACTTGACTCTATACCCTGAATAGAGTTTATATTTTTAGTCATTGTTTTATTTGTCCTTAATAAATTGTTAGAATTAACGTTTTAATTCATTTATTTGTTGCTGTTAGTCTTAGAATTAAATGATATACTAACATCAATAGGCCTATAGATCATGTGGTAGAAAATGTGGTAGAAATAAAAATCTGATTAAAGTTAAGTCCAAATTGCAGACTATAAAGAGATTGAGACGATTACATTAAGTTATTGTTTTTATTATTATTGTTTTGATTGTTTTGATTGTTGTTGTTGTTGTTGTTGTTGTTGTTGTTGTAAAACTAAACAAAAAGGAGGATTAGCAGATAAATAACTTAATGTTGTTTCACCAAAGAAAAAGAGACATTAACTCACACCACCAATTGCCTGACAAATACAAATTAAAAAATCAAATGTATACAATATGATTGGCATCCTTCCGTCTACTAAAGACGATGGCGTAATGTCCACTTTTTCCCCACTAAACTGCAGCTGTGTGTGTGACTGAACAGTCCACCTCTTGAATGGCGATCACTGCAAGCAAACAGTGATGCCTGCTGGAGTTGCTCTTTTTCACTCCTTTACGTTCCTTATTTGACAAGGAGTCACCAGGTCGTACGGTCGTCTGCACAAGCCTCCCATGTGTTGGTGCCAATGTGGCATGTCTTTTATTTTATTATTTTCTTTTGCAGGCATCTTTAAAGTGCAAGCGAGGTCTCCCTGTTGGTCGGGTGCCGTCTGCCAATTCGCCGTACAGTAGGTTTTCGGAGATGCAGCCTAAGTCCGTCCTCCTGATGTGGCCAAGCCAAAGTAGGCGTCTCTCTCGCAGATGGTGGCGGGCATGCTGTTCCTGTTTGCTCATTCCAGCATATCTGTGGTTGGCACTTTGTCCTGCCACGTATGTGTAGGATGCAGCATAGGTATCTGAGGTGGAAATTGTCCAGTTTCCTCTTGCGGCATGGTTATCGTTTATGTAGTGGGAAAAACTGCGTAGCCTGGGCAGGTGTTTTTTTGGAGGGTGAGCTGTCGCCCAAGCAGCAGATCCCCCCTCTCCACACGGCCGTTGTGATCCAAAGGAAAGGTAGGAACCAATGCAGTTTGGCAACAGCGGTGTCGCAGGAGATATAGCACCATCCATCTTCGGGACTCCGGCTCCGGATTTGTTTTCGAAAATACAATATATATATTTACCAATTTAGGATTCGACACAAGGTCAGTTTTTTTAAGCGGAGTTTAAACAGGTTTGACAGAGTTTTCCTTCTCCTAGACTGGTTACCTAGCCAATGTTAAAGAGCCCAGTCTGCTCTACTATTTACCCATAGCTGGAGGAAGAATATATGGATTCATACCTTTCCGAAGGGTCGACAAGTCAATTTCCTACGACTCTAATCATTAAACCATGCACATCCATGTTTACAATATAGAGTTAGAAAATGACTGTCTGATGAGACTAGAATTTTCAAAAATGAGAATTATAGTTGAAATGAATTTATAACCGTCAGATTTCTTCTGTCAAATTTATCTATCCATCCATCCATCCATCCATCTCTCTCTCTCTCTCTCTCTCTATATATATATATATATATATATATATATATATATAGAGAGAGAGAGAGAGAGAGAGAAACAGACAGACAGAGAGAGACAGATATATATATATATATATATATATATATATATATATATATATATAATACCGAGAGACAGAGAGGGTTAGAGAGAAACGTTGGCCCATAAAAGTTTGAGACATAAAAATCTAATCATTTACTCTTTTGAGTTAGAGAATATCGTATTATAGAAAAACACTAAATATATATATTTCAGACATACTTCAGCAAATACCTTGGCTTCTTAAATTATCAAGCAAAAAATATAATATATTTACATAGTCATATAGTTGTTGATTTAAATTAATTTTCATTAATTAATAAGTTATAAGGCAAATTAAAATATTTCCAGAAATTTTAAAAGCTAGGCTGTCGAATTTAATTAATTGATTTTCACTCCAAAGTATAACATATTAATCAAATCAATTTTAATTGATTTTAAATAATTGATTCATAGATCAATCAAAATATGTTTTGAGACGATTTTCCAAGATTGGCTCCTAAATCTGATTAATTGAATAATTAATCAATTTTAATTGGATCAATTTTTTTAAGTAACAAACTTTAATTGCCATTAATTCATTTTCAGACAAATTAAAATATTGTCAAAAATTTTGAAAGGCAGTCTGTTAAACATTTTCATTACATTATTTAGATTTATCGGATTGTTTTCCTCATCTTTATTGTTATGAAGACAACGTTTCGGCTTATGTGACTTCCCTCCGGACTTCTTCAGGTGTTTCTTGTTGAACTCGGGAACCTTCTTGTCGGCCCATATTAGGTTTATAAATTCACTCTGGATTGTCCAGTTGGACACATGGCGTAAATTATATAAATGTTGGGTTGATATAGTTCAAAAATCAATCCTGACCACAGGATAATAACATAAAATACTAAACATAAATTAACATTTTTATCTGTTCATAGTTAACAGAATGAGAACAATCTACCCCACTATATTAAATTCTGTTCGAAGTTCCGTAAAGGCTCCCAAGTTCGACAAGAGGGTTCCGGAGTTCAGAGAGAAGGTCTCGGATTCGACAATAAACACCTGAAGAATGCCGGATGGCACATCGACCGAAACGTTTGTATATAACAATAAAGCTGAGGACAAACGGGTGGCGAGAGACAGTCAGCGAGAGAGAGGGAGGGAGAGAGAAAGAAAACGAGAGAGACAGACAGACAGACAGACAGAGACAGAGACAGACAGAGACAGAAACAGAGAGAGTGGGTCATGTCAACAGGAATTGATGATGATGATGATGCTTTATTTTCAATTTTTAAGGTAACGTTGTTGAATTTAACAAATTGCTTTTCAGATCAAATTAAAATATTTTAAATGATTTTTTTTTTGTTAATTTTAATTTACTAATTGGTTTTCAGACTATTTCATTTTTTGCGCAGTTTTCAAAGCCAGGCTTTGCAAAAGAACGATTGGTAAACTGCTGCTCTATCTAAGTATTTACCCAACCCCTCCACACGACTAAGATTCGACACAATATCAATTCCTTTAGCGGATTTAAATTTATTTCTTAATGATATATAACACACATTGCAGGATTTTAAACACATTAATACCATGGACTGTTTTGAGGTAAATTTATTTCAGCTAGACTTTAATATGCATTGTTAATGAATAATATGCTACTTGAGATTAAATAATGATGGTTATTTAATAGCTATCGAGATTATAACGTGAATAACTAAGGGAATTGTGACGTCGGTGGTGACTTAGGTACAATTCAGAGCTTTCCTTTTGGATCAGTAGCCATATTAAGATTAAAATCTACACTACAATTTACCCATAGATGAAGGGAGAACAGTTTGATGTATACCTTTCCCTAAGGTTTTAGCACTATGCGAAATGCAACCAGCCCCATCCAGGATTTGAACTTGTGTCGCCGTTTCCATTTCTGACAGCGATAACCATTACACCACGGGCACAAGCTGTGCATCTATTGATTATTATTTGAATAATTATTTTGAATATTTTACACATAGATTTTACACAAATTTGTAGGTATTTATTTGTAAACTTTTTAGTTAACCTCTTGATACTGACAACAAAAGGATGAGAGTAAAAAATGATAATTAAAACTGATAACAGGATTGTTCTTTATTCTATGTATTGACGATTTTAGGTATTGTGACGTAAGCAGTGACGTATTTTCGGTTACATACAAACTGAGACCAACTCTCCATTATTAATAGATTATATTATCAGTCCTGAGTATAGATAAAGGATATGAAAACACCACAAAATGCTGTTAAAGTTAAAACATTTTATAACGTATTCATAGCTGATATTGAACAATATTTCGATTTTATAAAAATCATCTTCAGAGCTTGTTTATACTCCGTGTTTGTTAAGAGCGGAGACAAAGGTCATATGAGTCAAAAACAAAAACCTTGATGTTGCAAAAAAGAAAAAAAAAGTTATACAATAGTTTCGAATGTGAGCACTTCCGTCGCATTTTTCTCGGTCATCAGATTATGTATATCTTATTGTAACAATTTAAAAAAAAAGACATATTAACAAGTTTGACACTAGACAAATTCTCTTATTCAAAACGGGATGAGTATTAGCCTGTTGACGGTTGTCTTCAACAGATTTATAGAAAAATAATTTTTATTTTTGTAATTAATATTGTAAATTTTTCTATTTTTTGTTTTTCTTATATATAAAGTAAAAAAGTATGAACGGTTGTAAGGTTTTATTTTTATTTTTTGGATAATGTGAAAATTTAAAATTTGTTCGGAAGTATATAACGGAAAATATCATCTTGACTTGGTCTGGTCTAGCGTCTGGAGTTTCTTGGGGACTTCGGGTCTGGTTTCTGTTAGGGATTTCTCCTTATCAGAAGCCCTGTGTCATTGTTAGTTTTTAATAAACACAAGACTTCAATTTTCTTTTAATGTTACTTTATTCGGTAAATCCCCAACCCAGACATAACATAGCGCGCGTATGCAGAGTTACAGTTTAGACAGTGCATCATGGCCGACTGCTCTGTCTGACGTCCATTGCAAAACTAAACTAAAGCTCCTTACTATTCTTAAACCGGAACAGGTTCTTCTATGCCTTCCGGTTCCCACGATTTATCCCCGGAAGGCAAGATGGAGTGAGGTCAAACGCCGTCACTCACTTCCAGGGCCATCAACTGCACTGGTCGCCACCATATCTCTATACTACCTTACATAAGTATGAAAAGAGTCATCCCCTTAGAATTACAGGGGATTGACAATAATCTTATGCCACCGCATAGATTATGTAACATAAGGTCTAAAAAGGTTCGTCTTCGGGTTACCCTTACCACGGTTTTTAACCTGGACTATATCGTGGCAAAAAAGGAAATTTTTAAAAGATCAATTAATTAAATCTAGAATACACGATAGCCACATAGACATCAGACGTTTTGTTCTTTATCTTTTATCGTTTAATTGGGAAGTACACTGTAGTTAGGCTTTATTTTTTTTCTTGAGGATTCTTAGACAGATCCGATCTAATTAGTGTCTGCTTACTTTCAAATCGAAACGCAAATAGTATTAACAGTAAATTTTTATCCAATAAGTTCAGACATTACATTCCCCTCTCTTCAAATCTGTATTGAAATCATATTTGATGTATTTTATTGTTCTATAAGAGATCATAGCAAAAAACATGATCTCACCAACAGAGTGTCATAAGTTCATATCATAAGTAAGATGAAAGGACATTTGAATATAATGCAAGAAAAACTAACGTTTTCCTTTAATAGAATTTCTGCTTCCTTTGTTGTACTTTTTTTTTTCTTTTCTTTTCTTGCCTTTTTTTTTGTTCACTTTGAATAGTTAACTTTTAAACTTTGCTATCGCGATGAAAATTATCGCTATTGATTTCTGCCTCATAAAACCTCGTAATTTATTTTTACATGATTTTCACTAATTAGTACAGTGTGTATACATCGATCAATCAATCAATCTATCTATCTATTTATCTATCTATTTATCTCAGTCTTATTATATCTATCTATCTATCTATCTCAGTCTGATTATATCTATCTATCTATCACAGTTTGGTTCTATCTATCTATCTATCTATCTATCTATCTAGTGTGATAAAATGTATCTATCTATTTGAGTTTGACTATAACTATCTATCTCAGTCTGATTCTCTTTCTCTCTCTCTCTCCCTCTCCCCCCCCCTCTCTCTCTCTCTCTCTCTCTATATATATATATATATATATATATATCGATGGATCAATCTATCTCAGTTTGATCTTATCTATGCGTTTGAGTCTGATAGAATTTCTCTCTCTCTCTCTCTCTCTCTCTCTCTCTCTCCCTCTCTCTCTTCTCTCTCTCTCTCTCTCTCCCTCTCTCTCTCTCTCTCTCTATATATATATATATATATATATACTGTCTGCTAAAATCTATCTCTGACTGATCATATCTATCTATCTATCTATTTAGCACAGTCTGATCATATCTATTTACCTATCTCAATTTGATTATATATCTATCGATATATGTATTCATCTATCTATCCCAGCCTGATCTTCTCTCTCTCTCTCTCTCTCTCTCTCTCTCTCTCTCTCTCTCTCTCTCTCTCTCACTCTCTCACTCTCTCACTCTCTGATTCTATCTACCTAACTATCAATCCTTTCTTTCTTTCTTCTTTTATCCATATGATCATATCTATCTATCTATCTATCTATCTATTATCTGCCTGGCTGTCTAACTGGCTGGTTAGTTCTACATGATTGAGTATCCATATATTTTGGACCTTTATCGATCTATGAATATATAAGTACGAGGTGTGTTTTAAGAAAAAAGTATCGAGACTGAAATGCCACATTTACCAAGACAGAAATGAATAATAAATGAAGTGCTAATTTTCTTCAAAATATTCACCTTGACAATTTAGTACATTTACTTGTGCAAGTTTTCCCTTCTTTTGTACGTCATCAATCTATTGATAATGGAGATTCGGTCTCAATTTGTCTGTAACAGAAACTACGTAATTGCCTCCGTCACAAAACCGAAAACCGTCAATACATAGAATAAGAAACAACCCCCGAATCAGTTTTGATGATTATTTTCTACTCTCGTCTTAGTTTCAGTATCAAGAGGTTAACTAAAAGTTTACAAATAAATACCTACGAATTTGTGTAAAATCATATGTGTAAAATATTCAAAATAATTATCTAAATAACAATTAATAGATGCCCGTGTAAGGGCAGTCTCCCTTGTCTGAGGGTGAATCTCCTGTGTCAGGAGACCCTATTTTGGTCACGTGACACAGAAACCCAAGGAGAGAACCTTTTTCTTCCGATGCCACTGAACAAGCCTGGACGTGCTTGTCATCTCTCTCCAGCAGACACCTATGGTGTATACCAGACGCCACAACCTCTACTTACAGTAAGTGGTTTCCACTTTGTTTATTAACACTATTGTGTATGTTTGGACACTTATGACATCATATAGCCTGGGGAACTTTGTTCTAATATGTTATAATAAAGTTATATAAATGTAACTAACGCGTTTGTTGTTTTCCTAACTGAAGTATTCCGCATTGGGTACTTATCCTTTAAGTAACCCAATGTTTTATAAGAACCAGAGTTAATACTCTGTGGACCTCTTTTACTCGCAACATTGGATTTGAGGGTATTTGCCTCATACCCCACTTGTATGGGCTGGGCACAAGGCCTCGTTTTAACGTGGGCCCACCCACAAGCCGAAGCTCAAGGGGGCAGGTATTGCCTGGGTGGATGGCCCCCTAGGATCGACGCTCATAATTGTACACTACCGGTCCAGTGGCCGAAGCACACTGGACCCCCCGAGGGGTTGGGAAGTATTGTATTTGAGTGTATAGAACTAAGATCTCATTTCAAATAGTTTTATTTTGGTATACCCTATTTGTCGAAAAATCCGTGTTGCACCCACTTCCAAAGAATTTATTTAAAAAATCAGGGAATCAAGAGATTTTAATGAATTTTTTACCACGTGGTATCAACTGATATTAATCGAAAACTCGATTAATTCAGCGGATGTAACCCTGGCGATTCAGATGATGAAACTCGAGTAGGTTACTTTATATCCATTTCTTAAATATATATATATATATATATATATAAGTGAATTGAGACCCATCTGATGAGACGGAAATTTGGGGAGCCGGTTTAAATCAACTTAGATTTATTATGGCCCAATTTTCGTCGAAATAAATTTATTATGGGATCACTGTATTGAGTTCTTCCTTCATTTTTATATATATATATATATATATATATATATAATATATATATATATATACACACACACATGGTGTGTCAAAAAGGTATTGAGATTTCGGTACTTTTTGACACACCTTGTATTCTTAAAAATGAACGTTCCATTCATTCTTCATTTCCATCTTGGTAAACACAGCTTTCAAATCATAAGGATGCTGCGTGTTATCTTAAACAAATCTTGGGAGCAACACTTCACAAAAAACAGCTGTACGGCCACTTGTTTTCTAGTGGGGAAGCCAATTGTTATATTTCTTTAATTTTTCTGTATGTCATAATAATTCTTAAACTTGAGGTAAATTTTCAGAGGAGCAAATAAAACAAAATAAGAGTGGCGAGTATGTACAAAAGTGGGTAATAAAGGACTATTTGCTCGTAAATTCCTATCATAAAATAAACTGAACTCTCATTTTATGTCCGTGTTTTTGCAATAAATGTGTTATTTTCTTGTACCCGTTATTTTACAATATTAAATATATTTTCGTTATTTATTTTAATATTCAGTTCAATGTTTATATTCTAAAAGTTTTTATTTTATGAGAATGTTTAGTTTTAAGTGGGGGCTCATTTTACAATTTAGGGGTAAATTGGATCCTCCTTTTATGAGCGTAATTTTGTTTTTTCGTCGACGATGATTAAAATCTGACGTTTTTATTTTAGAGTACCAAAGCCAAAAAGAAAAGAAATAACAACAACAACAAAAGGTAATATTCAACTTTTTACTCGTAAATTCCTACCATAAAATTAGGCTTGGGCATTTTATGGTAGGAATTTACGAATAAAAAGTTGAAGTGTAAAAACGAACCCCCACTTTAAAACTAAACATTCTCACAAAATAAAAACTTTTAGAACATACACATTGAAGTGAATATTGAAATAAACAAATAAAATATATTTAGTATTGTAAAATAACGGGTGCAAGAAAAATAAAACATTGCAAAAATACGGACATAAAATGAGGGCTCAGTTTATTTTATGGACGGAATTTACGAGCAAATAGTCCTTTATTACCCAAAAGTGATTAGACAGATTAAGAATATATATTTTTTGATTGATCTCAACTATTTTGGACTTTAAGTTTCTTGTGACGAAAGGATTTTTAGAAAGTTGTTGAAATAGTTTGTTTTTTAAGGAGTTGATATATTATAAAAGAAGCGATAGAAAATGAATTGCTAATGTAGCCTATGCATTTGTTGAATGAAATTTATTTTTTGGTATTGAAGTGTCTTCAACTGACCTTTATATGATCTTTGCTATCATAGACACCTGGTACTGAGATCTCCATTTGAAAGATCGGAGAGAGTAGCGAGATGGCGCCTTTAAAGTAAATATCTCCTTTGAAATTTAGTGCCGGAATGGAAACTTGTGACTTATCATGAAATCAACTTTCAGTCACATCAATTAAAGAATTGCATAATAGTATTTCAATTGAATTAGACACTTTTTCCAAAAGGTTTAATAATAATAATAATAATAATAATAATAATAATAATAATAATAATAAGTAGCAAATATATGCACCCTCCGGGTGCAAGTATTTAAGTTTTAATATAATAAAATATCATGTTAAATTAGAAAGGCTAATGAAACTGAATAAGAATTCAGATAAAAATATTTGGAACAGAGGGGGTATGATTGAAAAATAGAACAACTTTGGAACTAACTCTTCCATCATTTTTCCTTACTCCCATCTTTCATTGGTAAATTTTCCTAATTTAACTATTTAGTTAAAATAGGAAGTAAAGAATAATATTACAGTTATTTCTTCTTGTTAATGGATTTCTTTTAAGATTTATCCCAGAGATTTTTTATCATATTCATTAAGATAAAACCAAACAATTAGAAATCATTAATACTAAGCATATATTTATCAAAATCAAATTTTTATTATCAATATGCAAATTAGTCTTCCCATTCACACAGTAAACCGGTATTTTGTTGTATATATAAATACAATTGCATGTTATTTGTATGTAGATATTGTCAATATTATTAATAATATAAAGCAATTTTATTCATAATTGAGGTTTAAATAGAAATAAAATCATGGAGAACGGGGCATAGATAACTAAGGGTCTTTTGACTTGAGTAGTAATATAGTTTCGGTTACAGACAGAAAAACGCACAATCTCCATTATAATAAGATATATAAATATCTTCTTTTTTTTTTACAAAATTTTACAGGGTTTTACCATCAGGAAATTTGAATGTGCATAAGTTTCTTTACATATGTGTTTTTTTCTTTATATATTTTTCCGAAAAAAATTGTTTTTTTATAAACAATCAAAGGGAGATAACTTTGTGAGCCTATATTTTTGGTATTATTAGCGTTATTCGGACTATTGTCCCCATCTTCATTGTTATTTGTACAACGACAAATACCTGAAGAAGGCCGGAGGGTATATCGGCCGAAACGTTGTACAAATAACAATGAAGATGGGGACAATAGTTCGAATAACGCTAATAATACTAATCTTCAAGCCTCATCTCAAACATTCAGAGAAATACTATATTTTTGGATTTCTATTTTCGGATTTATCAGTGTCCATGAACTATGATTTTGCAGACACACCAGAGGGATTAAAGGTATCCTGACGAAAGCAAAAAAGCTTGAAACCTTAGGTAGATGCCTACTAAAACCTTTGTATAAACAGTTATATTCAATATATATATATATATATATATATATATATATATATATATATATATATATATATATATGGGAGTAAAATGAGGAAATTAATCCGACAGTATGAGGAGAAATGTAGACAAACACGCGATGCTGCAATGGATTGAAACTTATTATTGGTCGTAGTTTGTTTTTTTTTTAAACATAGGAATCTATAAGGAATACGTCATACTTTTTCAACATCTCCTCGTGGACCAATCACGTTTTGGCTTTTCGACTTCACATGTTCCTATCACATCTTGATTTTCGCTTTCGCATGTACCAATCCCGTCATTAACATTCAAATATAAACGCTAATCAACGAACAGTAACAAACTTTTTAATATTTGGGTGAAATTCGTGGATTAGTCCACCCAAAAAAACTGGAACACATCACCCCTGATGATGGCACTTCGAAGTGCCAAAAGTACTCGGGACTTGAACTTTGGTAGACTAATCCACGAATTCCACCCAAATATTAAAAAGTTGGCCAGAAAACTCGAAAAGATCAAAAATAAAATTATTAAACAGGAGATGCTTCAAATCGGTCCTACTATGTGACCAGTGTGGAAGGCTATGTATGAGCAAGGCTGGCCTGATCAGTCTCCAATCTGTGCATCGGCGGAATGGACTAATAAAATACCCTGTGCTCCCTGGAATTACCTGTAAATGTGGGAAGATGTGCAAGACTTTGGCAGGACTAAAGAGCCACTTTCGTGCAGCTCATTGTTGAACTTTTTGAAGCTCACCGTTATATTCTTTGAACTGTTGAACTTTTTTTTCTTTTTTTTTAATCATGCAATGGCAATACTTGAACACGAGTTTGTGTTACCTAATGTATGCATAGATTACCCCCTGTATTTTTCATATTTCCATGGAATATTACTGAAAGCCCGCGAAATACGTGAAGTCACGTGAGACCTGGTTGGCTCTCAGTCTCAGCTTGGACGCCCGGCAGAGAGGATGTACTGCCTTTGCTGAAGCTCACTGCACACGCGCGTTATGTTAGTTACATGAAATGTTTAGTTAAGTAAATAAAAGCTTACATGAATAATATGGTTTTGTGGTTGATCAATGTCTTGGCAACAAAACTGATCTAGAAGAAGAAATGAATTAAGTGCGACCGACCACCAAGACGAAGTCCAGACACGAGAAGATGAACGTAAGATACCAAAGATGAGCAGAAGAAGAATAGAAGTAAGAAAGGAAAAAGGGTATACAACATTTGTTGCCATAATGTATATTGAAGGCACACATATACACTCAATTTATTAAGCTAGTTCAGTGCAATTTGTTCACTCCATTTGGCCTTGAGCTGGACGAAGCTAATCCGTGTAAATAATTTACAGTAATATGATTGAAATGTTGTTTTATGGTTTCCCTAGTAGAAAGGTCCATTTCGCAATCATTTCATTAATCAAAGTTATTCCCCCCTTCATCCAAACAGCGGCAAGATATGCAACACGATGACAATTCTAATGCAGCCACCCTACCACGAACAGAAAGCTAATCACAAAAAAATCATGTTCTGTCGCCAAATCCTTTTTTGGTGGATGTGTAGGGCGCTGCATGTATCAAGTAATGATTGATTTGCTGACTGATTGATTTTAATGGCATGTCAACGCGTCGAGGAATATTTTATGCCCAGAGATTAGTAAATCACGTTCGTTGTATGTTCATATTTATAGTTACTGTGTCATCATCATCGTACTCGCAGCATGGCTATCCATGACAATTACTCAACAACCATCCCTATCTGCCATCGCCCTCGGAGGTTCTCTGCTCAGCATACAGAATCTACACATAGCTGATCGATCTATGTCCTGGCTGGGTGCTTCATGTATCAAGTAAAGATTGATTTATTGACTGATTGATTTTAACGGCATGCCAATGCGTATAGTGTTATTTTATGCCCAGAATGTAGGTTTCCACAAGAGAACGCCACTAACGAGTTCATCCTTGCTTCTCCAGCAGTGTCAAGCATACCTTGTTCATCTTACTTTGATGGTTTGTGTGATAGGAGGCAAGTGGCTGTTTGTCACACGGCCCTATCGAATATAAATGATTTTTAAATAATCATGGGTAATCTGATGTGTGCTGTAAAGTGGGAAGCTGACTGTAGGTGCAGTGCTCCACTTAAAAAAACAGACACACACAATCTTTTTGGTCTAGCACTAGTAAAAAGGGGATAGGCTCCCTTGCTGTCCAGCTAATACCGACTATAGTCCACTCTGCCAACTTTATTTACTATTCTTTTCAATGAGACTAATTTTTAAGTTATTTATAGAATATTATAATTGAATGCAAGTGTTTCAAGTACCACATTTTTTCATTTCCTGGCCTGTCAATTGAAAAGTTTCAAGAGCGGTGTGTTTCATGGTCTTCAGATTCTGGAAGTTATCAAATATGAACATTTTATCGGGATAATGTCAGAACTCGAAAAGAATGCTTGATTCTTGACAAGTTCATTACCTTGTCAAAAACTTTCTTGGAAATTCATGAGCAATGAATTACACTGAAATTGGATAACCACAAAATGCTCGATTGCAATATAAGCATAAAATGCCATTTTCTTGCGTAGCCATCTGGCTAATTTATTGGAAAACCTTTGTGTGGTCAGCTATGAGCAAGATGAATGATTCCGCCAAGATTTGTAATTCATGGAGGAATGCTATCAAATTATCTGGGATGTAAATATGATGGCTGATTATGGCGCATAAAGGGGAATTGTCCACATATTGAACACTCTAGAAAAAAATCTGTGTACAATTTTACTTTAACTACTTTCACATAATTTGACTTGCGTTAACACAATCCTTTGTATAAATAAGATGAATTTGTACAAACATTGCAGTCAAGCAATTTTTTAAATTATTTTTCCTTGTAATTTTTTAAAACATTCTATAAAAATTGTCAGATGCAGTATTTTAATGATTTTTGTGACCAAGCGAGGGTATCCTACTACTTTAAAAAGTTGATGTAATAGAGGGAAAATGGGGTAATTTTGGATTCAGAGTCCAAATTTTGTCAAAAAAAGTGTCAGATCTAATTCAACAAAATTTGTGATGCCCAGTGTAATGTTTTATTATTTCCCATTATATATAAATTTTTAAAACATTCCATAAAATAAGCAAACATTTGTTAGATGCTGTATTGTTACGGTTTTTGAGAAAAATCAGGGATACCCCAAAACTCAAAAAATTGACGTGACAAAAAAAAAACTGAGTCATTTTTGGATTCAGAGGTAAAAAAAAAAAAATCAAGAACAAGTGTCAGATCCAATTCAACAAAAATTGTGTTTCCCAGTGTGATAAATCAATTTTTGACGCTCGCCAATTGTTGAATTAGTCGCACACTGAATCGCCGCCACTTACAAAACACCGTGTAATAGACGAATAGATTGTTTTTGAAGTTTTTGATTTCCGTCCGCATTGCTTTTGCCGCCATTGATGACATTCTCGCTAATTTTCCCGCCTTATTTATCCGGAAGTGAAGAAATGTAATTATCAATGAATCAAAATGGTTGCCAAATTATTTATTCATTGACTGAAGATTAAGATAATCTTCCTAGACAAACTGAATGTTCCTATTTGTTCTTATATACTGTTGCAACATATCAAGATTCTGCAACTTTTACCTAGAAGAGAAATTTATATATAATGAAGATTCGGTCTCAATGTGTCTGTAACAGAAACTACGTCACTGCTTACGGCACAATACGTGAATCAATGTTATTTTATTTATTCTTTAATTCATTCATTTATTTTTTAATTATTAAATGTTTTATCTTATATAATTTTTGTCTTTTTCAAATATTAAATATTGATGATAATAAAGTAAATAAAAGCTGTACTCATAATTCAAAATACGAATCCTCTGCATTGAAATAATGTCAATTTAGATAAATAACTTAAGATGGAATAAAATTATTCGTGAAATTTGTAATCAATTTTGAAAATTATTTATTACTCTCGTCTTTTTTTTTCAGTATCAAAAAATTAATTAAAAAAGTATGACGGAGAACGAGAAAGGAAAAGAGCAAGACATTGTCTTGCCTGCCGGGATCGAACCCGCGTCCCCCCGCATGCAAAAATAAATGCGATTTAGGAACTGGATGGACGTGAGGTTCGACTGATGTGCCAGGATGTTTGGGTAATATGCCCATAAGTAACTAAAGCGAGCAGTGAGACATGCAGAAAAGCTTTCGGCTTACGTGAGACGGCAGTCAGAAAATATTATTTTGACGACGGCGGCGGATTTTCAGCTGCTGATCGAAGACTGTGTTGACCAAAAGAAAGTTTGGCCTGCGAGAAAACATTGAACTCGCTTCTTTTTGGTTCCCTACCCCCTCAGCAGGAACTTGTTGAAGCAAATATATATTTTCCCCCTCTATTTTCCCCCCTTCTATAAAAAGTTTACAAATAAATAAATATCTATTTGCGTAAAATTTTTGTAAAATTCAAAATAATTATTTAATTAATAAGTAATAGATGCGAGTATAATTTTTTTGAGGGGAACAGAACTAAGTTTCCGTTTTACATTGTTCTATTTTTTACTCCTTTAATAAATTTGATGATTTTACTTACTTATTTTTACAACGCCCAGAGGGTGTTTTGTTTTTTTGCTTGTAACTATAATAATCTTCTAAGAACAAAACAAATTACACAACAATGTTTTGGTAGCGTCTCCATGACGCTTGTTGATTGTCAATTTCTAACACATGCAATCTTCCGACAAAGACATATGCTCTATAACCAATATTGAGTACTCTCCCTGTCTCTTTCTCCCCCCTCCTCTCTCTCTCTCTCTCTCTCTCTCTCTTCTCTCTCTCTCTCTCCAGCTTTTTAGTCATATAGGTGTTAGAAGGCAATGGCTGAGAGTCAATAAAAAGTATTTATTAATACACATAAAGTTACTGATTTGTATTTCTACTAATTATTATTTCTACTAATTTATTAATATATTTTAAGTTGATTAAATCATCTTATTAAAATGAAGATAATGTGTTTGTCTTTCTGTAACCAAAACTATATTACTACTCAAGTCACAATTCCCTTAGTTATTTACGTCACATTCTCCATAATTTCATTTTTATTTAAACCTCAATTATTAATAAAATTATTTTACATTATTAATACTGTTGACCAGATCTGCTTGTTTGGTTTTATCTTAATGAATAAGAGCAAAAATGTCGAGGATAAATCTCAAAAGAAATCCCTTAACAAAACAAACAAAAAGAAATAGCTGTAATTTTATTCTTTACTTCCTATTTTAACTAAATAGTTATGGAAGAGTAAGTTTCAGTTGTTCTATTTTTCGATTATACCCCCTGTTTCAAATCTTTTTATCTGCATTCTTAATTTAGTTTCATTGGCCTTTCTAATCTATTAATAATGAAGATTCGCTTCCGGTTTTTGTCTGTAACAAAAATTACGTCACTGCTTACGTCACATTACCCAAAATCGTCATAACATAGAATAAATACACTCAAAATTTGAACATGCTACATTAAACAGTCCTCATTGTTTTTTTAAAACAAGTTTTAATAAAGACATGGCTGGTATTATATATATATATATATATATATATATATATATATATATATATATATATATATTATATTTAATACATATTTAAAGTTTACATTTCAAATTATTATATCTTTTAATCCTTTAATGAATTTGATGATTTTACTTACTTAGGGTACAAACTCGCTGACATTGAATTTTTTACTCCCACCACTCAGGTAATATGTTTCAAAAATCTATTTTTACATCGCCCGGAGGGTGTTTCTTATTTTGCTAGTTTAATATAATATTTTATAGCATTAATACTTAAACACTTGCACCTGGAGGGTTCATATATTTGCTAGTATATATAAAAAAAAAAAAAACGAGATTTGGCATTACATAATGTACGAGATTAAAAAGCAAAAACTCAACCCATAAAAATGCATAGAATGACATACCTGTGTACACGTCGATGTGCGTGTCTGTCCTGATTGATGTAACTTTCTAGAATAGGTACATCTTTCGGGTGTCTTTCTGGGTGTCGGTTTGTATATCTGTAAAATGGAAAAAGAAAATAGAAATGAGAAAACGGAACTTGTGTTGCATCCTGCTCATGTGAAGGGGTTGGGTAAATACATACTTATATTTAAGAGAGTTTTATAATTTGCTTGAAGTATTGTGTATATATCGGTTTGGAGGTTGATTTTTAAAGGCTATCACAATGCAGGTGTAAAGAATATGGTAACAATAGTGTTGTGTGTTAACCTGTATTTTATACTTGGATTTTCGAGATAAAATCTCTTTTTCAGAAGATCACTGGAACTGAAGTCTTCTTATGCCATAACAAGACGACTTCAGTTCCAGTGATCTTCTGAAAAAAAGATTTTATCTCGAAAATTCAAGAATAAATTACAGATTAACACACAACACCATTGTTACCATATTCTTTACACCTGCATTGGGATAACCTTTAAAAAATCAACCTCCAAACCAATACTTATATTTGTTTTAATAAATCAGAAATTGGTCCGTTCTGTCAGCGAGGACAGAAGAATACACCAACTGCACCTCTGCAGAGATGTAACCCCCCCCCCAATGGGGCAAGTTATTGGCCGTAGGTGGTGACCCGTGATGCTTAAGGACGGAAACCTGGTGACTGAGCAGTTCATGGCATGCAACGCTCTACTTTTGCATTTACTTAGTCTTGGTTGTCGGAGAGGCCTCCTCCGATCAATCTGCTGGTTATATCAGGCCCTACCACTTATGATGGACTCTCCCGTTGATTTTGACGTATGAATTTTTATACAATGAACATCCACACAGTGATTTGTTTATAGTGGTGAAGGCTTGTGCTGGACCATCCACATTTTTTGGAATTGGTGCATCAAGGTTTGCCACAAACCCAATCAACGACCGACCTCAGGAATTTTGAATTCAGAGTTATCCCTCTCCTAGACTAGTTACCTACCCAAGGCTGAAGAGCCCAGTCGGCCCTACTGTTACATATTAATTGGATCCCTATTACTTTTTAAGGTAGTATGGAGATCCTTATGGCAATCAGTACAGCTGATGGCCTTGAGAGTGAGTGACAATGCTTGACCTCACTCTCACCTTGCTTTCTGGGAATAGAATCGTGGGAACGGAAACCCGATAGAAAGCCCCCCTTCCGGTTGAAGGTAAGCAAGTTAGTCAGTTACTTAGTAGAGTTGAGAGTTAGGACTGAAGCTAGCAAGATGTGACTCTCAGAGCGCGCGTTGTCTGGTCCTGGGGTTCCGAAATAAAATAACATCCAAAGTAAATCGAAGTCTTGTTGTTATTACTAAAAGCTAACAATGACACAAGGCTTCTGATAAGAAATGGTCCCCAGCAGAACCAGACACGGAATCCCCAGATAAGAAAGACCAGACGAGACCTGTAGAAGATATACCAGACCATTAGAAGACCAAGACAGAAGATTAGAAGACTAGACAGAGAAGAAAAGAAAAGGCGCTACGCAACACTACTATTTAACCCATAGCTGGAGGGAGAATATATGGACTCATACCTTTCCTAAGGGTATTAGCGCTATGTGAAATGCCAACAGCTTCGTCTAAGAATTGAACTCGCATCAACGAGTCCATTTCCCACGACTCTAACCACTAGCCCACGCACCTTCACTTATATGATCACTTATATGATTGTCCCACTGCTCTAATGGCAAAATTCCAACCATTTTTTTTATCGAATATGTGCTAGAACGCTGAGGGTTTCAGTGTCCTGTGTATAACGTTAAACTGTATGTAATAGTGAGGTTATGATTTTGGGGTTCTGGGGAGTGTGGAATTACCCTTCATCGCCATTAATCCAAGGTCCACTCTGACCTGGAGTGGCAGTACCTGTTAGAGTCTCATCTATAGGTTAAATAGCAAAATTGAGTTAAAACTGTGTTTAAAAGAATTGAGTTTGAAAAAAATGTTGAATACTCATCAAGGATGAATCAAACGAAACATCTTCGGCATAGAATAAACCAACAAGGGTTGACCTGCCGTAAGATCTAACCAACCAACGCCACGTCAGAAATTGATTAAGAATTACACGTTCCCAATGATCTATCGACAAGTTGCCAAAATGAGTAATCCCCCTTTATGATTTAACTAGAAGCGGCTACCCGACATCGCCCGGGTAGAGGGGGGTATTTTTAAAAGTTAATCTCGCAGGTCCATTATTACTGAATCATGAGTTGGATCCCCGTTGGATCTATGAAAAATCAACTAATGGTCCGACTTTCATGAAATTCTCAATAACTATTTACCCTTGGATGTAAATATGTCTGAAAACACTCTATGGTGTTCCTATTTTTTTTAGTCCGGTGATGGACCGGGTAATTAACTAGTATTATATATTATATTCAATATAGTATATTTAATATTATATATTATATACAATATAGTATATTTAAAATTATATATTATTATATGATATTATATATTATCTATATTTCGTACGTGCTAGGGTCCCATCTATGGGCTAAATAGATTTTTTTAAAGAGTTAAAAAAAATGTGTTTTACAAAAATGGAGTTTAAAAATATATACCCATCAAGAATGAATCAAACAAAAGATCTACAGCATAAAATAACCCAACAAGGGTTGACGTGCCATGCAATCCAACCAACCCACCAACAATGTTGTTAATTCGGTATATTTTCAATTCATCTTAATTAGGATACTTCCTATTTTCAATAATTTTTCCAATAGTGCAAAAGAAAATAATTAACAGAATAATTGACTTGTTATTGGTTTTTTTCAAAATCGATTTATTCTAAAACTGAAAGACAACAATTTATGAAAGTTTGCAAAATATCTTTCCAATTAAAATATATACATGAATATATATCGTCTATATATAATGGAGATATATTGCATTTCTGTCTGAATCCGAAACTACGTCACTGCTTACGTCACAGATTCCACAATAATCTAAAGGATTTATTAATGATAACCTAATTTATAATCAATATAGTTTATTTATAAAATGCAAAAGAGAAAATTAGTTTATATACATTATGAAGTTGTCGTTGTAATATCCGATGGTCTTGTCGATTTTTAACGAATCTTTCAATAAATGCATGTTTAGTTATATACATTTTTACATAGTTATTTTTATTTTGGTTTGTATTTATAATTATCTAATCTATAAAGTTTTGCGGGAAATTTATCTATGAATTAAATATAGCCACTTATATCTATGTCACCTTAAATTCTTACTTATGAGATTTTGTCCGTATCTGCTAATGGAAGCAAATACGGGGAAAAATTACGTTAACGAAAACATTTTTATAATTTTAAGCTAATAGAACTATTAAGTTTATAGAATAATAAAAAGTATTTTTTTTTACTCATTTATTCAATTAAAATAAAATTTGTAGAATTGTGCAAAACTATTTATTTTTTAATCTTTTTTCTTCGCATCTTTGTTTAATGTTCATCAAAAGCGTTTGTTTTTCAAAAGCCGTGATAAAAAGTAATTGATTTAAAAAAATATTATTGTCATGTGAGTTTGTTATTTAATTTATTCTTCAATTCTTTCAGTTTAGATTTATTAAAAGTTTTATTTTATTTAAGGAAGGAAAATAAGTTATTTGCGGAGATATATTTCTTTCGGATTTGACTTCTAAAATGTAACTTGGACGTAGACGGAAAAGTTCTGTTTATTTACTCTTTGTTTTGTTTTTGCTTTTTTTTGTTTTTTGTTATTTTTTATTTTTTTTTTTATTTTACTGATCAATTAAAGAAATTTATTTATAACTTTTGCTCAATTTATTTTAATTTTGTATTTGCAAACCTTGGTGGACCTGAGCATCTGGAACCCCAAAAATTCTAAAATGTTATTTATTTTTCGAGTTTTCAGGGGTACTCAGGTCCCCGTATAAGTTTATCGTAAATCAACCCCCCCCCCATATCGGAACCGCTTAAAAAAATTTTTCTTTGTAATTTTTTTCTTTTTCTTCAATGGATTATTATCGATTACACACCAATCTATCAGTCTGTAAAAATTTTTTTTCTAAAAAGCTATTTATTTTTTGAGTTTTCAGGGGTGCTCATTTCCCCGTATAAGTTTATAGTAAATCGTTCCTCCATATCAGAACCGCTCTACCTCAACAGTTACGCTGAATTTGCACAAAGTTGTCAAAATTAAGTTGACACAGAAAAAACAGAACCCACAAATTTTGTAATAAAACTGTTAATTTTAACTAGGGGGTAGGGTTAGGGTTTGGGGTTAGGGTTAGGGGTTGGTGTTGAGGTTTAATGTTAGTTTAATCGGAAAATAAATAAATAATTCGGGTTTTGTTTTTTCTGGGCCACCCTCACTTTGACACCTTTGCGCAAATTCAGTTCAAGCGGTTCCGATATGGGAGATCGATTTACTATAAACTTTTACAGGGAAATGAGCACCACTGAAAACTCAAAAAATAAAGAACTTTTAAGATTTTTAAAAAAAATCTGATAGATTGGTGTGTAATCGATAATAATCCATTGAAGGAAAAAATAAATGTTTTTTAGCGGTTCCGATATGGGGGATCGATTTACGATAAACTTATACGGGGAACTGAGCACCCCCGAAAACTCGAGAAATAAATAACTTTTTTAATTTTTTTTTATTTGCAATCTGATAGATTGGTGTGTTATCGATAATAATCCATTAAAAGAAGGAGAAAAAAAATTAAAAACAAACATTTTAGATGGGTGGGGGGTCCAGATGCTCAGGTCCGCCCAAACCTTAATTAATGTAACTGTAACACCCCTTTTTTAACTTTGAAAAAAAAAAACGTAAACCTACCAACTTATTTTTTGTTTACATCTTCTACGCTGGAAAAAAGAAAAATTTTGTTTAAATCTGTATTTTTATTATTCAGTGCAGTGTATTATCTATTTAATAAATAAAACACTGAATAATAATAATAATAAAAAAAACACCCTTCCTTTTATTTTAATAAATTTCATTACGATAAAAAGGAAGAGTGTTTTTTTTTTATTATCATTCAGTGTTTTATTTATCAAAATAAAAGGAAACATTTTTTATCATCTTCACTCTACAGATTTATCTATTAAAATAAAAGGAAGAATTAAAAAAATATCTTAGCATTGTTGTTTTTTATTACTTTAATTGATTTATTAATTTTACTACCCCTCTAAGATTGAATTTTAACTCCTACTCCCTTCAGGCTATATTTTTCAAAAGTTTATTTTTACACCGCCCGAAGGTTTTGTTTTACTTTTTTGATAAACTGAATTTAATTTTATTATTAAATATTATTTCAGGAAGAATTTTGGTGTGGAAAAGTTAACTTTCCTAATTTCTATTTCAAATTGTTTATTTTCTACTCCTTTAATGAATTTGATGATTTCAATTACAAAAATCATTAAATGTTGAACATCCTTTTAAAGTTTTTGGCATATTTTGGCATTGTTGCTTTTTATTACTTTAATTGATTAATTAATTTTACAGTGACATAGTTTTAGTTACAGACAAACTGATACTGAATCTATTATCAGAAGATTTTATTTATTGTAGAAAATTTTTAAAGAATTTATATTTTTACAGAATTGTACCAAATAAGATTTAGTTGAAAATAAATCTATAAATTAGATATTTTTATTTCCTCCGATTAAAAAAATTAATATTAAGTATTATTTAGCATTTAAACATTTATTTAAGTATCATTACTCTATTCTATTTTATATAATATTTATTTACACTAAAACTAAATGTTTGTTAAATGTAAAATAAATAAGGTGAATGCTTATTTTTTTTCAAATTTTTTAGAAATAATCAAAAGAATAAAAAATCATTTTGTATAGTTAATTTTTTATTTATAGATAAACTAAATTTTATTTTATTATTAAATATTATTTCAGGAAAAAAATTGGTGTAGAAAAGTTAACTTTCCTAATTTCTATTTCAAATTGTTTATTTTTTACTCCTTTAATGAATTTGATGATTTTAATGCTAAAATCATTAAATGTTGAACGTCCTTTTAATGTTTTTGGCATATTTTAGTATTGTTGTTTTTTATTACTTTAATTAATTTATTAATTTTACTTGGATACTACCCCTCTGACATTGAATTTTAAATCCCACTCCCCTCAGGCTATATTTTTCAAAAGTTTATTTTTACACCGCCCGAAGGGCGGTTTTGTTATGCTAGTATATCTAATATATAAAGGAGGATTTTGGTATGTACGTGTCGACGTATAACTCCAAAACGAAAGGTCACTCAGATTCAAAATCTTGCATACACATTGATATCTTTCTAACTAAGAAACACTCCAAATTTGGTTATTGATTTTTACTGATTAAGGGATATAATTAATTAATCAAACAAAAATCAAACGATTTTTAGAAAGAAATCATATAGCTGCTACTCATATTCCAGTTACAATCAGCACGCACGCCCCACCCTGCCCCACCCTCCCCAATCTGCTGCCTCTATTCCGCGTTGTTGAATGCGTTTGCAGAAGCTTTCAGCTATCCGAAGAAAAGAAGAAAGAAAGAAAGAAAGAATATCAGCTTCCAGTCATGACTAAATTTTAACGTAAAATAATTTTTTTTTGTCCAAATCTTTAAAATATTTATTTTATAATATTTCTAAATATTTTTGTATGTTTTTGAGACAAACTTTTAAAGTAAAATCAAATCTTTGTCCACAAGTTTACGGTTTCATTTTTTTAAAATAAGATTTTAAATGTCAATTAAAATCAGTCACCAGTATAGGGTTGCATAAATGTAAATAAAAAAAATGAAACCGTTTTTATCAATATTTTTACGAATACTTTCATATTTCTTAGAATAAAATATATCCATTTTTAATCTTTGTTATTTTTGTTACTAAAAAAAAATTACAATGTTACATTTTATTTCTAACTTAAACAAGCAAAGAAAAACTAAATTTACAATGTCTTACGTACGAAAAAGTTGAAATATTATTCTCAATGTTCTAAACAAACAAACAAAAAATCGTAAATTATTAGCGCTTAAAAAGGGGGCGATATTTAGCACAATAAAACTTGAATAAAGGTTAATATTATCTTCAAAATTACGAAATTCACACAAACACTTATTTACTTATTATGTTTACTTATATTAAATAAGTAAATAGTGTTTGTGTGAATTTCGTAAGTTATTTACGAAATTCATTTTTGTCAAACAGTAAAAGAATGATAAAGAAATATCTAAATAAATACATACATATAGTTGTCGAATGTTTCTTTTACTAACAGTTAGCATAACATAGGTAAACCCAAATTGGGTCTAAAATGGTTTTTGACAAAGTGACTTTAGCCCCCCACTCCAGAAAATAATTTACCAAAAATCAAGGAATGATCGGATTTTAATTAATTTTTCAGTGTTTATTCAGCAATGAACGATCTTTATAATACAGTACTTATTTTATTTCAAAACTTTCTCATTTTTTCAGGTCACTTGATTTTGACCCCTCCCTTATGTTGGGGGTGTAACATTTTTATGTTTATAGTTTACTAATTACAGTATAAATAAAGAGGGCTGACTTCTGAATTAGGACGGAAAATTAAATTGGTGGGACCCAATGACAGTTTAACTACAGTCTATGAATTAACATTTTGCGAATTGGGTTACGGTTTTAGGGGATTAAGGTTGTTTTTAATCACATATTGCTTAAAAAAATAAACAAAAAACTCAAATTACTATACATTTAATTAACCATTGAAATTGAATTATTGAATCTATCATTGAGACAGTTGTTTGTGTTAGTATTGCAATGTATAATTTCAATTAAACTTAGTTTAAAAAATATTTTTTAACATTAAATGTATAGTAATTCCCCCCCCCCCCTATATTCAACCCAATGAAACTTTCATAAAAATTAATTTTATCTTGAAAACAATTTTTCCATTCGAAAGAAGAAACATTAAACAAACTCCTGATGATTTAAAAAAAAATTAAGCTTACAGAAATAATGAAAATTATGACTGAAAAAAAATGTTTTATATTTTAAACTAAAATTTAACGTAGCCAAAAACAAGTTACGACAAGAATTTTTTTAAAATTCTATGAAAAATCAACTAATGGTCCGACTTTCATGAAAATTTCAATAACTATTTACCCTTGGATGTAAATATGTCTGAAAACACTCTATGGTATTCCTATTTTTTTATTCCGGTCATGGACCAAGTAATTTAGCTAGTATATATATATATATATATATATATATATATATATATATAAGTTGATATGCGTATATATTTATGTTTGCAGGATTGTGTCTTTCTGTGAATGAGTAGGTCTGTCTGTCTTTGCGAAATGTATTTGTAGGTCTATCTGTGTGTCCGTACATGTAACTTTGTTTCTACGCGGGCGTTTTTGCGTGACGACGTGTCAGGTGATTGTGCGTCTTTAACCGTCTTTGTACTCTCGCACGTGCATCTGTGCATTTGTGCTTTCGTGTGTGTATGTGTGTGTGTGTGTGTGTGTGTGTGTGCGTGTGCGTGTGTGTTTTATAGGTGTGTTTACACCGCAAATAACTTCCCGATTCCCGCCGTTTTATTTCCCGCCTTTCGACTATCTCCCCACACGCCCACCCCCGAATGCCATGTTTACAATCCTGATGCTGTTTTTCACACATGAAAAATCTGCCCATTTTCAACAAATATTTTACAGATAAGTAAAATAAATAAAATTACATTGAAAAATAAAAAAAATAATAATAATAAAAAAAGAGAGTAAAGTATTTATTTGCCGGAGTATCAATGACGTGAAAAATAGACAGCATCTTAGTAATTGAAAATAATTTCTTCGACGCCTTTCGTGAAACTTGTCACTTTTTTTTTTTTTACTTCTTCATTCGATTTTGACATTGCGATTTCAAGGGACCAATTTGTATTTTATAGCGTTTTTGTTTGTACAGTGTCAATTACACTGGAATTTCTGAAATTGTGCTTTTCCTTCCTTCCTTTCGACTTTCACTTTCACATTATTTTTTCTCTTTCCTTCTCTTCGTATTTTTTGATCCTTTGATTCATTCTTCCTTCTTCCTTCTGTCTTTCAATTCTTTTTCAATTCTTGTAAAGAAAAGAAAATGCACTTAAGAAGAGGGGAGGCCTCTTCTTAAGTGCATTTTCTTTTCTTTCTTTCTTTCTTTCTTTCTTTCTTTCTTTCTTTCATACTTTCTTTTTCATTGTGTTCTTCTTTCTTTCTTTTTTCTTTCTAACTACGAACTTATTTCTTTCTTTCTTTCTTTCTAATTGCCTTATTCTCTGTTTTTTCTTTCTTTCTTTCTTTCTTTCTTTCTTTCTTTCTTTCTAATTGCGAACTTCTTTCTTTCTTTCTTTCTTCTTTCTTTCTAATTGCGAACTTCTTTCTTTCTTTCTTTCTTTCTTTCTTTATTTCTTTCTTTCTTTCTAATTGCGAACTTCTTTCTTTCTTTCTTTCTTTCTAATTGCTAACTTCTTGTATTTTCTCGTTTCCTAATTACGTTTTCTTTCTTTCTTTTTTTCTTTCTTTCTTCCTCATTTTTTTCTTTATTAATTTTGTTCTAATTGCGTTTTTTCTTTTCTTTGTTTTTTTTAAACTGCGTTCTTCTTTCTTTCTTTCTTTCTTTCTTTCTTTCTAATTGTATTCTTTCTTTCTTTCTTTCTTTTTGATTCTTCTTTCTTTCTTTCTTTC
>CM042144.1:103923021-103935521 GCA_023376005.1 Doryteuthis pealeii | reverse complement strand
CCATGCCTTGGTATTAGTTAGCATAACTTTCTAAACACACGCAATCAAAACGGATATTATTAGACATTATTTATTACCAGACTCTGCTGCAGTATTCTCAGACTCAATGATTCAAAAGGGCCACTCCTTTTCCTTTTCCTTTTCGAAGTCCGTCTCAAACGACGATAACGTCACTCTATGTCTTCAACAGTTGTGGACCCTCTGGTGGCTAATTAGTCCAAGTCTGGACTTGCAGATGCGGTCACACACATTGCAAGGGAAATTCCATCTGCATTTGATGGTTCACGACGATGAAGACGTCGTTGCTCTGCAGCCCTGTTAATCTCGATATTGATCCGCTTAGCTCCTGTACGGCACGTGTCTCGCCAATCCAGATCTTCCAGGCTTGAAGGTGTGATGGTGCTTTTCATCAGCGTTGCCATTATGTCCTGGGTGATAGGCACAGCATACTAAAAGTGAGATAGGGTTTGTTTGTTTGCTTTGTTTTACGGCATATCAATCTCGGTGGGTCATCTAATGCCGACTAAGTTTGGGATTCGTATAGATAGTTTAGTAGAAAACAAATGTATATATGCATAGATTTCAACTATTGTTAAATTACTCATATTTTGGAGTACAATCCCACTTCTATTAGAAAATGTCAAATTCTGGATGGATATGCCCTCCGGCCTTCTTCGGGTATTTTTTGTCGGACTCGAGGACCTTCTCGGACTCGGGAACCTTCTTTTCCTATCCCAGCTATGGTTAGCGGAATGAGAACAGGATACCGTGGACTAAATAAAGGGTTAGGTTCAAAGTTCCGTGATAGCTCCCGATTACGACACGAAAGTTCCCGAGTTCGAAAAGAAGGTTCCTGGGTCCGAGAATGTTGCCGAGTCCGACAAGAAATACCTGAAGAAGACCGGAGGGCATATCGGCCGAAATGTTGTACAAATAACAATAAAGATGGGAACAATAGTTCGAATAACGCAGATAATACTAATCATCAAGCCTCATCTCAAACATTCAGAGAAAAAGTATTTTTTAAATAATTTTTTGATAAAAATGATAGTTAACGTTGTAATCATTTATGAATTCTGGATGGTCTTATTTTCGTGAGAAGATTTTTTCTTTTTCAGAATTTTTATTTTATTTTATTTATCAGAAATTTTATTTGCGCCTTTTATTGTCTACAAACATGCACCATTGTTTCTGATAAAATTCGTTAAACTTATTGAAACTTTTCGATATTTAATTGGCATTTATCGATCTCTCTATCAGATGAAGACTTTTCACGAAAAGGAATCACGATTTCTTTTCATATCTTATTGAACCTTTTCATCCAATTGGCTTCAGCCAGTCAATCTTTTTCATTTACTATTTTTTATTATTTATTTATTTATTTATTTTCTCACTGGGTGTACCGATAATTGTGTTTCTTTGTGTTTATAAGTTTCCTATCAATATGACATAAACTGCTTCCCTGCGATTCTTCTCCCAAATCAGATATATATATATATATATATATATATATATATATATATCTTATTATAATGGAGATTGTGTGCTTTTCTGTCTGTAACCGAAACTAGATTACTACTCAAGTCACAATTCCTTTAGTTATTTACGTCACATTCTCCATGATTCTATTTCTATTTAAACCTCAATTAATAATAAAACTATTTTGACATTATTAATACTGTTGGCCTTACCTAAATACTAATAACATGCAATTGTATTTATATATACAACAAAATAACAGTTTTCAGTGTAAACGTAAAGCTAATTTGCATATTGATATTACAAAAACTGATTTTAATAAAAATGTGCTTGGTATTATTGATTTCTAATTGTTTGGTTTTATCTTAATGAATATGAGTAAAAATCTCTTCAATAAATCCTAAAAGAAATTCATTAACAAGAAGAAATAACTGTAATTTTATTCTTTACTTCCTATTTTAACTAAATAGTTAAATTAGGAAAATTTAGCATTGAAAAACGGAAGTGATGGAAGAGTAAGTTTCATTTGTTCTATTTTCCGATTATACCCCTCCGTTTTAAATCTTTTTATCTGAATTCTTAATTAGTTTCATTAGCCTTTCTGATTTAATCTAAATATTTATTACATTTAAACTTAAATACTTGCACCCGGAGGGTGCATATATTTGCTAGTATATATATATATATATATATTATATATATATATTATATATTATTATTATTATTATTATTATTATTATTATTTATCAAAATTTTCAAATTACTTGCTTGGTAGTATTTTGTTCGCACTAGATCAAAGTCTACACACTCTAGCAAATCTGTAAATCTCTCTTGGCATGTAGTGCATATTGGGGATTCTATGCTGCGTGCGATCTTAAACAAATCGTGGAAACAACACTTCACATGGTAGCAGCTGTCCGACCACTTGCCCCCTATCACACAAACCATCCGAGTAAGGCCAACAAGACATGGTGGACACTTCTAGAGAAGCAAGGATTAACTCATAAATGATGTTCACCTATGCAACCCAGTACGTCAGTGTGGACCGTCCAGCAAAGATCTACATTAACCATCTCTGCGCGGATACTGGATGCTGCGCAGAGGATTTTCCGAGAGTAATTAATGATAGGGACGGTTGTCGAGAGATTGTCTTGGATATCCGTGCTACATCATGATGATGATAAATATTTATAAACCCTTCCGAACGATGCGACACAAGGTGAATAATTTAAGCGCAGTTTAACAGGGCTGAATTCCTTCTCCTAGACAAGCTACCTAACCGAGGTTGAAGAGCCCAGTCTGTCCTACTATTGACCTATAGCTGGAGGAAGTATAGTTTGATTCATACCTTTCCCAAGGGTATTAGCGCACTGTGAAATTTAAACAGCCTTGTCCAGGATTTGAACTCGGGTCGACGAGTCCATTTCCTATGACTGACCATTATGCCACGTGTCTCCATGATATATATGAAAAAAGATTTGGTATTGAATAATCCCAAAAAGTTGATATGCCTTTAAACCAAACAACTAAGTACCAACCAACAACTAAATTAATTTTAAAATATACCTGTATAAGTAATACAATCTAAGGATATTAAATTTAAAATAAAGTATTTTGATATTATCTGCGTTATTCGGACTATTGTCCTCATCTTCATTATTATTTGTACAACGTTTTGGCCGATATGCCCTCCGGCCTTCTTCGGGTATTCTTGTCGAACATTTCGGCCGATATGCCCTCCGGTCTTCTTCAGGTATTTCTTGTCGGACTCGGGAACCTTCTTTTCCTACCCCAGCTATGGTTGGCGGAATGAGAACAGGACACCCCCGTGGACTAAATAAAGGGTTAGGTTCAAAGTTCCGTGATGGCTCCCAATTACGACAAGAAAGTTCCCCAGATCGAAAAGAAGGTTCCCGAGTCCGAGAAGGTTCCCGAGTCCGACAAGAAATAGGAAGATGGGGACAATATTCCGAATAATGCAGATAATACTAATCATCAAGCCTCATCTCAAACATTCAGAGAAAAAGTATTTTTTAAATAATTTTTTTGATAAAAATAATAGTTAACGTTGTATTCATTTATGAATTCTGGATGGTCTTATTTTCGTGAGAAGAATTTTTTTTTCAGAAGTTTTTCTTTTCAGAATTTTTTATTTTATTTTATTTATCAGAAATTTTATTTGCGCCTTTTATTGTCTACAAACATGCACCATTGTTTCTGATAAAATTCGTTAAACTTATTGAAACTTTTCGATATTTAATTGGCATTTATCGATCTCTCTATCAGATGAAGACTTTTCACGAAAAGGAATCACGATTTCTTTTCATATCTTATTGAACCTTTTCATCCAATTGGCTTCAGCCAGTCAATCTTTTTCATTTACTATTATTTATTTATTTATTTGTTCATTTATTTATGTATTTATTTATTTCTCACTGGGTGTACCGATAATTGTGTTTCTTTGTGTTTATAAGTTTCCTATCAATATGACATAAACTGCTTCCCTGCGATTCTTCTCCAAATCATATATATGTATTTTTCTAACTCTTGTCATCTACAAAAATCCATCAATTTCTTCATCCCATAATCAATGCTGATGAATGTTTAAATTAACCGAAACGTTTAAGCGTCGATAAATAAATTCATCTTATTTTTGGAACACTTCGTTTTCCAAATGTCTTTATTTATATATATATATATATATATATATATATATATATATATTATAATATATATATATAAGGTGTGTCATAAAAGAATCGAGATTGAAGGTGTATTATTTACCAAGATAGAAAGGAACAATGAATGGAACGTTAATTTTTAATCATTAAAAAGCTCAAAAGAGTTTGAAGTAAAAAGTGTATACAAATATCAAAATTTTCAAGAATATGTTCCAGCTACAAAAGCAAGTTTTAAAATATAATGAGTCCAACAGTACAATTGATGAAGATGGACAGTTTCAGGAATCTGAAATGTTGGCAAATTCGTAGTGTCGGG
The DNA here is from genome assembly GCA_023376005.1 of Doryteuthis pealeii. Lineage (NCBI taxonomy): Eukaryota > Metazoa > Mollusca > Cephalopoda > Myopsida > Loliginidae > Doryteuthis > Doryteuthis pealeii. Next base: position 103,931,045 of record CM042144.1, on the reverse strand, counting down.
ATCCTTTTTAGCTTTTTTAATGATAAAAATGTTTCTAATTTTCAAAAATAAAATTTATTTTATTTTTAACACAGAATACGCATTTTAAAAAATATTTGAAAATTCCGGCTCTAATCGTGAGCGTTTTGTGCCTCGTGATTAACGATCTATTTATTTCGTCGTTCTACACACACACACACACACACACACATATATATATATATATATATCTTATTATAATGGAGATTGTGTGTTTTTTTCTGTCTGTAGCCGAAACTCTATTACTACTCAAGTCACAATTCCATAGTTATTTACGCTACATTCTTTATGATTTTATTTTTATTTAAACTCAATTATTAATAAAATTGTTAAAACATTATTAATACTGTTGACCATATCTACACATTATTAACAGGCAGTTGTATTTATATATACAACAAAATAGCGGTTTTACAGTGTGAACAGGAAGGCTAATTTGCATATTGATATTTAAAATTTGATTTTAATAATATATGCTTAGTATTATTGATTTCTAATAGTTTGGTTTTATTTTAATGAATATAAGCAAACATCTCTTCAATAATCTTAAAAGAAATCCATTAACACGAACAAATAACTGTCATTTTATTTTTACTTCCTCTTTTAACTAAATACTTAAATTAGAAAAAATAACAATGAAAGACGAGATTGATAGAAGAGTAAGTTTCAGTTGTTCTATTTTTCGTTTATACTCCCTCTGTTTCAAAACTTTTTATCTGCATTCTTATTTAGTTTCATTAGCCTTTCTAATTTAATACAATATTTTATTGCATTAAAACTTAAATACTTGCACCCGGAGGGTGCATATATTTGCTAGTATATATAAGGGTTCTTTAGTTTGTTTTGAACATTGTGTGTATATTTGGTTTGGAGATTAATTTTGAAAGCTTATCACAATGCGAAGGAAGAAACGGTAACGAGTATGTTTTCTTTATTTACCTGTATTTTTAATGTTTCGGAAATATTAAATAAGATATTCAACAAAGCCATAAAATAATTCCCTGGATTAGGAGCTTCGGATTCTGATCTGGTTTCTAAGGTAAAATTGATCACGTGATCCCTGGCAACAACTGTCCCTTCGTCTAAAAGGGGCAATGCCGGATTTATTGGTCGGTGCCCGATTCGCCCGAAAAGAGGAATGCCATATAGATCAGGCACTTTTTGCACTGGCCAGCGCATGAGCTTCATTTTGTGCATAGCTCGCCTCGTTAAAAAAAAAACAGATCTGGTGTTAATCCTCCTGCTGGGAGGTCAGGAAAATAACTACAATCCCGTTGGTGCATATCCTGGCCTCCTGCCCTAAAAAACGCTAACCGGTGTCTGATGAAAATCCGAGCAGCGGTACTTTTGAATAAAAATAAAAAAGAATATCTAAAATATTTTTATTTTTTATTTGTATTTGTTTAATAATGTATTGATTGTTTTTATTTTCGAAACTCGGTCGTATTTATTCAAAAATTCATGACAGTTGTTTTGAATTAAAATAAAGTGAAAATATCGAACAAAAAAAAAGATATTCTAAGGGGGGGGGGGGTAAGGGTAAAATATTTACATTTACTTGTCGATGAAAAACCTGAGGGTGGCTTACTTTTAACGCCTTCAACCACTAAAAAATATTTTAAAGAGGTGTGGGGGTTAACATATTTACAATTACTTGTCGAGAAAAGTTTGAAGAGGGAAATAAAATATCGCTTTCATATCGCATTAAGTAGCACGGGTCGGATCCTCAGCAGGCACCACCCAGCTTTTTGTTTTGTTTTGTTTTGTTTTGTTTTTGTTTTTTGTTTTTTTTTTTTAGCAGGAGGCCAAGACGCATTTATGTGATATACACCATCCCGTTTTGCGATTCTTCTCTATACAATCAAATACCAGTGTTGGAAATTGTACAAACGGAAATATGAATTTCCGGTTAAATTAAACAAAGCGAAGAAAAGACGACAAAAATGACAAAGGACTTTTTTCCCGGTAAAGCGAACAAAAGAAGGATGGGTAACAATAAATTCGGATATAGTTATCAGATCAAAAGATAAAAATGCGTAGGCGGTCGTCAATACAAAAGCCAGAGGGTTGAGTCGTCAGTTTGGACAGTCAGGAGGAGACGGCGAACGGAGAACAAGTGAGTGACCGCACTCACGGTCACAGCCGATGGGCTGTGAGCAGTCACGTAGCCACCTTCCAACTCACCAACGCATTGTCAACCTTTGGGGATTCCTATTGTCACGCCGCCCACCACATACAGCCGAGAAGAAGAAATAAAGTCAAATCTCCTACTATATCCATATGTTGAGATTTCATTAAAAAATGTCGGCAATCAATTCCATGTTCAAACCGTCATCATTGTAGCGCAATATTCGAAAACGCGTAAGACCATAATAAAACCATTAGAATTAGACCTTTTATTCCAGGGCCGCTTTAGCTCAGTCGGGAGAGCGTCCTATTAGGATCCATAAGGTTCCTGGTTCAACACCGGCCCTAACCAACTCAGCCTATGAGCAGCACAGGGATATGTGTGGTAAAGCAATGAGCTCCGCCTCAGATGCCAAAACAATCTCCTTGGTCTAGCGCTAGTGAAAATGGGATATACTCCCTCGCTGTCTGGCTGATATTGACGTTAGGCCACCCCACAACTTTTTAAAAACTTTTAACCAAACAGAAAATTAATGGCAGGTTTGAATAAATGTTATTCCATGTCAAATCATCCAGAAAAAATATTATTCAAATCTGACATTAATTTTATATTGTCACCCACCCCCTTCAACTTTTCTGACTATGGTTCCAGGTGAGGACTATGTTAACGTTTGACCATCCCTAAAATTTGAGCTTCCAATTCCAAAAGTTGGCGGAGTTATGTAGATTTTTAGATCTCCAAATTTGGTGAGGTTCACGAAAAACGGCGACTTTTCGTAATCTATTTTTGTCGGTAAAATGAGTTCTAGAGCTTCCCTACAACTAGAAATTGATTTATAAATGCATTTTTGTCCATGGAAACAAAAAAATGCTATCAAAAAGTCTTAAACTCAAACAATTTTAAGTTATTGATGATTTCTGATTTTTTCATAGCAAGATCAATATCCCGATGTGGCACTGCATCTATGAAAAAAAACATCTATTATTATTTCACATATATTGAATATTATTTGTACCAAACAGATAGCTTGATTTTTGCTCAGAATCGAAGCTACAGCATCAATTAAATATTTGCAAATCAGAAATCATTAATAACTTAAAATTGGTTAAATTTAAGGATTTTTAAAAAATGAATTCAACTAGAGACAGGAATTCCTTCATGTTTAGGATTAAGATATGTTTTTATTTGCATAAAGAAGATCCCTACTGTCAACAGCCCAGTTGATTAGCCTTAAAAATGCGCTGACTATATCCAATGCGGGTTTTTTTAATGCGACGCAGATTTCTTTGTCATCGCCGCTGGAGACCATCAAGGAGACACATTGGCACCATATATATTTATAATATGCCTAGACTACGTACTCCGAACATCATTAGATACAATAAAAGAAAAAGGTTTCACACTAAAAAGGGCAAGAAGCAGGCGATATCTCGCGCAAACAGTCAAAGATGCAAACTATACTAATGACCTTGCACTTCTTGCAGATACACCGGCACATGCTGAGTCACAGCTACATAGCTTAGAGGAGGCAGCAAATAATATCGGCCTCTATGTGAACGGTAAAACAGAGTTCATGAGTTTCAAAAATAAAGGAAACATCTCCACACTCAATGGCAAGCCTCTTAAGCCAGTAGAACAATTCACGTACCTGGGTGGTAATATCTCCTCCACAGAGAGCAATGTTAATACACGGATAGCAAAGGCATGTTCGGCCACAAATAGTTTATCAGTCATATGGAGGTCCGATCTCCCTGCAAGCTGAAGCGACAGTTCTTCCAGGCTGTTGTTGTGTCGGTGCTGCTGCATGGCAGCACCATCTGGACCCTAACGAAGCGCTTGAGAATAAGCTAGATGGGAGCTGCACAAGAATGCTGCGTGCAGTCTTGAACAAGTCGTGGAAACAGCATCCCACAAGGAAACAGCTGTACGGTCACCTGCCCCCTATCTCACAAACTATCCGAGTGACACGGACAAGGCATGCAGGACACTGCGGGAGAAGCAAGGATGAACTCATAAGCAACGTTCTCCTGTGGAAGCAACACATGGACATGCAAGGTGGTGCGCCTAGCAAGGACCTACATTGACCAGCTATGCGAATATGCTGGCTGCTCTGCAGAGGACCTCCCAGGTGCAATGAATGATAGGGAAGATTGGCGAGAGATTGTCATGGATACCCGTGCTGCATTCACGACATGATGATGATGATGATGATGATGATATCCAATGTGGAGAAGGAAGACGCACTTCTACCAAAAATGTCATGGGTATGACACTACGCTGCATCTGATGCTCTGGAGATCTGGGGAATGTGGAGTACAGCTTCATTGCTATTTCTCCAAGATCCATTATGACCTGGGGTTGTAGAACCCGCTAAGGTGCCATCTATGGCTAAAATATAAAAGTCGGTATCAGCTAGTCAGCGAGGGAGTCTATCCCCTTTTCAATAGCGCTAGACCATGGAGATTGTTTTTTTTTAGCATCTGAGGTGGAGCCCCACACCTACCATCAGCTCCTTGCTTTACCGCACAGATCCCTGTGCTACTCATACGCTGAGTTGGCGAGGGCCGGTATCGAACTAGAAACCTTGTGGTTTCTAGCCGAACGCTCTACCGACTGAGCTAACCCGGCCCCAATAAAAATATGGAACACTTCACGAATTTGCGTGTCATCCTTGCGCAGAGGCCATACTATTATTTGAAGTTATAATTGTTTACTGAGAATTAATATTATCAATTTTTTGAAATCGTGTGATTTTGTATATTAGTGGATCCTTTCTGTCCACTAAGGACGATGGCGTAGTGTCCAAAATAAAAAAAATAACAATGTTATCTGCATCTGTGGAAATGACTCTGCTGGCCAATTCTTGAGTGACAGTCTTTGGTGCACTGAATGCACACAAACTGTAATGCTTTCTGATGCTGCTGGCTTTTCTCTCTCTTTCTGGCTCTCTTTTCTGTCGAGGCTACTCTCCTCTCTGCCTCACACCTCTCCGTGCCTTGCTTAACGTTGAGGCGCCAGGCCGCTCTATTTTTTGCATCTACCTCCCACGTGTTTGTATCAATATGGCATATCCTCATAACTCTGCCGTATAGATTAATGATTATTAGATAAAAATACTTGAAACCATGATTATTATTATTAAGTAGAAATAGTTACTTGAAACCTTATCACTGTATATAAAAGTAAAAGTCATCGGGGCGGCTTAATGTCGCTATCAGCCATACAGCGAGGGTCTATCCCCTTTTCACTAGCGTTAGACCAAGGAGATTGTTTAGGTGTCTGAGACGGAGCGCCACACTTACCATCAGCTCCTTACTTTACCGCACAGATTCCTGTGCTACTCATACGCTGAGTTGACGAGGGCCGGTATCGAACTAGGAATCTTTTGGTTTCTAGCCGAATGCTCTACTGACTGGGCTAACCCAGACCTTATTACTGTATCTATTAATAATGGAGATTCGCTTCCGGTTTTTGTCTGTAACAAAAATTACGTCACTGTTCACGTCAAAAATCGTCATAACATAGAATAAATACACTCAAAATTTGAACATGCAATATTGGACAGTCCTCATTGTTTTTTAAAACAAGTTTTAATAAATACATGACTGGTATCATATATCTATATATAGTTTGTTTTATTTTAATACATATTTAAAGTTTACATTTCAAATTGTTTTATTTTTTAATCCTTTAATGAATTTGAAGATTTTACTTACTTAGGGTACAAACTCGCTGACATTGAATTGTTAGCTCCCACCCCTCAGGCAATATGTTTCAAAAATCTATTTTTACATCGCCCGGAGGGTGTTTTTTATTTTGTACTAGTATAAACAATTATATTAGGCAGGAATACTTGAAATCATACAACTTTAGGCAAATTATTTGTATTAATATGACTACTTGATGTCATCTAACTCTTTTGAAAAAAAATCTTTAGAAGCTTACACAATTTACTTTACCCTATTGCCCTTATGGCAAGCCCCAACCCCTTTTTATCATATGGGTGCTAGAAGGCGGTGGCTGCGGGTCTACATGTCCTATGAATGACGTTAAACTCTATCTGATGGTGAGGTTCCAGTTTTGGAGGTTTAGAGAATGTGGAGCACCCCTTCATCACCATTGCTCCCTGGTCCACTCTGACCCGGAGTGGTAGTACCTGTTAGGGTCCCATCTATGGGTTAAACAGAAAAATGTATTTAGAAAAAAATTGTATTATCCATTAAGAATTGATTTATTTCAAAACTATATCGGCATTAAATGACCCACTGAGGTTGATATGCCGTAAAACAAAACAAATCAAAACAATTTACTTCATGTCACCTCCTGCTTGTACAGAGGGGTTGGTGAATATATAAATGTTGTATATGGTTTTCCATTATCCGCGGATTTTCCAATACTTGAATGACTTGAAACCTCTCTACCGTAGATAACGAGGTTCTACGGATTCTTATAAGTTCATATTTTCTTCTGGAAATTCTATATGAAGAAGGTCAGTTCCTTTATTTAAGTCTTTGTTCAAATTATTATTTTTTTATTATTGTCGGCATGATCGTTCCGTCACGATTATTGAAGATTTGTCGGTGTGATAATTCGTATTATTATTTTTTAATTAACAACCATAGTATTTTAAATTTTTTATTGGAAATAAAAATATGAGAACTAATTAGTTAAAAATGATTTCTAAACTAATTGTTACAGTGACGTAAATATTGCCTGAAAGTCAGTGACTTTTGAGAAAATCAATTAAAAACTAACACGGAAAAATTATTCGATTATCATTTATTTCGAGTCCATTCTACATCATTAAATTACACTTTTAATTATATTCATCATCAGTGTTATTAAAGATTTCTTTTGTTTCAAACACACACACACACACACGCACACGCACACGCACACACACACGGGCGCACACACGCACGCACATGCACACACGCACACGCGGGCGCACACGCACACATGCGCGCGCGCGCACACACACACACACGCGCACACGCATACACGCGTGCGCACACACACTTAGCGGTGGTATAGGGCTGTAGCTGCTCATTAAGGTAGGTCGATTTTTCACTTTTTAAAAATATCAAATTGTTTGGTTTGTTCTGTTTTACGGCTTATCAACCTCGGTGGGCCATTTAATGCCGACAAAGTTGTGAAATAAATCAATTCTTAATGGATAATACAATTTTGTTTATAAACTCATGTTTTTCTATTTAACCCATAGATGGGACCCTAACAGGTACTACCACTCCAGGTCAGAGTGGACCAGGGAACAATGGTGATGAAGGGGTGCTCCACATTCCCCAAACCTCCAAAACTTGAACCTCACCATCAGATAGAGTTTAACGTCATTCCCAGGACATGTAGACCCTCAGTCACCGCCTTCTAGCACCCATATGATAAAAAGGGGTTGGGCCTTGATATCAAATTGTCCATCTATGCGAAAGTTATGTTAGTATACTGATTACTGATACCAAAAATTAGATCTTTTACTTGTACCTTTGTTTGAGGAAATAGCATCAAAGATCGTTTGTTAAAATTCACAAAAGAATCCTTATTTTTACAACGGTAAATTTGCACTGGACATGTCAGAAAAGAATCTAAAAGTTTGAAAAACTTAACAGTTTTATCACATTATTTATATCATTATTTAGAAGAACAATTTGGGGAGGAGGAAAGAAAGTAAACTGCTTTTTAAACTCTGTAATAAATTGTTTTTACAAAATCCCAAACCATAACATTATAAGACTGCCAGAGAATTTAGAAGCATTTTTTTTATTTATTTTATTTTGTAATTTTATTTATCCTTTATTATTTTTCTCTTCATGAGAGTTTTTCACACCCGCCTAAGCTGGTGGTTCACTCGAGGTTACAGCAA
>CM042144.1:103913021-103920521 GCA_023376005.1 Doryteuthis pealeii | reverse complement strand
TATAGGAATGCATTGTAAATGATTTTACTATAGAGATGCATGACAGGAACTTGGAAACCTGATACTTCAGATTATGATTGATAAAACAGTAGTTTCATTGAGTACATCATCATCATCATCATCATCATCATGTCGCGCTATTAGCACGTATATCCATGGCAATCTCTCTCCAACCGTCCCAATCACTCATTGTTCTCGGTATGTCCTCTGTGTAGCAACCAGTATCCGCGCAGAGTTGGTCAATGTACGTATTTACTGAACGGCCCACAATGGCGTGCCCATGTGCTGGCTTCTGTTATTTCAAGACGAAAGATACATCTCCACTCTCGATGGTAAACTCCTAAACTCGGTAGAACAATTCAAGTACCCAGGCAGTAATATCTCAACGACAGAAAGTGATGTTAATGCGCAGATAGGAAAGGCATGGTCTGCTATAAATAGATTATCAGTCATATGGAAATCCGAACTCACAGACAAGTTAAAGAGGCGATTTTTCCAAGCCATAGTCGTATCAGTGCTGCTGTACGGCTGCACCACTTGGACCCAAATGAAACGCCTGTATAATAAACTAAATAGGAGCTGCACAAGAACGCTTTATGCAATCCTAAACAAAATGTGGAAACACCCCACAAGAAAACAGCTGTACGGTCACATGCCCCATCTCGCCCAACACACCCGAGTAAGAAAAATAAGACACGCAGGACACGGTTAGAGAAGCAAAGACGAACATAAGTGACGTTCTGTATACATATACAGCAGTCCTATTCATTGTATGTAATGGAATCATATGTTTTACATGAGTTATATTAATGGGTTGGTCTGATCAATACACTTTCCGCGATTTTCACTTGTTCTTTCTTTCTTTCATTTCTTTAGGGTTTTCAGAGGTTAACCAAAAATGGTGGCTAACACTTAATTTACGACAAGTGTCCTTACGGATTTTAAATGATAGGGTAATTTACCTTTTGTCCATGAGTGCTGCTCTTGGAGTTGGATGAGGAAGGCCCCACTCCATGCGTGGGTACCTGTTTCCAAAATTCTGAAACGCAGTTTCCCCAATTCTGTCATGTTTTCCATTCATATCCACAGCAGGGAAAGCGCGAAATCTCAGCTGTAAAAAAAGAAAAGAAAAGAATAATAATAATGATGATGACTACATGGATACTTTAAACACCAAACTCAGGAAATATCACATCAGAAGACATGGACATGACTAAGAAAAGGAAACCTCAAAAGAGAAACCGAATCCCTTATAATCGCAGCACAAGACAACGCCATTAGAACAAAATATATAAAAGCAAAAATAGATAAGACGCAGCAGAATAGCAAGTGCAGAATGTGTGGAAATAGAGACGAAACTGTCAATCATATAATTAGCGAATGCAGCAAACTAGCACAAATAGAGTACAAGACTAGGCACCACTCTGTGGGAAAGGTGATCCACTGGGAACTGTGCAAGAAATTCAATTTTCACCATACAACCAAATGGTATATGCACAAACCTAAACCTGTCCTAAAGAACGAGACGCACAAAATTCTCTGGGATTTCAAGTTACAGTCGGATCACCTAATCCCGGCCAGGACACCGGATCTAGTATTGATTGATTTTGCTGTCCCAGCCGACCACCGAGGGTAAATGAAAGAAAGCGAAAAGATAGAAAAATACATATACTATCTATACATATATAAAGGGCAGTTGTGTGTATATATATGTCCGGAAGAAACTTCGAAAACAAACAATTAACGATAAATCTAATATATATACACATTGAATATTACCAGGGATTGGTTTTTGAGCAAAAATAATAGAGATTTGATTTATATTCGTGAAGATAATTAAAAAATAAAATTTAAATGATAACAGCATGGATTTTTTTCATTTAATATTTTAGATAGTAGACATTAACATTTCTTTTCAGAATAGCTGGATCAATGCAAGGTCTATTTTTTTACATAGGGATTTAAATGGAGCATCCCATGAAGATTCAACTCACGATTCAATAATAATGGATCTGTGGAACTAACTTAACGAATCCCCCTCTACACAGGCGATGCCGGGTAGCCACTGCTAGTAAATATATAAAGGACAGTTGTGTGAATCTGTATGTCCGGAGGAAACTTCGAAAATAAAACAATTAACGACAAAGTAAATATATATACACATTAAATATCACCAGGTCTTGGTTTTTGAGCAAAGATAATGAAGATTTGATTTATATTATCGAATACAATTAAAAATTAAATAACATTATAGAACAACATTAAAATTCTACTCGGCAATTGTCGGCGTTTCTTGCTAAAAGTAAACAAATGAAAACGGACGCCCGATCCATTTTTTTCTTTTCATTTTTTTTTTTCATATTAAATCTACATTTTTACTGATTCAAAGTTGTATTAAATATTTTATTGTACAGGATAAACAATCGTTTATTTAATATATTTTTTGTTATTATAACATTTTTTTATGGACAGTTTAAGAATGAATCATTTAGTTACACTTTTGACATCGAAATAATTATTACGGTGAATTGATATTCAACTTAAGAAAATATATATTTCTAATAAGTCGTATGATTTTTAGATTTTTAAAAAATTTAATATTTTAAATAGGAAACATTAATTTTCCACATAGATTTTATGCCTGAGCACTATTTGTTTTATTTACAAATTAAAATCTACATAGTTATGTAGTATGTACTGCTGATTTTCCGTCGTCATCAATGTAAACAAACCTTTTTAAATTTTTCCTAATCGCGTTAATTTATTTATTTTAATATTAGAAATGCAAATAAAATCATGATGCTAATGCAGAATAGTGCGCAAGAGATAATAACATTAGATTACCTATTACATTTCACGGAAAAAACTGAAAACTTTTAGACACTCGAGTAAGTAGGTTAGAATTAGTTTCCGTAATCTATTGTTATTTATTCGTAAAATACGATTCTAATTATATTATCTATTGCGCGCCATTCTGTATTTGTACCAAAATCAGAACTGTAATTTGATATTTAACTTTTAAGCACATTCAAGAATTATTTTTAAAAAAGTATATTTTAGTTTTTTTTTAGTTTTTATATTTAGTTTTCTTTTCTTTTCGTAATGTTTTCAAGTCAGTGCACTTTTCAATTTGAAAAATAATATACTATACTTAGTATAGTATATTATATTCATATTTTTGATCAAATTATTATAGTATTGTTAAGGGCCAGTTTAGCCCAGTCGGTATAGCGTTCGGCTTGGAATCACAAGGTTCCTTATTCGATACCGGCCCTCACCAACTCAGGTGAAGTAAGGAGCTGGTGGTAGGTGTGGCGCTCCACCTCAAACGCTAAAACAATCTCCTTGGTCTAGCGCAAGTGAAAAGGGAATAGACTCCCTCGCTGTCTGGCTGGTCCGACATTAGGCCGCCCCGACGACTTTACTTATTATTATAGTATTGTATACTATATTAATTTGATATTCGATCGGCTACGCTTTGAATTAATAATGTTATTTTTTTAAGATTATTTATCGTTTTACATTAATTTGATTACTTATTTATTTATTTTTTGCTTTGAAATATTAATTTGAAGTTCAGCAAATCGCTTCATTTATATTTTATTTAAAAAATATAGTTAATAATTGAATTAAAATTTCTTACTATATCATTATGTGATATAATTCCCTCTACTCTGACGAAAAATATTCTCTGACCTCCCACCAGGCCGGATTAAAATAAGATCTTTTTTACGTGGTGATTTTTATGGGTCATCCTGCGAGGATCGAACTCGCTATTCAGTAGTAATAGATCTGCAAACGATTAATAAACAATGTTTTTTTCTCCTCTACCCAGCGAAGCCTGGGCAGTCGCTGCTAGTGCATATATAAAACGCAGTTATGTGTATGTATGTCCGGATGAAACAACAAAAATCAAACGATTAACAAAGTAAGTATATATTCATATATAAATATATATCACCACATCTTGCTTTTTGAGCAAATATAATGAAGATTTGATTTATATTCATGAAGATAATTAAAAAATAAAATGTAATAGTATCAGTATGGATTTCTTTTTTGCTTTTAATATTTTAAATAGTAGATATTCATTTTTATTATCAGAGTGTTTGAGCACTTCTTTTTCTGTCGCTCCACCTAACTGGATCAATCCAAGATCTTTTATACGTAGGGTTTTTAATGGGGTCTTCTGCGAGGATCTAACACACGATTTAGTAACAATGGAACTGCGAGACTAACTTTTTGTCCCCCCTTCTTCTACCTGGGTGACGCCGGGTAGGTGTTTCTAGTCATATTACAAAGGAATGCATCAAACTAGCACAAGGGGATCACAGAACTTGGCACGACTGGGTAGGAAAGGTAATCCACTGGTAATTGTGCAAGAAATTAAATGTTGACCATACTACTCAATGGTTATGCACAAAACGGGATATGTCCTGAATGAGACGCATAAAAATATCTGGGGCATTGAGATACAGACAGATCACATCATCCCGGTCAGAAGACCAGAAGAGGTGTTAGTGGACAAGAAGAAGATAACTTGTCATCTAGTGGATTTTTTACTGAGTGAAAAGGAGTGAAAAAGTAGACAAATACTTGGACCTTGCCAGAGAACTGAAAAAAGAAAAAAAAAAAAAATAAAAACAGAAAAAAAAGAAAAAATAAACAATAAAAAACCTATAGAACATGAGGGTGAATAGAAGGTTCCCGAGTTCGAGAAGGCTCCCGAGTCCGACAAGAAATACCTGAAGAAGGCCGGATGGTACATCGGCCGAAACATTGTACAGATAACTATAAAGATGAGGACAAGAGTCCGAATAATACAAATAATACTAATGAGGGTGAAGGTGGTACAAAGTAAGCGACACCAGATATTCAGGATTTACATTTTTTCATTTCATAGGAAAATCTACAAAATGTATCTGTATATCAATAGTCGTATTTTCTACTGTTTGCCTCTCTCACCCTTTCACCTCTCAGTATACATGTCACGGTGCCACTGTCTTTGTGAAAGTAAACTCTTGAATAAAGTCTAAAAGAAGAGATAGATAGACAGATAGACAAATAGTTATATAACAAGATAGAGAGAGAGAAAGAAAGAGAGAGAGAGAGAGAGAAAGAGAGAGGGGAGAGGGGAGAGAGAGGGGAGAGAGGGGGAGGGGGAGAGAGAGGAGAGAGAGGGGAGAGAGAGTGGATGTGTGTCTTAAATGATAACTTAAATAACTTGAATAAAGTCTAAAAGAAGAGAGAGATTGACAGATAGACAAATAGTTATATAATGAGAGAGAAGAGAGAGAGAGAGAGAGAGAGAGAGAGAGAGAGAGAGAGAGAGTGAGATGGAGACTGAGAGGGAGAGGGGGGATAGAGAGAGAGAGGAGAGAGAGAGTAGATGTGTGTCTTAAATGATAACTTAAATAACTCTTTAATAAAGTCTAAAAGAAGAGATAGATAGACAGACAGATAGTTATATAACAAGAGAGAGAGAGAAGGAAAGAGATAGAGAGAGAGAGAGAGAGAGAGAGAGAGAGAGAGAGAGAGAGGGAGAGAGAGAGAGAGAGAGAGAGTGGGTGTGTGTATTAGATAAGCTAGAGTGGAGAAATAAAAAGGTTGAAGGGAATAAGGAAAGCGTAGAGTAAAATGTGGGTAGAGGGTGGAGGATATGAGAAAAAACAGGATTTAAATTTTCGATTCGCTTGAATATAGAAGAATTGAATGTCACCATTTTTACGAATTATTTTGTTCTCATATTTTTATACTTCAGAATGTAATAAGGTTATAACTATTTCATTATTTCTTATCCACAGAATATAGACACGATTATAGACCTTGTCAGATTATCACAGCTTTTTTATATTGGATACAAACTTAATCAAGTTGTATGTAATCGCTTTAAAAAAGACATCTCCCTGGCGTGATTATGTCTATTGAACCCTTTCCCAACCAAATACAAAAAAAGAATACCAAAACTTTTAATTTGATCCTTGCGTAACATAAATGAATTCATATGCATTGTGGTGCAGAGTTGAGGGTGCGGCTTTCCGAGCCACTGCACTAGTCGTGATACAGACTTGACAGCTAGTTCTTTGTCATTGAAGCAGATGTTGCCAACTGGGCGTTAACACTTTGACGACCAGAACCCCGAATCTTGAAGCCGGTTGGTCTCTGCGTGGTCGGAATCCTCAATTATCTTTCCAACAACGATGTGTTCATTTTGATCGGAAGAAGGGTTAGCCAGAACTGGTTGAAACGTCGACGAAATTTAGAAAAAAAAAAACGCACGATCTTATAAGGTTGGTTTAGTTTCTCTATTCAATGGCATATCAACTTTCTTTGGTTATTTAATGCCAAGCAAACCTTGTAGAAGAACAATAGTGATAATGAGGATAATCCCAAAAGAAAGATCTCCAAAATATATAGAAATCACAGAAACGTCTGTTTATTGTCAATGATGTTCCCATTAAACTTTGAATATGTATCTATTTTTCTATATAATCGCCATTTCGGTAATTTTTTGTAGGCGCTGTGGCAGTTTTGTATGTCCATGTCATTCCAGATCACCCCTATGTCGTTGAGGAAGCGTTGAACCTAGCCGTCGTTACAAACGCCCTATGCGACATCCACGCTCTACATACCATACACTTTAATTAATTGACGATGAATTTCAATTGGTCTAATGCCTTTTGAGTTCAAAAACGAAATAACTGAGCTCCATCAAAAATTGAACGCCATGCCAAGATTGAGCGTGACTGCGAGGTGTGCACAGGGATAGGGACAGGCGCATGCACAACAAACATAACAATGTTGCCAATACCCGGGTGAACAGTTTCCTGCATCCCCAGACTTTTGAGTCATTCTAATATAACAACAATCAAAGCGTTTATTCTGGTTAGGGAGTTACAGGGTTTTATTAACCCTTCCTGTTGCATTGTGCTCGCCCGGAAAACGGAGATTCCGACAGAGGGACAAAGAGAAAGATAAATATATATATTTAAAAAGAAGGAGGAAGCGGAAGAGAGGGTTTCCGGTCAAGGAAGCAGGGAGAAGATAAAGAAATATATGACAAATGTACGTTATCAGATCAAAAGGTAAAGATGCGAAGGAATATCCATCAATATAAAGGCGAGAAGATTCGAACCGACACACAGAGACGCCAGCCGGCAGCCAAAAGGACACTTCACGTCTACCGTCAGCAACCACCCCTCGGGCACTAATTTTAAGCTCTGCATCTTCACCACCCACACACCGAAGAAAATAAAGAAGGGTCCTCTCTTTGTACATATGTATCTGTTGTTTATTAAAGTCCAGCTTCCTTGTTACATTGTCTTACCAATTCGACGTTAATTGGAACTCAATATATCGGTCGGGTTAGCTCACCCAGTAGAGCGTCTGGTTAGAAACCACAGGGTTCCTAGTTCGATACCGGCCCTAGCCACCTCAGCGTATGAGTAGCACAGGGATCTGTGCGGTAAAGTAAAGTGCTGATAGTAGGTGTGGCGCTCC
>CM042144.1:103888021-103908021 GCA_023376005.1 Doryteuthis pealeii | reverse complement strand
GTTAGAATATTAATACATTCTAACATTAAAAACAATTACAGAAACATAAGTTACTACCTCCACACTAACATGGAATAACACTAAAAGTTGTGAAAATCTCTTTATGGTCTCCGATGTCTTCTGAAGATGGGATATTAATCATGAAACTTGAAGGAAACAGAAAAATAGAAATACAGGTAACCGTATATTCCTTACCTTTTCTTCCTTCGCATTGTGATAAACCTTCAAAATAAATCTACAAAACAAATATGTGTATATATATATATATATATATATATATATATATATACACACACACACACACACACACACACACATATATATATATATATATATATATATATATATATATATACATATATATATCTGTGTGAGAGCATGAGGTTTTTGTGTAAATGCATTAATCTCCATAATATTCAGGATTAACTCCCTGTGACTTTCTTTTGTTTTCCAAACAGAAAATTCAGATCAGTTTCTAAGATTTAAAAGGTAAAGAGAATTAATAGAAAACTCAGTTTACTTGTCCGTCCCGGGTTAAAACCACGAGCGTCGATTCCAGGCCCCCCCCCCAGGCAAACACCTACCCCCTTGATTTAAAGGGACAGGGCTGGGTTTATTGCCCAGTGCCTGAGGGGATAGACGCAATTTTTAAACCCGCCATCAATGAGTCTCGGCTTGTAGGTGGTCCCACGTTAATAGGGCCTTGTACCTGACCTTGTACAAGTGGGTTACCAGGATAATACCCTTCATATCACGAAAGGAATTTCAGATATACTATATTAACCAATAAAAATCTACCTGAAATAAGTGACAACTGGACGATTTGAAAAAGTTAACATTTTATCCAATATTAATTTATATAGCTTCAGTCACGATAGTTTTTAACAGACCAAATATATGTACATGTAAATCTCTACTGTGTACAATTAAAAAACGGACAAGAGTAGAGATTTATAGGTTAAATCGAACTTAACGGACATAAATTCCACCATCGTACGTCACCCTGCCAAAAGAAAAAATACCAAAAATCAGGGAATTAACCGAATTTAATGAAATTTTCAGTGTTGATATATTAATGAATAAAAGATAAATGCACCAATTATTTTATTTAAAAACTTATATATATTTTCAGGTCCGTTAACTTTGAACCACGTGAGAATCTATGTTACGCCACAAAGATACGTGGTTCAGAGTTAACTGACCTGAAAAATTATAAAAGCTTTTAACTGGTGCAGTATATGTTTTATTCATTAATATATTAACACTGAAAATTTCATTACATTCGGTTAATTCCCCGATTTTTGGTATTTTTTTTCTTTCGACTTATAATCATCAATATGCAATTCAAATTATTGATGATTATCCATCTGATGAGACTTAAATTGGGGAGCTTTGTTAAATCAACTTAGATTTTATAAAGGCCCCAATTTTGGGCGAAATGAATTTATTATGGAATAACGGTGTTATTTCCTTCCTTTTATATATATATATATATATATATATATATATATATATATATATATATACGTCGGTAATCCGAAAAGTATGGGTAGACATGCCGTAACATCCATAACACATGTAACACATGTAAATAGTGCATGTATGTAATAAATGTCCGGAAGTGGTGTAGGGGGTTTGCAGCGACGACGAGGTTCAACACTTCCCCAACGAATGTTGACATGCTGGTATGGCATAGGCATACAAAACTGTATTGACCGAAAAATCGATTATAAAGAAATATATGAAGAGATGGAAGTGAATCCGACAGTATATAGTATATTAAGAAAATTGAAGAAACACAGGTTTAAATAATTTGAGTGGTAAGTTTATTAGCCAACGCTGCAGTGTTTCGATCTATTAATTAGATCATCCTCAAGGCATTTGTTGGTATAAGGAAGGTGATAAAAAAAATTATCACAGAATAACAAGAAAAGCAAGCGATAGTGCTTGTTTATCAGTCTGTTTAAAATTTGAAATCTGAAGAAAAGACCTCAAAAGGTGTACGATTTGAGAATATTTGACGTCATATTTCAAACCTTTCAGCGTCTTTTCTTCAGATTTCAAATTTTGAACAGACTGATAAAAATCATTGAATGAGAATATATGTTTACACCTACAAGAACATACAGTATGGTTGTGCAGTGAAATTTCAATATCAAATAGAATCATCCCTTACTTACCGGCCATTTGGATTACCTTTCCCACACACACACGCACACACACACACACATATATATATATATATAATATATATATATATATATATATGTGTGTGTGTGTGTGTCTGTGTGTGTGTCTGTGTCTGTGTTTTTGTTTATATATATATATATATATATAATATATATATATATATATATATATATAGTCATCCACAGACACCCTGTTTCGAAGTATCATGTCCCCTCAGTGTGGCTACACGTCGCAGGCTACCTCCAGCTGGGATCGAAACCCGACCGATTTATCATCAGTCTGAGGAGGATGTGAAACTAGATCAATATTTTAAGCGAAGTTTAACAAGTTTGAAAGTAAAGTTCTTCTTCTTGCGATACTAAAGTTAAAGAGTCCAATCTGCCCTACTATTAATCCAACTATGAAACACCCTGTATGTATAGTCATGATTGTCGCTTTTAGTCAGAAGTTGCCAATCGCTTCTATTCTGGTTTTAGTGCTTAAATCTTTGCCTAGCAAATTTCCCCACGTTTGTACCAATTTTCTTTGTTATATCTTACCTGTATAGTAGAGTATTTCAAAGTTCACTATCTCAGAACTCATTTTATACAAATAAAGTCCAATTATTTCTGTAGTTTGAGTCCTTCTGTTCAGTTATAACGAACCAACCATCAGTTTTTTGTACTTTGATCTTGATGGTGGGAGAGCCGTTGTGAGCGATTTAAAGTAGGCAAAAAGTTAAAAACTAGATATTTTAATGTATTCTTTTAAATTTATTTTGGTCGCTTCCTGTGGTGTAACATGAAATTGGCTTGCAGAACATAGTGAGTTTGATTCTAACTGGCGCCCCATACTTCAGGCCGTGTGCTCAACTTAACTAAGCTTAGTAAATAATGGCTTAGTTTGGCGCGAACGAGCTATACGTTATTTTAAATTTGCAAACCAAGTTTGCTAACAATTATTCCAATGTGAGATTCGTTATTTATTCAGATTTTAATAGTAACGTAATACCAGTGATAAGCCCTCAGTGATGATCGAACTCATTGCTAATAGATATTTATACTAATTTTCTAATCTGTAAACACCGGTGCGTAAATTAAGGTGTAATATGTATATAAAACATAAACTGGTATAAAGACATGCGTGTAGATTATGCAGTGAGTGTTCAACAAGGCAGTTAAAATCATTTAAACAGGTGAAGATGTTATACTTAGTTGCAATATCAACGTTTTAAGAATCAAGATATGAATAAAGTTCACAATAATATTTCACGCTTCATATTCACCATCAATGTTTTAAGAACCAATGTATTAATAAAGTTCATAATAAGTTGGAGGCCGTGGTTTAATGGTTAGAGTCGTCGGAAATGGACTCGTCGACCCGGGTTCAAATCCTGGACGAAGCTACAGTTTACATGGGAAAGGTATGAATCTATCTACTCTCCCTCCAGCAATGGGTAAATAGTAGGGCAGACTAGTCTCTTTAACCTGGTTAGGCAACCAGTCTAGGAGAAGGAAAACTGAATTCAAACCTATTAAACTCCACTTGGGGTAGTCACTACTAGAATAGGCTCAGTTCTAATTAGAGATCTATTTCACAAACTAATTCAGTTTAACAATTATACTCTCCAATTATATATGGTACCAAAATGTATCTTTCCTATCATTCTATACACATAAACACTTTGTAATTAGAATGCTGTAGAATAGACCGACCGATGAGTCCTCCGGCCCTCTTCAGGTATTTCTAGTTGGATATGAGGACAATAGTCCAAATAATACAAATTATCAAGCCTCATCTCAAAAATTCAGAGAAATAGCAACAGATGGATTTGAAAAATGCTTTATTGTGAGTCAATTATATTATTAAGAATTTGATTAAAAGTGTCACTTTCTTTGTTATTCACTTGCAAGGAGAATTGATAGATATATGAATCTAGCATATCTGCGTGAATGGCATACTGCTTTTTATTTCGTCTTATTTTGCGTTATATCTCTCCGAAAATCCATTGTTGTTTGGTCAGTCCACACCTATAATACTTTACATACGTGTAGATCATGCAGTAAATGTTCAACTCGCTAGGCAGTTAAAATCTTTGAGATCAACTTGTTAACCATAACCATAACCATAATAATGTCACGATCTCCGTATGGGTAAATATCTAAACCCGGCGGCCAATTTTCAAAGTGCATTGAATTTGATGTAACAAGGGAGAAAACTCTTGATTGCTGGTAAATTCTCTCCGTCAGATTTGAAATTCAGTTTGTGCCCGACGTTAATCTGTTTATACTTGTTTTGTGCAGAAACATAAGCAGCGGACAATTGGCCGTGTGACTTGAGGTCATTTTCGCATTATATTCGTGGCGTCCAGAAGTGCAGGAACTCCGCTGTTTAACCAAAAAAATATTAGCCAGGTATTTCCAATAAACTTCAGCTGGTGGTTTTTCTTCACACAAGATACATTTACGTCATGAAAAAATCTGTTCAAATATTTAGCCAATGATGTGAAGTTTGGTGTTAAATGTTATCTATCAATATCCGTTTGATGTATCTTCTTATTAAAATGGAGATTCTATAACTGTTTGTCTGTAACCGAAATTACGTCACCACTGACGTCTCGATTTCTTGAGTTATTTAAGTTATATTCTCGATAATTATGAAATAGTCATCATTTAATTTTAATTAGCATCTTATTTATTAACAATCTTAATTAGCATCTTATTTATAAAAATGGAGATTCTGTAACTGTTTGTCTGTAACCGAAATTACCTCACCACTGACGTCTCGATTTCTTCAGTTATTTAAGTTATATTCTCAATAATTATGAAATAGTCATTATTTAATCTTAATTAGATTCTTATCTATTAACAATGTCTCTATTAAAGTCTAGCTGAGTTAGATTTGTCGCAAAACTGTCCATATTACTAATCTATTTAAAATCCTGAAATATGTGTTATATATCTCTAAGAAATAAAGATTTACATAATATATGGTGGGAATAATTTGCATAATGATTTTAATAAAACTGGATTTAATAAATAATTATTTACTGTTACTGATTTCTAATACAATTATTCTCAAACGTATTAAAGCAATCCTATATATAATTTTATATAGAGATCAATTAAAATAAGCAGTATATTTTTATATTCGTTCTTATTTAGTTTTATAACTCTTTCTAATTTGACATATTTTATTACATTAAAACTTAAATATTTTTGCTGGTATATAAAGTGAATTTTAATAAATACACTGAGAAAGACATTTAGAATATTAGTCTATGAATAATGTGTTCATTGTTTTACAGATATCTATGCAAAAGCTTACTTCATATTTATATCTAGAGATGAGGATACTATTATATTATTATTATCTATACTTATATAATATACTAATATCTAATAATATAATAATGTATTCGCATACTATCCTATCTATTTATTGATATCATTATTAAGTATATCAGGCGATATCATATCAGTCGTTTGTTTTCACATATATTTCACCCTAATCTTATAACATGAAAACTTCTTCAGACTATTTACAAATCTCTCTCTCTCTCTCCTCTCTCTCTCTCTCTCTTCTCACTCTCTCCCTACCTCTCTGTATATATATATATATATATATATATATATATATATATATATATATATATGTATATATATATATGAATGTGTGTATATTTATGTATTGAAAGTATTTTAGTCTTTCATGGAGCTAAACTCCGACACTCATAAAGATGATACATATATATCTACTATTATATATATTATATATATATATATATATATATTATCTGTGTGTGTGTTTATCTGTGGGGTGTGTGTGTGTGTGTGCTCATGAAGAATTATATATTTATATATATATATTTATATTATTATATATATATACTGTTTGGGGTTGGTTTTGAAAGCTATCTCAATGCAACTGTAAAGGAAAAGGTATATGGTGTTGTTTATTTACTTTTTATTTATTCTTAATATTTCGAGATAAAGATCTCTCATCAGAAGATTTCTGAAAGTCTGAAGTTGTTGTTAGTAATCGTTCATTCTGTTTGTGTGTTATCTTCTTTATCTAAGATTTCTTTGCGTGTGTGTTCGTGTGTATCTCTCTCTGTGAGTCTCTCTCTCTCTCTCTCTCTCTCCTCTCTCCTCTCTCTCTCTCTCTCTCTCTCTTTGTGGCTTATGTGTGTTTATGTTATGTGTGTGTGTCTGTTCAACAATGTCTTATTATCATTCAGGTTTGGCCTACTATTTTTTGTTTTTTTAAGCAGTATTTAGTTTATTTATTTGTGTGTGTGTGTGTGTGTGTGTGTGTGTGTGTGTGTCCTTTTAGGCCAATTTGATTCTTTTTTTTCATTTTGTTTTTTCAATTTTATTGCGTTCAACTGTTAACTTCTTTTGACCTGTAAGAGGTTTTGCTCGTGCGCGCGTGTGTATTCTTAAGATCCAGCTGATTTTTTTAATTTTATATATCTGAGGTCGGTCGTTGATTGGTTTGTGGCAACCCTTGATGCACCAATTCTTTCATATTGGACTGTGCCAAAAAGTGTGGATGGTCCAAACCATGCATTTCACCACTATAAACAAATCACTGTGTGAGTGTTAATTGTATGTATGAACCTCATGCGTCGAAAATCGAGGAGAAAGTCCATATATATTATATATATATATATATATATATATATATATATATACATATCTCGCCTTTACTTGTTTGCTATGTGTATGCGAGTTTTGTTGGATATGTGAGTGTTTTATTTGAGTGTGTGTGCTATGCCATATGCGCGCCTGTGTGGTGTGTGTGTGTGTGTGTGTGTGTTTGTTTGAGTGTGTGTGTGTGTGTGTGGCAGTGTTGTGTGTTTGTTTGAGTGTGTGTGTGTTGTGTGTGTAGAGTGTGTGTGTGTTTGGATTTTAGAAAGGTTAGAAATAAAACAATTTTTTAATAAAAAAATAATTTAATTATAGATTCTGCTAAGCATTGGTCTGTAAGAGGTTAAGATAAAAGGTCTGGCTAATACTGTAATTTCTATGCCTTTTTTTCTTTTTTGTTATATTATAAAAAACAATATCATCCACACACACCACACACGCATATATATATATATATATATATATATATATATTATATATATACCAAACATTATTGGTAAATCCTCGCGGTGAGAAAAAACCAACAATAGTATATATATATATATTATATATTATATATTATATATATATATATATTCATAAAACGCCAGGAAAACTAAAGCTAATAAGTAAAAGTGCTCAATACTAAGTAGAGCAAATAATAAAGTAAACTAATGAGTCAGATAAACTACTAAAGTTTTCGCTAGTGCTCTTCCAGGTCTACGATCCGACTAAAGAGATTTAGCAAACTCACATTTATACGAACCCTACATCCTTGTGCCTAGGAGGTAGGTTTGTGTTAATCGAAAATGAATAAAATGAGCAGAAGAAAAGTTAATTCAAGATTATTATGTTTTTTACATATTGAACTATTTACAATAGCTCTTAAGTAACATATAAAACGTTGTAATAAATAATTACATACTGTGGTTATATCCCACAGGTCCAACTAATCTAGTATATAGGGTGTAAATTGGCACTGATGAGTAAGAAGTATAAAAACCGCCTTCTAAATACTGGTCTTTAAACAGCACCAACGATTACGACGGTGTGTCCAAAAAAGTAATCTGCATTTCTTTAATGAGAAGATTTTTAAAAGTTTCATATAAACTAAAACCTACATTGGACCTCTAACAGAGGATCAGAGCAGGGATCCGACGAGTAGACCTCAACTTGCAGTCGACAATGCTCGACACAACAAGCATCAGGACAAGGGGAGAAGGATCGCCTCATTCGGGTGGACAACTTTAACCGTTTCCTCCATACTCATCACGATTTAGTCTTCAGACTATTATCTCTTCCGACACATGAAAGAGGGGTGAGAGGCAACCTTCAATTCCAGTGAGAGGAAGTGAAATACTTAGTGAAGGATGTGGCTCAAAGAACAGTCACAGAATTCACCCATTTTCTTTTCCTAGAGGTTGTCTAACCAAAGTTTATTTTTTTATGGTGCAAGGTTTGTTCAGTTGGGATATTTTTTATGATTTTTGTGGTGGCAAGTTTATTGTTAGGAGGCAATTATTATAGTGATATGCTATGGTTCGTGTGTTAGTTATTAGATTTAGTTGATATATATATATATATATAAATATATATATATATATATATATATATATGTATATATATATATATATATATATATATACCACCATCTCCAAACGGGTAATATGTGACACGGTCATTTTCTTTAGCAGAGTTTAACAAGATTTGAAATTCAAGAGTTTTTCTTCAACTAGACTAGTTTGTTATAACAAGGTTAAAAAGCCCACTCTGGCATCTATTTACCCATAAGTAAGTAAAGTAAAGTCGTTGTAGGTGGCTAAACTCGGTATCAGCCAAACAGTGAGGGAGACTATTCCATTTCACTAGCGCTGACCAAGGAGATTTGTTTTGCGTCTGAGTATGGGGCCCACGCCTACCATCAGCTCCTTACTTTTTAACGCACAGACCCCTGTGCTTACTCATACGCTGATTTTGGAGAGGGCAGTAATCGAACTAGGAACCTCGTGGTTCACTGGAGGTATAAATAGTTAGATGCATACTTTTTCCAAAAGTATTAAGTTCTACTAGCAAATAAAATTTTTTAAAAGATATTGGTCTTGAGGGGATGGAGCTGAAATTCAATGTCATAGTGTGTACGCATAAGTATGTAAAACGCGACCGGGCTCTATTTATTGAAACAATGAGAATTGTCTAACACGTTTGCTGCGTCCATTTTGAGTATATTTGTATTCTAAATGTTTATGACGTTGGATTAATGTGTTGGTAATGTGACGTAAGCAGTGACGGGTGAGTGATGCGCTACTTTTTGGTTACAAAAACGGTAAGCGAGGTTGGAACCATGGCTACATGAGGCTCCCAGTATCTCGTTAATGGATGCTTTACGAGATTATAGAAATATATGCTGAAGGTTATTTGGGAGGCGGCGGCGCATGGTGCATGATCTAGTCTTCGTAGCACGATTTGAAGTTGTCTTCGGCGCCCGTGTCCGAGAAAATGGACCTGGTTCGGAGACACCAGAACAGTAATCATATGCACTCATGCGCCTCTCCAAGATACAGTAGACGTTCTGTAATCCGGAGCCATCACGCTTTGATTGGTCTATATTAGGTATGCTTATGGTTCTCACGTGGTGGTTTATGGCTACTGTTCTCAAAATAATTCTTACATTTCATGTATAATTCGTATTTTGTCATGCGGGTCAACACTTACGGTTAACGGCTGTCGTTAACAATCATATATTACAACTCTAGTTCATTCATACCATATTAGCTATTTACTAGCTGCCTTCAACCTGACAGTGATACTCTGGAATCTTACGACGTGGACTGTTTCTTAGAACTGTCTTAAGCCTAACACATTTTATCCACTACGAGATGCCAGTATGTCACACTTACGGATATCGGATATCATTATACTCATGTTGTCTTACAACAGTGTTCTTACGTGTCCGAACCCTTTACATACGTTACGCACTAGTTCTAACTATAGGAGCATAATAAATAATCAGTTATTATTTCATGCTTACGCTAGGGCAATACTCTTCTTTCCATCACTGGTTTGGAAGGACTGGGTATTGGTCATAACACACCTACTAATTTTACCTTCATAACAGTCGTAAAAATAATTTATACTACAAAACATGTAGTAGAATTTCTACGGTTAATGTACGTATTATACTCGCTCATTTTTCCGAAGTTTATTCTCTGATCATTCAAACAGCAGATGATATTGCATTAGTTTATTTCGTGAACACGAAGGTGTCCGTTGTTACCTTAATTATTACGATACCTCCATTGATGATAAGTCATCTGAGCGGAATATCACTGTGCCAGCGCTTCCTTCTGTTTACTTAATTCCTCCGCGCTATTCTTAACTGAGGTTGCTCCATATTTGATAAATCGCTCAATTGATTTATTACTAAATACTCACTGTTGTTTTAGAATACAAAAAAAATGTGGATGGATGTTGGGCTCCACATTGAAACTGACCTCATTATGTATTTACTTTTTTCTTATGGTGTTAACATATGTCAGAGTTATTATTGTAAGAAAAGGAAGGTATCCAATGTTTCAACGTTTTTATCTAATCTCATGCGTCTCTGTTATTAATTATAACACGTTCAAACCTATTGTCTTTGTGGGTGAATATAAAATTTGTGAGAGAGAGGTAAAAAACAAAATGTAAAAACATGGTCATTTTATGTTTTTAGGGTGAAGGAAGTGTATACACACCCGATGCATCCCACGTCTCAAGGAACCATTTTCAGGGGGGTCTCCCAAATAACCCGATCTCACTTTCATGCTGCATAATCAGTATTAACCTGAACTATCCCTCTTAGTATCTTGGGGGAGTGCTGTCTAGGAAATGTACCTCTGGTTTCAGAACATCAAATATATCTTGTGCGTTTAGGGTTAACGCTGAAAAGTTTAGAATTTTATTCTGGTTATAGACATCAGTGAAATAAAGCCGAAAGACACTTGGTTTTTGCCGCATTCAAACTGTGGCCTGGGGTTACTCAATACCGAAATCAGTATTTTTGCAAGCATATTTTAGGGTTTGAGGTAATGAATTCAATCTAATTTGGTTAACTTTGTAGAGTAATCTTAGCGCTCTCTACAATCTAAAGTGGTCTAGAAAGTATATAAACAATGCTGATTTGTTGTTTATGATTATGATCTATCGGTTGCGGCAGTTGTGTTAAATCAGATTTTATTTTAAAAGTATTATTGAACATGTGCCTTAAAGTGCCTCTCAATGCTAAATTATTTTAATACAATATTTAGATATATATTGCTCTTTTTCAGGTTCATATCACAACCATTATCTATATAATATTTACTACTGACTATAACTTCATATTATCAATGCCTTAAATCAGTATTTTTGTCATGAGATATATATATAATATATATAATATAATATGTTATATATAATATAGTTATGATAAAGGATATAAAAACACAACATTCATCGTGTATGAATGAAATATTATTATTATCCTATACATTCATGTAAGCTAATATTAGCATGCACATACTTTCGATTTATATTATCATCAGTGCTTGTTCTTTTATATGGAACTCTCGCACGAGACGAAACAGAAATAATCTCTATTATATTCGAAAACGAACACAACATTCGATGTTCACTAAAAAGCGTGCGCACACAGTTTTGGATAGAGCACACGCTACTGATGATAAGGTACAAGATCAGGGTAGACATTCAGTTCACTAGCGTTCTCTCTCCAATCTCATAAGATTCTTATAATTTGTACTTATCTCTTTATGTCTCTGTATAGCAAGGTGTTGACAGCGAAGATAGCACCAATACCTTTCATTTATTCCAAGCATAGAGTGAAATTGTTTCTTCTTGACAAGACAGGAAGAGTTTAAATACCCTTGTGTTCGATGGTCAGCATAGTCAGAACGGGGATAGAAGAAAGTGGAGATCCAGAACGGTGTATGTGTCCCACTAAAGTATATTGGAAAATTTAATACAGCAACACGTTTAAATAAAGAGTGGTAAAGGATTGACGGATTAGCCGATTGCTGTCAGTTTTCCATGTGTTAAGTGATGGGAGTTTTCGAGGCCTTCAGGTGGCATTCTTGTGCTAATAGTTATTGTGGGCATAAAGTAAATCACAAATTCTGATCCGATCAAATTGGTACTGCAGGTATATGTCCTTGTGATTTAAGGCGGGCTTTGTATTAGTAGATCTTGTATCGTATTATTATAATATTGTAATTCCGAAAATTTTGAAGAAGTGGAACAGAGAATACTGTGTATGTCATCGGTTTTTAAAGATAATACAGTGGAACATTACTTCTTTCTTTTGAACTGGTGTGCTCGTGTCGTGGTTAAGTCGTGTTGATATCTTGAGGACATGACTCTTATGAGAATTTCGCTCAAAGTATTTACATCCACCCTCTTTTAAACGTGTTAATTCTTAAGAATTTGGGACGGAGTGTAGGGTTGTATACTTAGAACTTCTGATTAAATCGGGGAGGATTAGTCGTTTGTCTTTTGAAATCGAAGGCGAGGCCAGGTCCTCTTGTCTTTGGTGAGCGTGTGCTTGAGATGGAGTAGACTCCTTGATTCTTTTTCACCTTAGGACGTGATGGTAAATATGTTGCTATTAGATGGTTAATAATTCTTATATCTACAAAGAGGGGCTAGAATAGTTACAAATAAGATTACAAAGTAAGAGAGCAAAAAAATTATAAGAAAAAAAATGAAAAGCAAATAGAGATTGGGAGGTTAGAGTATTCTACTATATAGTCACGCTTGATTAAAGAACTTCATAATTAATAATAAGGCAATTTTATGGAAATTACAATAACAACTTAAAGCACATAGGGCTTTATATATAAGTGCAGAGAGTTTTGTGAAAGTTTAATATTTATCACTTAGCTCAATTTATTGAAGTACGGAGAAATTGTGGGATAAGTCACTGAGAAGCGCTGACACTAAGGCGAGAGGAATAAATACTATCTTAGTTAAGTGCAATTTAAAGTTTAGACTATACCTTAAAGGTATGATAGTATAGCTATATAATTATAATTGACTAGAACAATACATTAAGAAAAAGAAGTAATTGAGAGAACTAATTAAGATTAAATAAAAATGAACATAGCTACTTAAGACTTAAAACACCCTCAAAAGATAGTTGGTTGGTTTGGTTAGGTTTTACGGCATGTCCCCCTTGGATTATTATCATGCGAATACTTCTATTGATAAAAAAAAAAGTTTTAATGCTGACAAAATCTTGAATAATTTCATTTTTAATTGGAATAATACAATTTTGTTATTTAACTAATTTTTCTTATAATTAACCATAGATGGGCTGCTAACAAGTATAACCACTCCGGATTCCAGATTGTGGACTTGGAGCAATGGTGATAGAAGGGTGCTTCACATTCTCCCAAACTCCAAAACTGGAACCTCACCATCAGATAGAGTTTAACTCATTCCCCAGGACATGTAGACCTCGAGTTCCGTCCTTCTAGTTACCCATATTATCAAAAAGGGAACTTGGGATTGCGTATAAAGGGCAGTTAGGGTTGGGAAAATCATATAGAAGTGTGGCTTGAGGTGACCAGTTCTATTGATGCGAGGGGCCTCTCCGAGCTTCGCCCGTCTAGTCAAAGATTTAGGCCAAAGTGGAGTATTGCAAGTCATGGACTGCAGCTGGGTTACTATCCTTAAGCATCACGGGTCGCCACCCACGAACCAACAGGTGCCCATTGGGGATTTCTTACCCTCTACAGAGGTGCAAGTCGGTGCATATCTAATGCTCCAGCCGACAGGGCGGTTTAAAGAGATAGTGCATATAATACCTAATTAAATAAATAGCTAATATATAAAGAGTAATATATAAGACAATAAAGTAAAGTTAAAGATTAAAAATTAAAATTAAAAATGAGATATGTAAACCTAAAATATAATTGTTAACTATAGAAATGTAAAAAGATAAATTGATAGTTTAAAAGCGATGTTCTTGTCAGAAAATTCTCAGTAAAGTATGTCATGATTCTTGTGATTACCTGAAGATGCCAGTATAATACGGTTGAAAATATATATGTAATGAAGCAAGTTCAGAGTTTTTTTCTTCTTCATGGATCTAATATTATATTATATAGGACTAAGATATAGATAATAGGTGGACTACTCGGTGAAAATGGGCACAATCTGCTTTGAAGTGCCAATTCTCAGGGGTTAAGTCAAGGCGATATCAACAATACAAAGTGCTCAATTACGAAGTAGTTTATGGCATATTTATTAAAAATGGATACAAAGAAACACCTGCTCGTTAGTTTCACCATACCATGATCTTTCAGGGTTTTATAACTCCCCTTTTTGAATTAATCAAGGTACCGATTAATTGCAGCTGATGCACACGTTGTGTCACTGTAACATCTTAAACAGTTACAATATTTACTAATACTAATAATTATATATATATATATATATAATATATAATACCTACATACTACCTATATTATGTGTGTTGTGTCGTGTGTGTGTTGTGCCTGTAGTACCTAATTCTAACACGACGTCAACTTGTAGGCGATGAGACGTTTTACGCAATAATTTACTCGTACTGTTTATTCTGTTGCCTCACTTCCACCGACCTTTAATTGGGCAATATAATGCTTTTTTATTTCAACAAATTTCTTTAAGTTATTATACACTTATTGGGACTCATATAGCTTATAATCCATTCCCTGGATCAAATCCCTATATATGAAGAAGCATAACAGAAGACCCCAAACCACAACAATTACAACTTAAAATCTCTTAGTTAACTTTCAGGTTTACAACAACTATTTGGTCATGGCCGGTTGCAGCGTAGTGTTTTAATCATATCTTTACCAAGATTTGAATTCTGCACAGGTAATTCATTAATGGTCTTTGCTTCATTGATTTATACTGGCATAATCCACCTCTAGGGGTCATTATAAATGCCGATAAGTTTTATGCAAATAAAATTCATTCTTAATAGGATATTATATCAATTTTTTAAATTAAATAAATACTTATTTCTATTTAACCTATAGTAAATGGAACTCACTATACATTTGTTTAACTATTACCACTCTAGGTCAAGAGTGAGACAGGGAGCAATGGTGATGAAAGAAGGGTTGCTAACCACATTCCAAACAATTAGGCCTCAAAACTGAGGAACCTCACCCCCTTATCCAGATACGAGTATTTAATGTCTCCTCATTGGACATGAGCAACTACGCAGCCACAAGCTTCTAGGACACCATTATCGCCCACATTAAGAAAAGGGTGGTTTGTTGTGCTTTGCCATAAGGTGGTCAGATAGAAGGTTGCGAAAGGTGGTCGATATAGGTGCTTTAGGGGTTGAACATGACCCCCCTGTTCTGCACTCGTTGTGGGGGTGGCTCTCCGACCGCACGTCTAGCCCAGATTATGGGCCAAAAGATGTGAGTATCATGTATCGTCAGTTCCTCCAACTGGCTCATCCACCTGGGCTCTATCCTTAAGTACCACGGTCCGCCCACATTCCATCACGCAACCACCCAGGGGACCTTCCATTGGGGAGTCTATTAACCACTCTATGACAGAAGTTCAGTGGCAGTCGCGTTGCATATCTCCAAGCGCTCACAGCGCGATTTCAGCGGCCGGGCGGAAGGCTACTAAAAGTGAACCTAAATGATTTAATCTCTCTGGACACAGAATGAAACATATAAAGGGTTATAAATGGGCAAATATAATAATAATAATTATGAAATAATAATAACATAATATAAGAATATATATACTAGATGATAAGAGATGGAAGTGAATCACGTACGGTGATGTAGTATACTTAGAAAAGGAAAAACACAGGTTAATAAGTTGAGTGTAAATTTTATTGGCCGACGCTCGCGCCCAGTGTTTCGATCTATTAATTAGATCAATCTTCAAGGCATTTGTTGGTATATGAAGAAGGTAGATAAGACCTCTTCAAATCTCTTGACAGACTGATAAACAAAGGACTATCACTTGCTTTTTTCGTTATTTCTGTGATAAACTTTTTTTATCACCTTCCATATACCAACCACAATGCCGCATGAAAGACTCGATACTATATTAATTTATTAATCAAGCAAAACACTTGACAGCGTCGCTTCTTAATATATAAATTTACACTAAAACCCTTAATTTAGAGGGAGCCTTTGATAGGTTTGTCAATTCTCTCTTAATGTTTATGGATTGATATTATTATAGGTATAACATTTGGTTTAGATAACATGACACACACATATAACATATTAAATATATATAATAACTACACTAATAAGCACTAAAGGAGAAAGAGAGGATATGAGAGTTAGGGATAGATTTGACCTATGTACGAGAGAGCAAGAGATAGATAAATAGAGAGAATCATAGATAGATACCTAGATAGTATGAGACGTTACACTATAACATATACTAACTACACGCATATAAAGGTATAATATTACTAGGTGTGATGTGTATATGTGTGTGATTTATATATAGAGATATATTATAATAACCATCAACATATATCAGAATAATATCTATAATCATATATATATAATTACTTATATATATCAGGATCCTCGATAGGTCGCAGCGTCCTTCTCCCTGCCGCCAAAATCAAAGTGGATGCAGTAGAAATGTATGTCATTGCATCCCAGTGTTTTTCTTTATTCTTCGCCTCCACCTCCAGCTAACTGTAATACATTTCAATAGATTCTTGGACTAATCACACAGATAGGTACAAGTAGGAGTTAGACGCTTTAAATGGACCATAGATTTTCCCAGGCCTCATCAAAAGCAAATATGTGCGTCCAGGACACTCTTAATCCAAAAGATTCAGCATCACTATATATATATATATATATATATAATATAATATATATAATATACTTATATAAGTACAGATTGCATAGTACAGAATATTTCCCCATATTTTGTATATAAGATCTATCCAACGCATGTGAATGGTCGTCTTCAGAGGGGTTATTGTTGTAGTTGTTGTTTGTTTTGTTTTTGTCATTTTTTCTCTTGTTTTTTGTGTGTTGCAAATTGTTATTTCTTTGGAAGGGTTGTGTTGTGGTTGTATTTTTATTCAGTTAAAAGGTCTTTTATATTGTTGGTAGGGGATATGCTTACTCAGTATAGTTTTAAAGATGTTTAGTATATTCACAAGGGTATATGAGAAGAATTTTTTCCGTGTTTTTTTAAAACGAAACCTGCTTATATTATTATAAATATTTATTATTATATATTATTTTACGAACCAGCTTAAGGTTTCGCATCTTTTCATTTTAATATTTAATTTTGTCTTTTCTCATACTTTGATTTTCTACTCGCTAGGTTAATTTTCTTTGTATATCATGTTCTTATAGATTCTTTCAATTTTTATTTTTTATATTAATTTTCAATCTGTTTTGTTTCTCCGGTTTTTTTATTCGGTTGGTTATTCTTTTCTGTTATTCTTCTGGATCTCTTTATCTACTTTCTACCCGATTGTCGGTCTCCGTTCTTCCAGCTTATAGCGTATAGTGCCTAATATTTCTGATCCTTCTCCAACCGATTAAATCTGACCAGCCGAGTGGGCCGCGGACGTGTTAGACATAGAGGGGATGGATTACCCTCGAAAGTGTCTGTGGATGACTATATTATATATATTTAATATATAATATATATATATATTATAAAACAAAACACAGACAGACACACACCAGACACACCACACACCAATATATATTATATATATTATATAATATAATGGTGTGTGTGTGCGTGTGTGTGTGGAAAGGTAATCCAAATGGCGCGGTAAGTAAGGGATGAATTTTATTTGAATTGAATTTCCTGCACAACCTACGTATTCTTGTAGGGTAATACATATATTCTCATTCAATGATTTTATCAGCCTTAAGCTATATTTGAAATCTGAAGAAAAGACGCTGAAGGTTATATGAAATATGCTCAAATATGTTCAAAATCGTACACCTTTTGAGGTCTTTTACTCTTCATGATTTCAATTTAATAATAAAACAGACTGATAAACAAGCACTATCGCTTGTCTTTTCTTGTTTATTCTGTGATAATTATTATTTTTTATCACCTTCCTTATACACAATGGCCTTGAGATGATCTAATTAATAGATCGAAACACTGCAGCGGTTGTGCTAATAATTACCCTCTAATAATTACAGTTATAAAATATATATATATAGAGAGAGAGAGAGAGAGAGAGGAGAGAGAGATAGATTATATGGTGTGTAATAGAATACCCGGCGTTGTGAGAATCCGGAAAATATAAAATTGATGTTGTTATAAGAGAACGATAGCTTCTTGGATATGAAATTTCACGGCACAACACACACAACACACACACACACACACAACACACACACACACACACACACAAATCCACGGGCGCGCCGCATACATACACTAGTGTATATATATATATATATATTATATACTATAAGTTTAAAAGAAAGGAATGCATTTGACGGTATGAGTATAGATAAAAGATATGAAAAACACCACAAAATGCTGTTAAAAGTGAAAATATTTTATACAATATTCATAGCTGTTTGAACAATATTCGATTTTAGTTAAAAATCATCTTCAGAGCTTGTTTATATCGTGTTGTTAGAAGCGGAGACAAAAGTCAATATAAGTTTCGGAACAAACCTGAATTGCAAAAGAAAAGAAGTTATAAATAGTTACAAATATGACTTTTGTCTCCGTCTTATAACACGGAGTTATAAATATTTTTATCTATACTCATTATTATTATATACAATATATTATATTTATATATACTTCTGTGTTGTGTGTGTGTGTTTGGTGAATTTTTATATATATATATAATATATATTATATATATATATATATATATATACAATACAAAGAAGAAATGCAAAGAAGGTTTTTGGTAATATAATCCAAAAGAGAGAAGGAAAGAAAGAGTTCCGGATGTGAGTATTAATGCTAAATGTATGTGTCCGTGTGTCTGTTTGAGTGTCTGTGTGTATGCTTTAAATCACTTTTATACATACATACATACAACACACACAATACACGCGCGCGCATATATATATATATAATATATGTGTGTGTGTGTGTGTGTGTGTGTGTGTTTTGTGTGAAGAGATTGAAGTGAATCCGTCGGTATGTAGTATATTAGAAAATTGAAAAAATACAGTTTCAATAAGTTGAGTGGTAAGTTTATGGCCGACTCTGCAGTGTTTCGATCATTTAATTAGATCATCTTCAAGGGCATTTGTTGGTATAAAGGAGGTGAATAAAAATTTTTATCACAGAATACGGATAAGCAAGTGATTAGTCCTTGTTTATCATCTGTTCAAAATCTGAATCTGAAGAAAGAACGCTGAAAAAAAGTGGATGGTTTGAAATATGACGTCAAATATTCACTTTTACGGTGTGAGTATGAGAGTATGAGAGTGTGTGAGTGTGTGTGTCGAAAAGGCATTGTGCATTTTTAGGTGTTTGGTTTGTGTGGTTGCGCGTGTGTGTATAAATCTTTTTGGCGATAAAACGACATCGAAAAACTCAAGTTGTGTGTGTGTGTGTGTGTGTGTGTGTGCGTGTGTGTGCGAGCGTGAATGTATGTTCATTAAGAAAAATATTTGTTTCAGTGAGTGGCGAGAAGATTTCTTTAACTTTTGAGTTTGCTGGGTTGCTTTATTTAATGTAAGGGGGTAGGGGAGAGTATTGCGTGGTGTCAATGATTTTTTTTTCTTTTTTTAGTAAGTGAAGGAGAAAAGGTGTGTGTGTGTGGCTGGGGGGGGGGTAACAAAATTTTATAGTAAGAGTTGGGTGTAGTTAAAGTTTTTAATTTATTGTTGTTTTATTATTGTAACCGATTATATGATGATTTTATTATAATTATTAAATGAATTATGTACTAGTAATCGATTATTATGGTGATTTATTATTATTTTACTCCTTTTGAGTTTTCACATATCCATTAGCTGATGGTCTTTTTACTGGAGTCTGAGTGACAGCAAGTCTCCTCAGATCTCCAGGATTCTTGCTGAGTATTCTGGCCGATTGCAGCAGTGGCAGTGTTTCTGAATGGTTTCAACCCTTCCTCTGATTCAAACTTTCCAACCTTTTCTATCCTTTGGGGCTGTCAGTGCACCACTACAATTGGGTATCACTTTCACTTTCATGTTC
>CM042144.1:103881377-103887921 GCA_023376005.1 Doryteuthis pealeii | reverse complement strand
CGAGAGATAATATATGGTAAATTACTATATATAATAATATAAATATATATATATATATAATATATATATATATAATATCATATTATATATATATATAATATATATATAATATATATTATATATATATATATTAGGTTGGTAGGTATAGGTATATTATACGTAGTATGATATTAGTATATTACGTATATATATAATATAAGGTATATATTATAGTATAGATTAGATATATATATAGTATATAATATAGTAGTATATAATATGACGAGGATAGGTATATAGTATATAATAATGATAGTATATGATATAAGGTAGATATATATATGAGTATGATAGATAGTATATATAGTGATATATTATATATTAGTATAATATATAGTATATATGTATATATATTGATATAAGGTTATAGGGGTAGTAGATAGTGGAATAGCTGGATTAAGTTGTGAGAGAGATCGCATTGGCATGGGCTCCGATGTCTTCTGAAGGATGAGATATTAATCTTAGAGGACTTGAAGACATAGGAAAAATAAGAAGATACAGGGTACAGTAAGGTTCGTATATTCCATACAATTTTTCTTCCTTCGCATTGTGATAAAACGCTTCAATAAAGCTAACAACAAATATGTATACTATTATATATATATAGATATATATATATATATAGTATAATAATGGAAAGAGAATATGTGCCTAATTGAAGTCGTAACTAATTTTTGAAACTTAATTAATTAAAAATTAAGAATTTACGGCGGGCAAACTTTATTCCAAATGTAAGTCTAAACAAATCGGAGAAAATCATCTCTGTTAGTACATTTCAGCCTATTAGGCCTCATCAGCAGAGCTATAGACAGGAGACCGGTTTTGTGTGTGACTCGAGGACAGACTGACTGTCAAGTTGACAGGAGAGACTGCTAACCATATACAATCCAAGCTAAGTCCCTTCCAGATTTTTTCTGTGTTCGTTAGAAGTAGGTTATATTCTCACTTTACGACTGTGTTCTTTTACTGCACGACAATGATGAAGAAGTAAACAACAGATGATGTGTTTTTTGATATGGCTTTTTTTAGCCGACAGTTTTTCTTAGCTCTGCTGATGAGGTTTATAATAGGCTGAAATGTACAGTAGAGAGATTGATCTTTCCGTCAGATTTGTTTAGCCTTACCATTGTGAATTGTATTCCGCCTAAGATTAGTTTCAAAAATAGGTACTGCACTTCAATTAAGGCACATATTCTTGCCCGCAAAGATTGTCGGCTAAAAAAGCCTATATCAAAAACATCGTCTGTTTGTTTACTCTCATATAGTATAGTAGATATAATATATGATATAGTATATATATATATCTGTGTGAGAGCAGGAAGTTTTTGGTGTGAAATGCATTAATCTCCATAATATTCACGATTAAATGCCTGTGACTTTTTCTCGTTTTCCATAACAGAACATTCAGATCAGTTCTAAGATTTTAAAAGGTAAAGAGCATTAATAGAATACTCAGTTCACTTCATATGGCACAAATATTCAGAGATACCTTAGACCAATTAAAATTTTTTAGCTGAAATAATGACAGACTGGACTAATTTGAAGAAAAAATTAACAATTTTTCCAATAGTTAATTGTATAGCCTCAGTCACGATAGTTTTTAACAGACCAAATATTGTTATATGTAAATCTGTGACTGTGTACAATTACAAAAACGGACCAAGAGTACGAGCATTTATAGGTTGAAATGAAACTTAACGACTTAAATTCCACCTCGTATGTCCCGCCCCGAAAAGAAAAGATAGCAAAAATCAGGGAATTGAACCGAATTAATGAAATCTCAGTGTGATATAATGATATATAATAGGTATAAGCATCTCTAGTATATATATGAAACTTAATATATTTTCAAGATCGCAGTAACTTTGAACGCACGTATCTTTGAGAATCTGTGGTTACGCACAAAGGATACGTGATCAAAGTGAAGCTGACCTGAAAAATTATTAAAGCTTTTAACGCGATCGGGCAAATTATATGTTTCATTCATTTATTTGATATTACACTGAAAATTTCATTACATTTCGTTAATTCCCCGATCTTTTGGTCATTTTATTTTCTTTCGACTTATAATATGCAATATGCATTCAAATTAAGTTGATGATATCCATCTGATGAGACTAATTTGGGGAGCTTTGCTTACTTCAACTTAGATTTATAAAGGCCCCAATTTTGGTCGAATAAATTTATTATCGGAGATAACCGGTGTTTTTCCTTCCTTTTAAAGACATATATATATATATGTAGTATATATTATATATATATTAATAATTTTTATTTATTTTTTAATATATATTATATTATGTTTTGATATGGGCTTTTTTTAGTCGACACATTTTGGGAGGTAATATGTGCTTAATTGAAGTCGTAGAGACCTAAATTCCTGAAAGTTAATCAAATTAATAATTAATTATTAGGGCAGGAATACCCTATTCAAATGTAAGGCTAAACAAATCGGAAAATCAATCTTTGTTATGTACATTTCGGCCTAATTAGGCCTCATCAGCAGCAGCCTATAGATAGGAGACCGCCTTGTGCGGTGATTCGAACCCTGACTGTCAAGCTACACGCAAACGGACTTTTTCTGATTTTTCGTTTTCGTTTAGAAGTAGATTATTTCCCTCTTATAGTGACTTTTTCTACACGACAGTATGAAGAAGTAAATATATATATTAGTATATATATATATATATATATATATATAGTATATAATATATTACGTAAGTACTCCGAAAAGTAAGGGTAGACATGCCGTACATCCAACCAAACAACCAATCAAAAGTAAGATCTCCAAAGCACTGAAGATACAGGGAACTTCGTGCAATTACTGGCAACACTATTGTGTTTATTGTGCATGTGCCTGTGCCCTTCACTGCACAGGCCGCGCTGCTGCGATCAATCTTGCCTTGGCAATCATTTCTGATGGAGTTCCCGACTGACGCTATCGCCAAGTGTGAATTTCGCGCAGTTATACGGTTTTAGAACTTAAAAGGCATTAAATCTAATGAAATTCATCGCCAATTAACGGAAGTGTATGGCGAATAGTGCATGTAGGTAATAAATGTCCGGATGTAGTGTAGGGGGTTTGCAGCGACGACGAGGTTCAACGCTTCCCCAACGAATGTTGACATGCTGGTATGGCATGGGCATACAAAACTGTATTGACCGAAAAAATCGATTATATAGAAATATATGAAGAGATGGAAGTGAATCCGACGGTATGTAGTATATTTAAAAAATTGAAAAAAACACAGGTTTAAATAAGTTGAGTGGTAAGTTTATTGGCCGACGCTGCAATGTTTCGATCTATTAATTAGATCATCTTCAGGGCATTTGTTGGTATAAGGAAGGTGATAAAAAAATTATCACAGAATAACGAGAAAAGTTAACTATTAAAAATCATTGTATGAGAATATATGTTTACACCTACAAGAGCATACAGTATGGTTGTGCAGTGAAATTTCAATATCAAATAGAATCATCCCTTACTTACCTGTCATTTGGATTACCTTTCACACAACACACACACACACACACACAACACACACATATATATATATATATATATATATATGTCTGTGTTTTTTTTTGTTTATATATATATATATATATATTATATATATATATATATATATATAGTCATCCACAGTACCGTGTTTCGACGTATCATGTCCCCTCAGTGTGGCTACACGTCACAGGTTACCTCCAACTGGGATCGAAACCCGACCGATTTATCATCAGTCAGAGGAGGATGCGAAACAAGATCAATATTTTAAGCGAAGTTTAACAGGTTTAAAAGTAAAGTTTTTCTTTTTTTTTTTTTTAGACCGGTTGTCATACTAAAGTTAAAGAGCCCAATCTACCCTACTATTAATCCAACTATGAAATAGTTTAACTCCATTAAGTTAGGGAGGGAGGACAGCTGGTTATACAAGTTACAATAAACAATAGTTAAAATTAGATATTATGAATAAATTACATCCATTGAAAAAAGAACATTGGGGTTTTAATGTTTTGAATAGTTAAGTGTACTTCATGAACGAATGTATCAAATTGAACCAAATTGACATTTTAATCAAATTGATTGAGAAAAATTTGCTTGCAAATCTGACACATCTAAAGAAATAGTCTTTTGTGAGGTCTTGCCAAGAGCAGTTCTCACTCGGGAATGAAGCAAGCACTATTCCTTTTATCATGGATCAAAATAAATTCTATTATTCAGACTATGTTGATATACAGGATGTTTCAAAAAGAAAAAGAAAAGAAAAAGTAAAACATTTCTATGAGAGTTCCGTTATAATATGATTTGAAAGTCTCCACCTGGAATTTTCCACAGGAATTTTCTCCATATTAATTCTGCTTTTCTAATGAAGTGAGTCCCCATAATTTTTATTTATTTAAAAAAAATGTTTTAATCACCTGTGGGAGATTCCAAGTATATGTTGACACCGATGATGAACAAATTATGACTGTTTGAAATTATATATATGTATAGTCATGATTGTCGCTTTTAGTCAGAAATTGCCAATCGTTTCAATTCTGGTTTTAGTGTTTAAATCTTTGCCTACCAAATTTCCCCACGCCTGTACCAATTTTCTTTGTTATATCTTACCTGTATAGTGGAGTATTTCAAAGTTCACTATCTCAGAACTCATTTTCTACAAATAAAGTCCTATTATTTCTGTAGTTTGAATCCTTCTGTTCAGTTAGAACGAACCAACCACCAGTTTTTTGTACTTTGATCTTAGTGGTGGGAGAGCTGCTGTGAGCGAATTAAAGTAGACAAAAAGTTAAAAACTAGATATTTAATATTTAATATTTTCTTTTAAATTTATCTTGGTTTGCGGGGCGCTACCTGTGGTGTAACATGAACTTGGCTAGCAGAACATAGTGAGTTTGATTCTAAGTGGCGCCTCATACTTCAGGCCTTGTGCCCAACTAAGCTAAGCTTAATAAATAATGGATTATTTTGGCGCGAACGAGCTACACGTTATTTTAAATTTGCAAGCCAAGTTCGCTAATAATTATTCCAATGTGTGACTCGTTATTTATTTAGATTTAAATAGTAACGTAAACCCTACCCCCACTAGCTTGACACAAGGCTACCAGTGGTAAGCCCTCAGTGATGATCGAACTCATTGGTAATAGATATTATACTAATTTTCTAATCTGTAAACACCGGTGAGTAAGCTAAGGTGTATATAACACATAGACTGGTATAAAGACATGCGTTTAGGTAGTTAAATTCATTTAAACAGCTGAAGATGTTATACTTAGTTGCAATATCAATGTTTTAAAAATCAAGATATGAATAAAGTTCGCAATAATATTTCACTCTTCATATTCACCATCAATATTTTAAGAACCAATGTAATAATAAAGTTCATAATAAGTTGGAGACCATGGTGTAATGGTTAGAGTCGTCGGAAATGAACTCGTCGACCCGAGTTCAACTCCTGGACGAAGCTATAGTTCCCATAGCGCTAATACCGTTGGGA
Organism: Doryteuthis pealeii; assembly: GCA_023376005.1. Taxonomy (NCBI): domain Eukaryota; kingdom Metazoa; phylum Mollusca; class Cephalopoda; order Myopsida; family Loliginidae; genus Doryteuthis; species Doryteuthis pealeii. The sequence continues at coordinate 103,882,387 of CM042144.1, read as the reverse complement.
AAGGTATGAATCTATTTACTCTCCCTCCAGCAAAGGGTAAATAGTAGGGCAGACTAGTCTCTTTAACCTGGTTAGGTAACCAGTCTAGAAGAAGGAAAACTCTGAATTCAAACCTATTAAACTCCACTTGGGATGGTCACTACCAGAATAGGCTCAGTTCTAATTAGTGATCTATTTCACTAACTAATTCAGTTTAACAATTATGCTCTCCAATTATATATGGTACAAAAATGTATCTTTCCTATCATTCTATACACATAAACACTTTGTAATTAGAATGCTGTAGAATAGACCGACCGATGAGTCCTCCGGCCCTCTTCAGGTATTTCTAGTTGGAGATGAGGACAATAGTCCAAATAATACAAATTATCAAGCCTCATCTCAAAAATTCAGAGAAATAGCAACAGATGGATTTGAAAAATGCTTTATTGTGAGTCAATTATATTATTAAGAATTTGATTAAAAGTGTCACTTTCTTTGTTAATTCACTTGCAAGGAGAATTGATAGATTATGAATCTAGCATATCTGCGTGAATGGCATACTGCTTTTTATTTCGTCTTATTTTGCGTTATATCTCTCCGAAACCCATTGTTGTTTGGTCAGTCCACACCTATAATACTTTACATACGTGTAGATCATGCAGTAAATGTTCAACTCGCTAGGCAGTTAAAATCTTTGAGATCAACTTGTTAACCATAACCATAACCATAATAATGTCACGATCTCCGTATGGGTAAATATCTAAACCCGGCGGCCAATTTTCAAAGTGCATTGAATTTGATGTAACAAGGGAGAAAAACTCTTGATTGCTGGTAAATTCTCTCCGTCAGATTTGAAATTCAGTTTGTGCCCGACGTTAATCTGTTTATACTTGTTTTGTGCAGAAACATAAGCAGCGGACAATTGGCCGTGTGACTTGAGGTCATTTTCGCATTATATTCGTGGCGTCCAGAAGTGCAGGAACTCCGCTGTTTAACCAAAAAAATATTAGCCAGGTATTTCCAATAAA
>CM042144.1:103873877-103876377 GCA_023376005.1 Doryteuthis pealeii | reverse complement strand
TAACATTTCTATGTCTTACACAAGGTTAGGTCGAAACATCACCATAGTATCCTAGTCACATAGGAGAATATAATTCAGAATTCCAACCAGCAATACTCTTCTCATGGTGGAGAGGCTGGGTATTGATACACACCACTAATTTTACTCATAACAGTCCGAAAAATATTTATATAAAAACATTAGTAAAAAGATAAAATGCATTTTTGAAGTTTATTCTCTTTAAACAGATGATCTTTTATTTTGAAAAATCCGTTTTCACAGCTATAATTATTCGATACTCCATTTGATGATGAAGTCATCTGAGCATATCATGTGGGCAGCTTCCTTCTGTTTACTTAACACTCTATCTTAAGAAGGGTTGCTCATTTTGATACAATCCTCCAAGAATTAATAAATACAATGTTTTACAAAAAAAATGTATGTTAATGTACCATTAGTTTTTTTCTTATTGTCTTGTCAGATTATTCTTTAAAAAGGTATCCAATTTCAAGTTATCAATTTGGTCTCTTTATATAAGTTCAACTATAAACGTTTTGGTATTTATTTGCTAAGGGTCAAAAACAAAATGTAAAAACATGGTCATTTTTTATGTTTTTAGGGTGAAGGAAAGTGTATACACACCCGATGCATCCCACGTCTCAAGGAACCATTTTCAGGGGGGTCATCCCAAAATAACCCGATCTCATCTTTCATTGCTGCATACATCAGTATATAACCCTGAATCTATCCCTCTTAGTATCTTGGGGGAGGTGCTGTCTAGGAAATGTACCTCTGGTCTTCAGACATCAAATATATCTTGTGCGTTGGGTTAACCTGAAAATTTAGAATTTTATATCTGGTTATAGACATCAGTGAAATAAAAGCCGAAAGACACTTGGTTTTGCCGCATGTCAAACTGTGCTGGGTTACTCAATACCGAAATCAGTATTTTTGCAAGCAATTTTAGGGTTTGAGGTAATTAATAATAATACTTTGTAAGTAATTATAGCCTCATCTCAAAAGTTCAGAAAAATAAAGCTGTTTGTGTTTGATTATGATCTATTGTCCTTAACCGATTTTAAAGTATTTTGAACATGGCCTTGTGCCTCTCATGCAAATATAAAATATGATATTTGATCTACGGTTCCCACAACCATTCTATAATTCACTAACTAACATATATTCAATGCCTAAATCAGTATTTTTGTAAGCATATATATATATATATATATATATATATATATATATATATATATATATAATATATATATATAAATATATATATAAGTATAGATAAAAGGATATGAAAACACACAGTGCTGTTAGAATGAAAATATTTCATATCATATTCATAGCTAATATTGAACAATATTTCGATTTATAAAAATTATCATCAGTGCTTGTTTTTAATATGGACTCATCGAGAGAGAAACAGAAAATAATTGAAATTCAAAACGAAAAACATTGATGTTCCAAAAAAGCGTGCAAGTCATGCGATCATTTCGTCATTAGCACATCCGCTACGCGTTCCTCTGCCAACGACATAATTGTATATCTTTAGTGTAACAGTTTTTGAAAGAAGAAGACATATTTCAAATTCAAAAATAGACAAATTCTCTTTTTCAAACAGGAAGAGGTTTAACCCGTTCATGGTCAGCCAGCAACGGATGGAAGTGAATCCGACGGTATGTAGTATAGTGAGAAATTAAAAAAAACACAGGTTCAAATAGAATGAGTGGTAAGTTTATTAGCCGACGCTGCAGTATTTAGATCTGTTAAGTAGATCGTCTTCAGGGCTTTTGTTGATATAAGGAAGAGTAAGGAAATTTTATCACAAAATAATAAGGAAGTCTGTGATAGTCCTTGTTTATCAATCTGTTCAAATTTGAAATTTGAAGAAACGCTGGAAAGGTAGACGGTTTGAAATATGACGTCAAGTATTCTTTTTTTATGGTGTGTGTGTGTGTGTGAGTGTGTGATATTCTGAAGATGACTCTTACTGAGAATTTCCCAAAGTAACATCTCTTTTAAATGTATCAATTTGAGGGAGCGAGGGTTGGTGTCTTAGTTTGAAATGGGCAGGATTAGTTTCTTTGAATGAGGTGGGGAGGTCTATGCTTTGGATGAGGTGTGGCTTAGATGGGGGACCGATTCCTTGGGGAAATAGTTGTAAAAGTGTACATACAAAATGAGCAGAATTAAAAGACTAGAAATAAGGAGAAAAACTATAAAAAAATGAAAGCAAGTAAGAGTTGGGAGGTAGATTCTAAAAGTAAAGAATTAAAGAATAAACAATAAAGAGTAAAGAAATGAAAAATAAAAAATAAGAATGTAAAGTCAAAAAATGTTGAATGGTATAAAACAAAATAGAATAAAATTGAATACAGTGAGAGAAGGATATGACATACAATAAGTAATAACTAAAAATAGAAGCATAAAAAATAAAGAAAAAAAAAAGAAGAATGAAAATAAGATTAAAATAAAAATAAAATAAAAACCAAAACACCTAAAAGATAGTTGG
>CM042144.1:103861377-103868877 GCA_023376005.1 Doryteuthis pealeii | reverse complement strand
ATCCGACGGTATGTAGTATATTAAGAAAATTGAAAAAATACAGGTTTCAATAAGTTCAGTGGTAAGTTTATTGGCCGACTCTGCAGTGTTTCGATCCTTTAATTAGATCATCTTCAGGGCATTTGTTGGTATAAGGAAGGTGATAAAAATTTTTATCACAGAATAACGAGATAAGCAAGTGATAGTCCTTGTTTATCAATCTGTTCAAAATCTGAAATCTGAAGAAAGAACACTGAAAAAAGTGGATGGTTTGAAATATGACGTCAAATATTCTCTTTTACGGTGTGAGTATGAGAGTGTGTGAGTGTGTGTATCGAAAAAAGGCATTGTGCATTTTTAGGTGTCTTGTTTGTGTGGTTGCGCGTGTGTGTATAAATCTTTTGCGATAAACGACATCGAAACAAACCTCAAGGTTGTGTGTATGTGTGTGTGTGTGTGTGCGAGCGTGAATGTATGTTCATTAAGAAAAATGTTTGTTTCAAGTGAGTGGCGAGAAGATATTCTTTTAACTTTTGAGTTGCTGGGTGCCTTTATTATGTAAGGGTGTAGGGGGAGAGATATCTGCGTGTGTCAAATGAAATTTTCTTTTTTTTAGTAAGTGAAGAGAGAAAAGGGTGTGTGTGTGGGCTGGGGGGGGGTAAAAATGTTATAGTAAGAGTTGTGTAGTTAAAGTTTTTAATTATTGTTGTTTTATTATTGTAACCGATTATATGATGATTTTATTAATATTACAATTATGTACAGGTAATTGATTATTATGGTGATTTATTATTATTTTACTCCTTTTGAGTTTTCACATCAGCATTAGCTGATGGTCTTTCACTGGAGTCTGAGTGACAGCAATTCTCCTCAGGTCTCCAGCACTCTTCTGAGTATTCTGGCCGATTGCAGCAGTGCAGTGTTCTGAATGGTTTCAACCCTTCCTCTGATTTACAAACTTTCCAAACCCTTTTCTAATCCTTTTGGGGCTGTTCCAAGTGCACCAACTACAATTGGTATCACTTTCACTTTCATGTTCCATAACATTTTCAGTTCTCTGGCAAGGTCCAGATGTTTGTCCATTTTTTCATTTTCCTTTAGCTTCACCCTGTGATCTGCTGGCTCTGCAAAATCCACCAGTTGACAAGTTCTTTCTTTTTTGTTTATCAACACTAGGTATATTATTATTATTATTATTATTATTATTATTATTGCAATTGTGTACTAGTGATTATTTATACAAATAATGTCAGTGTAATTAAAATTATGTGAAAATAATTATTGGTTAATAAAAAAGTGTGTGTTTATGATTACTATTTTTATTTGTAGTTATATTATAATTGTGCATATATTAATTGTTTAGTATGCATTTACACAAAAATCCACATACACGGGTAATCATGTACATGTGAATATATGATACATACGGGGTGAGATTTATTATGGGGGGGGTTCCTGTGGAAAAATATGAATGTGTGTGGGTGATGAAAAAAGGTGAATGGTGTCATTTGGAAGTATATGTGTGGGGGAATTTTTGGAGGGGAAGCATTATTATATATCATTATTAAAAATATATTATTATTGTTGAATAGGTTGGTTTAATAGGTAAAGTTCCATAATTTATTGTGTGTTGAGAGATCAAAGGAAAATATCGTGTTACCAAATAAGTGTGTATTTTGAAAAAGAAATTGGTGGTGGTCATTCAGTACTAATTGACGGGGGTTAATATGTAGATAATGATATAATATATATATATATATATATATATATATATATATATATATATATATGTATATATATAATATATATATATATATATATATATATATATCCTATACACGAGCTACACAAGTGTCAATGTAGATATCGGTAGTGAAGGGCAATGTTTTGGAACAAGTTTTTTTCTTAAGTAGAAAATGTTTGCTTACCTTGAAAGGTAATATCCGAAATGGTGGCTGTGCTGTGGACACCAATAACAATTCACCCAATATAAAATACATAAATATTTTAACCGCCACACTCAGTGGATGCGCATGCTTATATAGATATAAATATAGATATAAGATATAGCTATATATAAATATAGATATATACATAACCTACACACACACACACACATATATATATATATATATATATATATATATATATATATATATATATATATATATATATATATATATATATGTGCGGGTCCCACAGTCACGAAATTTGTATATTGCATTTTCTTTATCACTGATGTAATCGGCTATTTTCCGAGTATCGCATGAGTTCAAGCTCAGATAGATCTCCAATATTTCGAATCAGTCAGTGAAAAGTTGTTTGGATTTTCTTGCTATAGTCTCCTCCTAGTCTCTGTTTAACGTTTCACACGCACATGCAAACACACACACACACACACACACACACACACACACATATATATATATATATATATATATATATATATATAAATATATATATATAATTTGTTCCCCAAAACAGACTTTTCTTTGAAAGTCAGACATTTATGTTGGGGCCGGGTTAGCTCAGTTGGTAGAGCGTTCGGCCAGAAACCACAAGGTTCTTAGTTCGATACCGGTCCTCACCAACTCAGCGTATGAGTAGCACAGGGATATGTGCGGTAAAGTAAGGAGCTGACGGTAGGTGTGGCGCTCCATCTCAAACGCCAAAACAATCTCCTTGGTCTAGCGCTATTGAAAAGGGGATTGACTCTTCGCTGACTGGCTGATATATATATATATATATATACAGGGTTGAAAAAAAACTGGCCTGACTTTCAAAAAAGTGTTTTTTGGGGTCAGCCTATATATATATATATATATATATATATATATATATATATATATATATATATATATATATATATATATATATATATATATATTGGGCACCTCACGTAGTGTTAGCAAACTAGATTCACAGGCTATTGTTAGTGAGATCGATACTCATTGGGTGCCCCATACTTCTGGCCTTAGCTTGTGTGTGTGTGTGTGTGTGTGTGTGTGTGCGTGTGTTTGATGAGAAGAAAATAGATATAAAATCCAACAATATAATTAAGTATAAAGTTTTTGAAAAAAAAATAAGTCAAAGATTTACTAGAATGTTTAAATGATAAATAAATAAAGGAAAGAAAGTGTTGAATTTATTTCCATTTTTCAACTTACACACACACACACACACAAACACACAAACACATATATACACACACACACACGCACAAACACACAAACACATATATACACACACACACACGCACAAACACACAAACACATATATACACACACACACACGCATATATATATATATATATATATATATATATATATATATATATATATATATATACTATAGTGTGGGATTGTCACTGTTTCAGCTTTTACCGGAACGGTGTGTCAAACGCAGTATTATTGGTAGAGTGCTCAATATAAAATAGAGCTGTTATATAATATAACAAAATAAATACATAAAGGTTTTACATATCTATTTATTTGGTGACAAAGGAACATTCGCGATCATTTTGGTTTCATGCGTCAACAATCGTCGTGAATGTTCCTTTGTCACCAAATAAATAGATATGTAAAACTTTTATATATTTATTATATTATATTATATTATGTAGTTTAACAGGTTTGAATTCAGAGTTTTCCTTCTCCTAGTCAAGGTTGAAGAGCCCAGTTTAATCTACTATTTACCCATAGCTGGAAGGAAAGTTGTTGGATTCATAGCTTTCCTTTAGTATTAGCGCCATGTGAAATGCAAATAGCCTCGTCCAGCTATCATTTCATAGAGATATAAGAATGTATGAAATATTAAAGTAACTCAATATAATTATTTATGTCTTTTTTTTTATTTATGATTTTACTATGGTGATCTGGATTTAAAAAAAAAACTCTCGTCACTGGTTTGCTGTGATTTTTTACGGAAAAGCGTATAAGTGAAGTAGACTATAATAAATAACTCCTTCATAAAGATTTTATGTGCTGAAATAGTATTTGTAAATTCTGGTTAATTTGACATCTATCTATCTATCTATCTATCTATCTATATTTTACGAGTATGCTTCAGGTTGTATTTTTATTTGACGCTTCTTTTTTTTTTTTTCAAGTTTTATTTCGTATCAATCTATACCCTTTATATATATATAATATATATATATATATATATATATATATATATATATATATATATATGGGAAAAGGGGTTGGAATGAATCTGAAAGAATTTTGGTAAAATCTGATAAATGAAAGAACAAAAACAGACAAAAATGTGTAGTATATTTCGCTGGAGTTTTGAACTCGGCGTCTTCAGCTTATATATATATATATATATATATATAGCGGGGAAAATAAATTTGGGGACCCTGGAAGACGATGACAATTTTTGCTTTGATTAAGTGCGAACTGCGGGGTTCTGTTGAAATGCCCTTTGATTTGAAACTTGTGAACGTATTGATAAGTGACGATTTACGGTAATATTGTTACATTGAATTAAAATACCCCCTCTCTCTCTCTCTCTCTCTCTCTCTCTCTCTCTCTCTCTCTCTCTCCCTCTCTCATGTGCTTAAAAATCGCGTTCTTGAGATCCCTTTTAAAAATTGGCTAAAACCGAATTGTCAACCCAAACTATTTTTACGTTACGATCACTGTCAGTTACCCCATACGCTTATCGCCTTCATATATATATATATATATATATATATATATATATATATATATGCTGATGATGCCTAATAGGCTGAAATGTACATACAGAGATTGATTTTTCTCTATTTGTTTAGCCTTACATTTGAATAGGTATGCCCATCTAATTCATTAATTATCAATTAATTAATTTTCAAAAATAGGTACGACTTCAATTAAGCACATATTCTCCCAAAATTGTCGGTTAAAAAGCCATATCAAACACATTGTTTGTTTGTTTACTACTATATATATAATATATATATATATATATATATATATATATAACAAATTATATATATATATATATGTGTATGTGGGTGTGGGTGTGGGTGAATTATAACTTTGCAGTGATATCGGATTTCCGTATTTATATCAGTTCTACTGTATCGAGTCGATTTATGGGTAAACTTAAAATTCCGTCTCTATTTCATCAAAGACAAATCAGAATGGAATCGACAAACTAAAGATTTTAAAAACGTAGACAAGAGGAAAGATAAAAAGGTGAGGGGAAAAATAGGAATAAAGTTATAAAGATATTGTGAATAAAAAAGGGGAAAGATGAAATTGTCTGTGTGTCATTTTCAGTAGAAAACTGGGTTAAGATATATAAGTTATATATATCTATATGTGCATGTACATTATATACAAACTCTCTCTCTCTCTCTCTCTCTCTCTCTCTCTCTCTCTCTCTCTCTCACACACACACACACACACACACAGAACGGACGAAGTATTTGGGATTGGCAAGCTGGTGTAGTGGTTAGAATCTCCGTCTGTCAGCTTGGCAGTCGAGGTTTCAAGTCACACACGGAGCAGTCTCCCATGTCTATAACCTTCCTGATGAGACCTAATAGGTCAAAATGTACATTCAGGGATTGACATTTTCTCGATCTGTTTAGCCTTACATTTGAACATATATGCCCGCCTAAATTCATTAATTATTAACTAATTAATTTTCAAAAATTAGGTATAACTTTAATTAAGCACATATCCTCCAAAAATTGTCGGCTAAAAGCCATATCAAATAAACACAGTGTTTATTTACGTACCTTCATATATATATATATATATATATATATATATATATAAGGTATGTAAAAAAGTACATATTTTAAATGTATATATATATGTATGTGTGCGTGATTGTGTAAGCTACATGCGCACATACACACATATATACAAATATGTGTGTGTGTGTGTGTGTGTATGTGTGTATGTACCTTACTCAAGCACGCACACATACATACATATCCCTCCCTCTCTCCCTCTCTCTCTCCCTCTCTCTCCCTCTCTCTCTCTCTCTCTCTGTATATATATATATATATATCATTTCCAACAATTTTCGGGGAAAAAATTACGTCATGTAGTTTAAATGGGGACGCCGACGTTACTCGGCCTTTTAAAGTATGTTTTTTTCTTTTTCACATATTTGAATATCAATAAAAGCAGACATACGAAACGCAGAGTCTCGTAGACTTTTGTTCACTAATAATTTCTTTTTTTTTTTTTTTTGATAAACGAAGGCTCTGCGGAAGGTTTGTTAAACAAACGGAAACATTGTAGCGTCGGTTTATAACACATCCGCCGTGAATGAAACTTTTGCTTTTTCATTTTTTTAATAAAATTACACACACACACACACACACACATATATAATATATATATGTGTGTGTTAAGAGAAAGGAAATGAATCCGACGGTATGAGTATAGATAAAAGGATATGAAAACACCACGATATGCTGTTAAAGTGAAAAGATTTTATATCATATTCATAGCTGATACTGAACAATATTTCGATTTATAAAATAATTCTGCTGTTTTCATATCCTTTTATCTATACTCATATATATATATATATATATATATATATGGGAGAAATACGTGAATCCGTGCATTTATCTAGTTATTTCTGTCAAAATATACATTTACCTAGACTAAGGTAGCTCCTGTGTAAATATTTGTCCGTGTAAATATGGTTTCAAACTTCTCTGAATCTAAATAAGTAAATCCTTACACTGTGAATAATCATCAGTAAACAAATGTTATATGTACTAGCAGGACCTGTAGATCTACTAACCTATGATAATTTAATTATTACGTTTGATATGTTTACTTAAGAGCCATTGCGAAATACTTCAATATGTAAAAAGTATAATAATCTTGATTTCTCTCTCTGTCTGTCTCTCTCTCTCTCTCTCTGTCTCTCTCTCTCTCTCACACACACAGATACAGACACTCTCTCTCTCTCTCTCTCTCTCTCTCTTCTCATTCATTCTTTCTTTTCATTTTTTCATTATGTTCGATTGAAACAGGTTAACGTTATCGCTTCCGCGTGCTTACCCGCTCCCTCGATTTTCCCCTACTCTCTTTCTTTCTTTCTTGCTTCCTTTCTTATTATTTTTTTCTGTGTAGTATGTAAGGAGCTAATGGTAGGCGTGGCGCTCCACCTCAGATGCTAAAACAATCTCCTTGGTCTAGCGCTATTGAAAAGGAGATAGACTCCCTCGCTGACTGGCTGATACCGACTTTAGGCCGTCCCGACGACTTTTAGTCCAGTATTTAACTGATGTGACAACACTTATAAGAAATAAAAGATTGGCAGATAAGCAACACCAGATAATCAGAATTAAATTTTTACATTTCATTTTAGACGATTTAGAGAGCCTTCTTTGTTGACCAGAAGGTGTTACAGGATGATAACAGTTGAAAGATTAAGGAACAAGTGTATTGATATATAGATACATTTACAATTCTGAGCATCAGTTTGTTACAGTCCTCCATGTTAGCAACTAGGTGACGGGGCTCAACAATTTTGGTTGTAGACCAGCTTAGCTTT
>CM042144.1:103833877-103858877 GCA_023376005.1 Doryteuthis pealeii | reverse complement strand
TCCACATACTGTCGGATTAATTTCCTCATTTTCCTCCCATTGCTAGCTAGCTAGCTAGCTCGATAGATAGATAGATAGATAATTTAGACAACCGTCGATTAATAGAATTAATTATGAAACCGGCGATAATATTCTTAAATGCCTTTAAATTGAAGAAATTTTATTCTAGATCACGTGTGCATAGCACCTTACATATATTAAAAAATATTTACACAGATTTAAAAATTATAATTTTAATCCCCGTGTTATTTAGCATCGCCTTACTGACACAAACAAAACAATGATAACCGAGATAAAATTTATACAAGAGATGATTGATAAGTTCTCAGAGGAGAACTGAAAGAACCCGGATTGTGAATTATAATTCATTTTGGATATTTTCGAAATTCTTTTCAAGATGACAATATTAAGAAAATTGTTAAAAGGATTGAAAGGAAAAATAAAAACCTTAAAATAACATGGATTCTGTTATTTTCAATAAGATTTGTTTATATATATATATATATATATATATATATATATATATATATATAATAATTTAATATACCAAGCGTGTTGCGGAGAGAAAAAACCCAGCAGAAAGTTTGATTGTAAAAATATACTACCAAACATCAACCAGGAAGAAAAAAAAATTTCAAAAAAAGAAAGGACCAAGATATTCGTACCAACAAAAAAATAATCTATTGGTACAGTATTTGGCCAAAAGAAAAAACAATTTATATGTATATATATGTATATAAGATATATATATATTCATATAACCGCAAGGAGAAAGCTAATAAGTAAAAAGTGCTCGATACCTAAGTAGAGCCAATGATAAAGATTATCTAATGAGTCAGATGAACCTACTATTAGTTTCGCATAAAGCTCTTCAGGGCTAAAATCTGACTTCACGAGTCAGATTTTAGCCCTGAAGAGCTTTATGCGAAACTAATAGTAGGTTCGTCTGACTCATTAGATTATCTTTATATATATATATATATATATATATATATATATATATATATATATATATGAAGGCGCGTGTGCTAGTGGTTAGAGTCGTGGGAAATGGACTCGTCGATTCGAGTTGAATTCCTAGACAAAGCTAATACCCTTGGGAAAGGTCTGAATCCATATATTCTCCCTCCAGCTATGGGTTAGATAGTAGGGCAGATTGGACTCTTAAGCCTTGGGTAGGTAACCAGTCTAGGAGAGGGATAACTCTGAATTCAAAATTCTTGAGGTCGGTCGTTAATTGGGTTTGTGGCAACCCTTGATGCACCAATTCTTTCATATCGACTGTGCCAAAAAGTGCGGATGGTCCAACACAAGCCTTCACCACTGTAAACAAATCACTGTATGGGTGTTCATTGTGTGTGTGAACACTCATGCGTCGAAAATCGACGAGAGAGTCCATAATATATATATATATATATATATATATATATATATATATATATATATATATATGTGTGTGTGTGTGTGTGTGTGTGTGTGTTAATACTCGTTTTCCTTAATTGTGCGATCGTTATCATTTTGCAACACCCTCTGGCTAAAAATGAGACCGCCCAAAGCGTCCAAGATCAAATCCAAAAATCTAAATACTGATTATCTGGTGTTGCTTATCCGCTGAATTCTTATTTAGTATTTGTGTCGTCACCTCAGGTTAACAATGGACCATTCCGTTTTTATTATAAAGAAAGAAAGTGAAGAAAAGGATATGCTACACAAAAATATAATGCCCGAAAACGATAACGCTAATATGTTTCAATAGAAAACATTGAAAAGATGAAAGGAAGAAAAGAAAGAAAAAAAGTGAGAGAGAGATAAATCAAGATTGTTATATTTTTTGCATATTGAAGCATTGCAATAGCTCTTAAGTAAACATATCAAACGTTGTAATAATTAAATTATCATACTGTGGAATATCTACAGCTCCTGAGAGTATTTATATATATATATATATATATATATATATATATATATATATATATATATATATATCACTTTGTCGTCAATAGATCTAAGGAAATAAAATGGTGTCACACTAAAAAACAGACGATATCTCACAGACGCTATTACGGAAGCACACTACGCAGATATTCAAGCACTTCTTTCAAACAGATCTCCGTAAGCTGAATATCAGCCACGTAGTCTTAGAACAGGCAGCAAAAGGCATTGGCCTCTACATGAAATAATACAAAACATTTGTTTTAAACAATATGAAACTATCTCCACATTAAATAGCAATCCTCTGAAATAAGTAGACTAGTTCATATACCTAGGTAGCAATATCTCTTCGACAGAAAGCTGGTAAATACATGGGCTGCTATTGATAAGTTATCGCTCATAAGGAAATATGATCTCTCTCTGATAAAATAAAACGGGAAATTTTCCAGGCGGTAGCCGTGTCAGTACTTCTGTATGGTAGCACGACTTAAACATAAACGAAATATTTAGGGAACTAGATAAGGAGTACACAAAGATGCTGGGGGCTTTTTTTTGACAATTCCTGGAATCAGAACCAAAAAAATCAATATGCAGTCACTTACCTCCCATCTCAAACCATCCAGGTAAGACGAACAATCCATGTTGGGCACTGCTAGAGAAGCGAGAACCAACTCATAAGCAATGCTCTCCAGTGGAATCCTACACACGGACACACCAGTGTTGCCCGCTCAGCAAAAGCTTACATTTATATGCGCTGTAAAAATCCTAGATGCCGTGCAGAGGACCTGCTAATAGCGATGTCCGCAAAGGGATGGATGGTGAGAAAGTGATAGCTAAGTGTGTCCGTTCTGTCGCTATACGATGATGATATGTAAATGTATGTATGATACGCACGCACACACACACACACACACACACACAATACTGACAGCTACGCACACACATACAAACACATATATATGTATGTGTGTTTGTGTGTGTGCGTGTGCATATCATAAACACAAATACATACCATCATCATCATCAACGTATGGAAACAGAACGGATGATGTGTGTTTGTTCCACATTGATGCTTCCCCACCCACACACACATTTGTAACCTTGAAGCAAATGTGTTAAAATAATACTCGTTTTCCTTAATAATATGACCGTTATCATCTTGCAATACCATCTGGTTAAAAATGAGACCGTCCAAATTGTTCAAGATGAATTGCAAAAATGTAATACGTGGCTGCTTATCTGCTGAACTCTTATTTTCGTCACCTCAGCTAAATAATGGACCATTCCGTTTTCATTATAAAGAAAGAACGGTCTGAAAAAAGACATGCTACACAGAAAAGATATAAGAAAGCAAGAAGAAAAAAGAGAGTAGGGCACGAAAGAGAGAGGGGGTGAGCGAACGGAAGCGATAACGCTAATTTATTTCAATCGAACATAATGAAAATACAGAAAGATGAAAAGAAAGAAAAAATAGAATGAGAGAGATTTAATTCAATATTAATATACGTTTTACATATTGAATTATTTAGCAATAGCTCTTAGGTAAACATATCAAACTTTGTAATAATTAAATTATTATACAGGTCCTGCTAGTATATTATAATTGCTCGCATCTTACTCTTATAAATATGTATCTATTAATCTTAGTAAATATGTCTGTGGTTTGGTTTGTTTTGTTTTGTTTTACGGCATATCAACCTCGGTGGGTCATTTAATGCCGACAAAGTTGTGAAATAAATTCATTCTTAATGCATAATAGAATTTGGTTTATAAACTCAAGTCTTTCTATTCAACCTATAGATGGGACCCTAACAAGTACTACCACTCCGGGTCAGAGTGGACCAGGGAGCAATGCTGATGAAGGAGTGCTCCACATTCCCCAAACCTCCAGAACTGGAATCTCACCATTAGATAGAGTTTAACGTCATTCCCAGGAGATGTAAACCCTCAGCCACTGCCTTCTAGCACCCATATGATAAAAAAGGGGTTGGGGGCTTGCCATAAGGGCAATAGGGTTGGGGCAATCATATTGGTGCTAGGGCTTGACATGACCAGCCGATTGATCGGAGGGGGACTCTCCGACCGCCCGTCTAGCCCAAGAAAAGTCTAAAGTGAAATATTGCAAGTCATGGATTGCTCAGCCACCTGGGTTTATCCTTAAGCATCACGGGTCGCCACCCACGGCCAGCGGGTGGCCCATTGGGGGAGTCCTATCCTTCTGCAGAGGTGCAGTCGGTGCATTCTAACGCCCCAGCCGACAGTACGGTATATATGTGGTATATACCAACTCACCCGTACCAAGTCCCCGGTGACACCAAATGAATTCAAGGTGAAGTATTAATATTACCACTGGATTCCTTTTAAAATTCTACCCTGGTAAAGTTTTGTTTGGACTTGGTACACGTCTTTTTGACTGATGAGTTTATTTTGAAATGTTACAACAAAAAAATGTGCATATTAAAACTGGGTTAAGCTCAGTCGGTAGAGCTTACGGCTAGAAACCGCAATGTTCCCGGTTCGATACCGGCCCTCGCCAACTCAGTGTATGAGTAGCACGGTGATCTGTGCGGTAAAGTAAATAACTGATGGTAGGTGTGGCGCTCCACCTCAGACGCAAAAACAATCTCCTTGGTCAAGCGCTAGTGAAAAAGGGGATAGACTCTCTCGCTGATTGGCTGATACCGACTTTACTAACGAATAACTTAATAATGCTCCTTTTTTAAGAGATATAGATATAATACCAACAGTGTTGACATTAATTTAAGTGGTCCTAATGAACAGAATGCTCTATACAGAAACTAGAAGCGGCTACCCGGCATTTCCTAATTCATCGGAGACATTAGCCATAGTTAATTGTTTCCTATATTATTATATAACAGCCTATATATATTTACCAACCGCTCCACACAAGCAGCGTGTCATACAGGGTCAATTTATTAAGCGGAGTTTAACCGGTTTGAATTCAGAGTTTTCCTTCTCCTAGACCGGTTGCCTAACCAAGGTTAAAGAGCCGAGTCTACCCTATTATTTATCCATAGCTGGAGGGAGAATAGGATTCATACCTTTCCCAAGGGTATTAGCGCTAAGTGAAATGCAATTAGCACATCCAGGATTCGAACTCGGGGCAACGAGTCCATTTCCCAATGACTTTAACCCTTACACCACGCACTTCCTATCTTAGATAAAGATATATAGGTGTGTGTGTGTGTGTGTGTGTGTATGTGTGTGTGTGTGTGTGTGTGTGTGTGTTCCTAGGTCAGGTTTAGCTCAGTCGGTAAAGTGTTCGGTTAGGAATCACAAGGTTCCTGGTTCGATACCTGGTTCGATACCGGCCATCACCAACTCAGCGTATGAGTAGCATAGGGATCTGTGCGGTAAAGTGAGGAGCTGATGGTAGGTGTGGCACTCCACCTCAGAAGCTAAAATAATCTCCTTGGTCTAGCGTTAGTGAAAAGGGGATAGACTCCCTCGCTGTCTGGCTGATACCGACATTAGGCCACCCCGACGACTTTACTTTATTTACTTACTTATACGTTTACTTTTTCTTTCCAGTGCTTCCCACCTACAATTTTTCATGGAAGGAGAGTCATTGGATGCATACCTTTCCCAAGTGTATTATCGCTGTGTGAAATGTAGACTCTCATCCGTGATTTGAACTCGGGTCGATGAGTCCATTTCCTACGTCTCTAACCATTACACTACGCACCTCCAACTTGGTTTAAAGGGCCGACTTAGCTCAGTCGGTAGAGCGTCAGACAAGGAACCACCATGTTCCTGGTTCGATACCGGCCCTCGCCAGCTCAGCGTATGAGTAGCACAGGGATTTTGTGTGTTAAAGTAAGGAGCTGATGGTAGGTGTGGCGCTCCACCCCAGATGCTAAAATACAATCTCATTGGTCTAGCGCTAGGGAAAAGGGGATAGACTCCCTCGCTGTGGCTGATACCGACTTTAGACCACTCCGACGACGACTTAATTAGTATCAACACGTCAATAGTTACGGAATGAGACTTAAAAAAAATGTTTCTTCTTCATGACTCAGATGTTGTTACTCTTAGTTACATTCAAATTGGATATCTGTTTTTTAAATATAGTTATTTACTAAGAACAGATTAGAAGTGGTACAAGGTCAGAAGTATGGGGCGCCCAATGAGAATCGAACTCACTAAAAATGGTCTGCAAATCTAGCTTGCTAATCATTACACCACGTGAATATATGAATTATTATTACGGGTTATATAGTATCCGATTAAATTTAAGTATGCCCTTTTTAAATTTCATATTGCTCACCATTGATAGAAGGACCTTTTGCTCGAGGTGCTTATTGTAAAAATATTACATCGGAAATATGTGCATGTTAACCAGAGATGCTGATAGGTAAGCATCCTGCGTTCACGAAGTACAAAAATCTAAAAGGACGCAGTAAAATCGTATCCATGCGTCCCAGTGTTTTTCTTTTTTCTTCCCTCACCATTTCAAGCTAACTGTAAATATATTTCAATAGTTTCTTAGAAAGTAATTACACAGGATAGTTTACAAGGTAGGGTTTAGACGGCTTTAGTTGTTTCCCCAGATCATAAATAAAAGCCCTATAACAAACTTTAGTATTATCTGCGTTATTCGGACTATTGTCCTCATCTTCATTATTATCTGTACAACGTTTCGGCCGATGTGCTCTCCGGTCTTCTTCAGGTATTTCTTGTCGGACTTGAGAACCTTCTCGGACTCGGGAAACGGAGGGCACATCGATCGAAATGTTGTACAGATAACAATGAAGATGAGGACAATAGTTCGAATAACGCAGATAATACTAATCATCAAGCCTCATCTCAAACATTCAGAGAAATAAGAAACTTTAGCTGAGACCCATTCATTTTCCCGGGGACTCATTTAAAGCAAATATGTGCGTCCCAGGACGCACTAAATCAAAAACCTATCAGCATCACTGATGTTAACCCTCATTTTCAAATAATCAATAATACTATTTTTTTTCAAAGGGAGTGATCACAATATCAACAGTATTATCAATAATTCAAGTGGCCCTTATGAAATCGATATGGAAATTCACAAAATTCAAAAATCTATCAAAGTTATTCCCTTTAGTCTATAGAACTGGTCAGAATACACTACATGCTCTTGGACTGCACCATAGTTGCTGTTGATAACCCTATCTACATCTATTTCTCTGAATGTTTGAGATGAGGCTTGATGATTAGTATTATCTGCGTTATTTGGACTATTGTCCTTTATTGCTATCTGTACAACGTTTCCTGGCCTAGTCGATAAGGTAGTTAGGTTAAGACAGTTCTAAGTGACAGTTCTCTCTTGATTCCGGGTTCAATCCTGAGCGGCGGCAGTAACATAAAAAAATAATTAACACAACTTCTACCCCAGCTATGGTTAGCGGAATGAGAACAGGATACCCCCGTGGACTGAATAAAGGGTTAGGTTCAAAGTTCCGTGATGGCTCCCGATTACGACAAGAAGGTTCCCGAGTCCGAAAAGAAGGTTCCCCGCGTCCGACAAGAAATACCTGAAGAAGGCCAGAAGGCACATCGGCCGAAATGTTGTACAGATAACAATAAAGATGGGGACAATAGTCCGAATAACGCAGATAATACTACCCATCTACGTTATTTTGTGCACTTTTTTGAGGTGTATCTTTAGAACAAGTGTTGGAGGCATAATTGTGGCTCATGTTCCGAACATTCATTAATTCAGGTAACGTGGAAGGATCAAGTTCACTTCCTCATTCTTGTGTCCAAAAATCAAATGCCATGTAAATAAAGTAATTGTTTTCTTACGCAACACAATTCCTTATCTTAGTTTTGATATTTTGTTACATTCTACCCACGAGGAGTGGCGAATAAATACAGCTCAGCCGATCCAAATGTGCATTAACGCTTAAGGATTGTAAATTCAACACTAATGTCTTTATTTATTATTTATTTATTTACTTCATCATCAGAATATATATATATATATATATATATATATATATATATATATATATTATAATGTTGTTCTGGTTCCAACGGGAGAAAATTCAATATTTTATAAAAAAGAAGGTCCGCAAAATGTATTATGTTTTCAGAAAAAAAAATTTCTTTTTTTTTTTAAAAATTCTTTTTATCTTACATATGCAACAAGTGTTTCAGATCTTCTGGTATCTTCTTCAGGCTTTGATTGATAATATGATCATATTATCAATCAAAGCCTGAAGAAGATACCAGAAGATCTGAAACACTTGTTGCATATGTAAGATAAAAAGAATTTTTTTTTTAAATTAAATTTTTTCTGAGAACATAATACATTTTGCGCACCTTCTTTTTTAAAATATATATATATATATATATATATATATATATATATATATATAGTTTTGAGAGTGAAAAAAAAGAGCAGGAAAACCTCAAGCATCAACTTCGAAGGGATACACATGCCATATTGGAGATAACATGGAGGGTTGGAAATGTCAGACATGTGGTCGAACTCTGTTTTCTGAGACTGGATATGTCAATCATAGGAAATCTCACCAGGGTCAATTCATGCAAATTCCAGGAACAAACAATGTGTCTTGTGCAATCTGTAACAAAGTCTGTAAGTCAGCTTCTGGTCTTAAGAGACATATAGTGGTGCATAAGCATCAAATTTTATCATCTAATTCATCTGATTCAATAGGAAAGACGTCCTTCCTATGCCATATTTGCATCAAACTTTGTGGATCTGCAGCGGGTTTGATGAGTCAATTTGAGGGCTCATGAGAGGAAAGATTTTGGTGGTGGAGTTATAGGATTGTGAAGGACGGCAATGATCTGTAAAGATTATGCTATGCTATATATATAGGGTGTTCGGGATAAATTTTACATATTATATTTGGTTATTTTTCACCGTAGGTTGGGGGTATTGACGCACACTACGCATCATTTAAAAGCTTGGACCCTTCTTCATTCATATACGTGATGACAGATAGAATGGATGACTAGAACCCATCTGAATCATGGAAGAGAATAATTTGTATCATGATGATCTACGCAGGCCATCAAAATAAGGAGATTATGTTTACAGCCCAGTGCTCCCTGAACACTGTAAAAACATTCAGGCATGAACTTGAGAATTGCAATGGAGACTACGAGGTTGTGGCTAGAAGAAAGCAACATAACAGATGATCTGATTGCGTTCGTACAGCAGAATTCCTCGGAAATATGCAGAAAAAAGTGTTGGAAGACTCTCAGATGCCTACGTGGAGTTGTTAAACATTGTATTCAAGCCCTGGATAACAAGAGTAGCCAATAGGAGGCCATATGTATGGCAACAGGATTCGACCTCCTGTCACACCTCTGTGAAAAGTCAAAAATGGTTGTCGGCAAATATTTACGACTACGCCAGTCTCAATGTTTGGCCTCCGAACCTCCCGAGATCTTAACCCCATGGATTATTATGTATATGGCACTGTTGAGAAAGACACCAATCGCCGTGCTAGTACTACAAAAGCCCAGTTAATCGACAAAATTAAGGTAGCTTTTGAGACCCTTCTCTTCTGTAACATCAGCTTGCTCCAGGTTCCAGAGCAGGATTGAGACTGTGATCGACGCTAAAGGCGGTTATTTTGAGTGGAATTTGTTGACAGTAGTGCAATTTCCGTACCTGTTGAATAACTCTACAATCCATAAAATGTTGTAGTTACCAAGCACTTTATCTTTTTCCTTATGAAACTGTAAAATTTCTCCCGAACATCATATATATATATATATATACATAAAGTTGGTGGAATGGCTTATTTTCGGTATCAGTTGAACAGCAAGGAAGTACATCTGCTTTTCGATTACGCTAGAGAAGAGAGATTGTTGAGGTGGAGTGCCACGCTTACCGTCATCTCCCAGATGTTTTACCAACCAGATCAGATTACGCAAGCTATGCTACTCATGCGCTGAGTTGACTGGGACTGGTATCGAACTCGGAATATTGCGATTCCGTTGCGCATACTGTACCGGCTGAGCTATTCACCAGAAAAGACAGAGACAGTGATTGGTTTAACAATTTTTTCTTGGCTTTTTTTTTTTTTAGGTCTTGGACGATTTCTTATTTCAAAACAGGTGGATAAGACCATTCCACCTTTTACAAAAAAGGGGTGGGTTGTCAGGCTCTGACACTAACCAGCAGCTGTTTAAAATGGGAATAAGTGAGGACATATAACTATATACAAACATTATTATTAAATCTGCCCAGTCAGTTGGGGCTGTAAATACACCGACTGCACCTATTCAGAGGGGTAAAATACCCCCAATTGGGACCACCGGTTGGCGATGGCTGGCGACCCGTGATGCTTAACGACGGAATTCTGGTGGCTGTGCAGTTCATAATATGCAACACTCTACTTTGACCCTTACTTAGGCTAGACGGTTGGTCTGAGAGGCCACCCCCGATCAATCGGCTGGTCACGTCAAGTCCTATCACCTATATGATTGTCCCAACCCTATTGCAGTTATAGCAACCTCCAAACTTTTTTATCATATGTGCTAGAAGGCGGTGGCTAACGTTCTTAGTGTTCTGGGTATTACATTAAACTCAATCTAGTGGTGAAGTTCCTTTGCTGGAGCTCTGGTGAGTGTGGAGTACCCCTTTTTCGCCATTACTTCCAGGTTCATCTTAAGCCGGAGTGTTAGTACCTATTAGGGTCCCAAATTAAGTATGATATTTTCCATGCACCCCACTTGTACGGGTCAGGCACAAGGCCCTATTTATGTGGGACCACCCACAAGCCGAGACTCATGGGGAGGCAGGTGAAAAATTGCGTCGATCCCGTCGGCATTCCCCCTTAAGGGGGGCGCCTCAGGCGCTGGGCAATAAACCCAGCCCTGCCCCTTTAAATCGAGGGGGCAGGTGTTGCCTAGGGGGATGGCCCCCTGGGATCGACGCTATTATTATAACATCACCGGTCCAGCGGCCGAAGCTCGCCGGACCCCCAGTCGAAACCGGGTTAGGGTCCCAAATTAAGTAGATCAAAAGATGAGTATTAAAAAGTTGTTTAAAAAATTAAGTTTGAAACAAAAAAATGAATATCCAACATGAATTAAAGTAAAACAAAATGTCCTCGGCATGAAATAATCCAATAAGGATAGACAAATAGAACTAGTAAATACATGCACCCCTCGTAGGGTGCAAGTATTTCAGTTTTAATGCAATAAAATATTATATTAAATTAGAAAGGCTTATGAACATAAATAAGAATGCAATTAATAAGATTTGAAACAGAAGGGGTATAATCGAAAAATAGAAAATGTAAAAGTTACTCTTCCATTCATTTCTAAATTTTCCTAATTTAACTATTTAATTAAAATCGGAAGTAAAGAATAAAATTACAGTTATTTCTTCGTCTTAATGGATTTCTTTAAAGATTTACTCCCGAGATTTTTGCTGATATTCATTAAGATAAAACCAAACAATTAGAAATCAATAATACCAAGCACATACTTATTAAAATCAATTTTTAAGATCAATATGCAAAGTAATCTTCACGTTTACGCTGTCCATTTCCCATGACTTTAACCATTACACCACACGCTTCCGTGGACCTTACAAGCTAATATAGTTGATCCCTTGGGGCCATCCCCCAGGCCACACCTGTCCCCTTGATTTAAAGAGGCAGGGCTGGGTTTATTACCCAGTGTCTAAAGCACACCCTAGAGGGAGAATGCCGACAGGATTAACGCAATCAACCCGCCACCCATGAGTCACGGCTTGTGGGTGGTCCCACATTAATAGTATGTAGATATGGTCAACAGTATTGATAATTTAAAACAATTTTATTAATTATTGAGGTTTAATTAAAATTGAAATAAGGAAGAATGTGACGTATATAATTAAGGGAATTGTGCCTTGAGTAGTTAAATTATAACAAGAAATTTACTATGAACATTTGATACCATATAATTATTTCTGAATACTTAATTCGTATCAAAAACGTGAAGTTATAATTGATTACAAATGATTATTAGTTATTTGAAGCCGTACAACTGATTATGAATCATTAATATTAGATTGATACACTCGAAACCATATAACTGTTCACAAATTATTTGTTTTAGATATGAATACTTGATATCATATAACTAAGTGAAAAGAAATGATTATTACCAAATAAAAATGCGCAATTTTAAAAACTGGAATGAAACAGTGAAAACATAGTTTCTGACTCCACTTAAACGTTTACGGAGGCACATTGGGGCTGGGTTAGCTAAGCCGGTAGAACACTCACCTTGGAATTACAAGGTTCTGAGTTCGATACCAGTCCCCGCCAACTCAGCGTATGAGTAACACAGATTGTGTAATCTGATCTGTGCAGTTAAGTGGGGGAGCTGACGGTTTTGCTGACTTCAGCAAACAACCTCCATGGTCTAGCGCACGCGAAAAGGGGATAGTCCCCTCGCTGTTTGGCTGATACCGACAATAGGCCACTCCACCAATTTTACTTAATTATGGAGGCACCATTGTGTAATGGTTATCGTCGTAGGAAATAGGCACGGCGACACGAGTTCAAATTCGGGATGGGGCTAGTTACATTTCACATAGCGCCAACACCCATCGAAAACGGAGGAATTCCGGCTAAGATGGGCAAATCATACTCTTTTGGCTCTTGGAATGACAACCAGTCTTGAAGAAAAAAAATCGGAATTAAAACCTGTTCAACTACGCTAAGAAATTGACATTGTGTCACATCCTACTCGTGCTGAGGGGTTGGGTAAATGTATGCATTCAAACATTTACTATCAAATTACGGCATTAAAAAAAACATTTAAGAATACAGTTCTGAAACATTGATTAGTGTTGAATCACCCTTTAGTCACCATTACTCCCAGTTCCACTATGGCCCAGAGTGGTAGTACGAGTTAGTTTGGTTTCTTTGTTTAATGGCAAATTAACCTTAGTGTTTATTTTTATGCTGAAGCCATCCTTGTAGATAGTCATGGTCCTATTTAACACAGTAACTACGATGTCACAGTCCAACGAGTTATCCATTACACCACGGATACTTCCCTAGTAAAATCAAATAAGAGAAAGTGTCACCTAGATTTGTTGGAACTAGTATGTTATTTCAAAAGTTGATTACACGTGGAGTCAAAAATGACAGACATTTGAGTACATTCACGTTTATATTGAACTCATAATTCATCCAACTACTCTCCCTCCATAGTAGGGCAGACTAGGCTCTTTATGGTAGGAGAAAGAAAACAGCACTAATACTCTTGGAAAAGGTATGAATCCACCTATTCTCCCTCCAGATATGGTTCAATAGTAGGATAGACAAGGGTCTTTAAACTTGGTTTGGCAACTAATCTACGAGAAGGTAAACTTTTAGAAGGAGCCAACCAGAAAGTTAAGAGAGAGGGTCGATCGCCAGACAGATAACTACTCCGAGAAATAGTCAGTCAAGAAAAATCTGCAATCTCCAGATTTGTCAATTTGAACTGTATTAACTCAAACCTTTTATTCGTTGCGCCATGTGCCCAACATATCTAATCTAAAATTCAGACAAGACTAAACTAGAATATTTTCAATTATACGGAAGCGAACACACACACACACACACACACACACACACACACACACACAATAAGAAAAAAAGAAAAAAAAACACACAGTTAAAAATTTCAATGTGAGAGGGTTTGTATTATAAGTAAAATCATCAAATTTATTAAAGGAGTAAAAAAAATAAAACAATTTGAAACGGAAACTTAGTCCTGTCCCACTCAAATAAAATTAATTGTCGATTAAATAATTATTTTGAATATTTTACACATCAATTTTACACAAAATCGTAGGTATTTTTTTTTATTTGTAAACATTTTAGTTAACCTCTGGTTACCGAAAAAAGGGCGAGAGCTAAAAATAATTTTAAAAACTGATTACAGGGTTGTTCTTTATTCTATTTAATGATGATTTACGGTATTGTGACGTAATCAGTGACGTTGTTTCGGTTACAGACTAATGGCAACCGAATTTCCATTATTAATAGATTAATCTTTATTATTATATACACAGCCTTTTGGCCGATGTGCTCTCCGGCCTTTTTAAGGTGCTTCTTGTCGATCTCGAACTATTATGTATATGACAATAAAGATGAGGACAATAGTTCAAATTATGCAAATCATCAAACTCAAGAAAAAAATTCAGAAAAATAGTAATACTAATCATTATTAATGCTCCTAGCCACAAATGTCGCCCTCCGGCAAAACTATCGAAGTTTTAATACAATTAAATACTAAATTGAATTAGAAAGACTAATGAAATCAAATACGAATACAAAAAAGATTATACTTATTTTTACTTTATTCTAATTGATTTTAATTTAAAATTATACATAGGATTGTTTGAGAATAGACAATAATAATAAAATCAATAAAACCAAGTAATTATTTATTAAACACGGTTTTATTAAAACTGCTATGAAAATTATTCGAACCATATACTATGTAAACATTTATTTCTTAATGATACATGGCAGGATTTGAAATACATTAATGATATGGGCTCTTCGGGGCCTGTGTCTATTAATGAAATTAACAGTGTCGATCCCAGGGGCCTATCCCCACAGGCAATACCTGCCCCTTGATTTAAGGGGACAGGGCTGAGTTTATTGCCCAGCGCCCGAGGCGCCCCTATTGAGGGGGAATGCCGTAGGGGTCGACGCAATTTTTGTTCTTTCCCATCTATGAGCTTCGGTTTGTGGGTGGGCCCACGTTAAAACTAGGCCTTGTGCCCAGCCTATACAAGTCGGGTATGAGGCAAATACCCATTAATGGTATGGGCTGTTTTGAGGTAAATCTGTCTCAGCTAGACATTAATAGAGACAATGTTAATAAATAAAATGTTAATAAAGATTAAATAGTGATTATTTGATAACCATTGAGAATATAACGTAAATAACTAAGGGAAGTATGACGTTGTTGGTGTCGTAGTTTCGGTTACAGACAGAAAGACACACAATCTCCATTGAAATAAGATTTTCATGCTTGTTTGATTAATAAAGTATCATCAACTCATAGTTGTTTTCTAATCCTCTCTTCGTCATGGACGTTTCATCATAGTGTAATGGTTAGCAAGCTATTCACGCATATCCTTTACTAATGTGTAGCGAATTCAATCCTCCC
Organism: Doryteuthis pealeii; assembly: GCA_023376005.1. NCBI lineage: Eukaryota > Metazoa > Mollusca > Cephalopoda > Myopsida > Loliginidae > Doryteuthis > Doryteuthis pealeii. The sequence goes on along the minus strand of CM042144.1, from coordinate 103,843,796 downwards.
TGGATGCCAGATATTAGCGAGATTGTGTCACATCCTATCCGCAGCGAAGGGGTAGAGTAAGAAGGCATCCCATCGTTGTGTAATAGCAAACTAGTCTCACAGATCAACAACTACTGAATAGTGACTTCGAACCTTGGTGGATGCTCCATACTTGAGACTTGTGTCACATCCTACCCGTAATTACGGTTTCGGTAAGAGAGCATCTTATCGTACTGTAATGGTTATCAAGCTAGTCTCGCAAATCCTTTACTACTGAATAGTAAGTTCAATCCTCTCTGGATGCCCGACAATCGCGACATTGTGTCACATCCTACCCGTGGCGAACTGGTTGAGTATGAGGGCATCCCATCATTGTGCAATTGTTACCAAGCTAATGTTGAAGATCCTTTACTACTGAATACCGGGTTTGATTATCGGTGGATGTCTCATACTTGTGACATTGTTTCACATCCTACCCATGGCGAACGGGTTGAGTAAGAGAGCGTACCATCGTGATGTAATGGCCAGCAGGATAGTCTTGCATATCCATTAAAACTGAATAGCAAGTTCGAACCTTGCTGGATGCCCCATACTTGCGACTTTGTGTCACATGGTGAACAGGTTGGGCAAGAGAGCGTCCCATTGTGGTGTAATCGTTAGCAAGCTAATCTTGCATATCAATAGCAAGTTCGATCCTCGTTGTATGCCCTATAATTGCGACCTTATATCACATCCTAGACTTTGCGAACGGGTTGGGTAAATACTTACGTATACATGTACACGTGGAAGCGCTTGGCATAATGGTTAAAGTCGTAGGAAATGGACTCGTCGACCCGAGTTCAAATCCTAGACGAAACTGTTTGTATTTCACATAGCGCTAATACCCTTGGGAAAGGTATGAATCCAACTATACTCCCTCCAGCTATGGGTAAATAGTAGGGCAGACTGGGCTCTTCAGCCTTGGTAAGGCAACCTGTCTAGGAGAAGGAAAACTCTGAATTCAAACCTGTTAAACTCCGCTTAAGAAATTGACCTTGTGTCACATCCTGCTCGTGCAGAGGAGTTGGTAAATATATATACACGTACACGTTTATCAGCCTGTACACACACATACACCCAAAAACCTGCACAAACACACACAAACACGTGCATACATAAAAACATACATAAATAACAGACCGTCAATCGGTACACGCACATACGCAGGCAGTTGTGTACTTAAGTCACACACACACGCATCGGCTGAAATACTTAAGCGCTAGCCCTATCGGCTGGGGCTTAAGAATACACCGACTGCACCTCAGCAGAGGGGTAACATCCTCCCCCAATGGGACCAACTGTTGACCGTGGATGGCGACCCATGATGCTTAAGGACAGAATTCTGGTGGATGAACAGTTCATGGCATGCAACACTCTATTTTGGTCCTTATTTGGGCTAGACGGGCGATCAGAGAGGCCCCCTCCGATCAATCAGCTGGTCACGTCAAGTCGTAGCACCTGATCCTATTGCCCTTATGGCAAGCCCCAACCCTTTTTATCATATGGGTACTAGAAGGTGGTGGTTGAAGGTCTTCATGTTCTGCGTATGACGTTTAACTATAACTCATGGTGAGGTTCCAGTTCGGGAGGTTTGGGGAATGTGGATCACCCCTTTATCACCATTGCTCCCAGGTCCACTCTGACCCGGAGTAGTAGTACCTATTTTGAGTTAATTGAGTTTTAAAAATTCTTCCAAACTAACGCTACGGATCTTTCAAAAATTTGTCTGCATTAAATGAACCACTGCGGTTGCTATGCCGTAAAACAAAACAAACAAACAAACAATACTCACGCGTTTATACACTCACACGTCGTCACCAGCCTACACATACAGCACATACCGATATGCACACTCACCCATTTCGACACACACACACACATAAATGCACATCAGTACCAACTCAAGTCGACACACACACACACACACACACACGTATATATATATATATATATATATATATATATATATATAAGATTTTTTGATGTTTGTTTTTTAGAAGCATTGTTGAATAAAGTATATATTATATTGTTGCTTGAAGGCAATTACAATGCATGTATCGCATAAAATTCTATGTGTATACCCGAATGAATGTGTACACAAACACACAACATGTATATATATATATATATATATATATATATATATATATATATATATATATATATATATTTGTGTGTGTGTGTGTGTTTGCCTGTGTCTAAACATTGATTAGGGTACTCATATACGTACGTAGAAAAATATAGTATATGTTTATGTGTTGGAGGTGTATGCGTATGTGTACACATTGATTAAGGTGCACACATTTACGCAGAAACACATTTTCTTCCGTCCATTTCTTTTTTTCAAACGTACATACATAAACAGACATAATCTCCAACCTGCACACACACACACACACACACACACACACACACATAACACATACATAACACACACACACACATAACACACACATAACACACATAACACACACATAACACACACATAAAACACACACACACACATACACACACACACACACACATAACACACACAACCACATAACACACACATACTCACACATAACACACACACATAACTCACATACACACATAACACACACACACATAAAACACACATAAAAACACATAACACATAACACACACACACATAACACACATAACATACACATACACACACATACACACAACACACACACATAAAATACACACACACACACAACACACACACACATAACACATACATAACACACACGCACACACATAACACACACACATACACACATACACACACACACAAACACCCGCGCGCGCGTTCACATCAAGATACTTTCATAAGTAAAAATTCATCAGTCTACACACGTATACAATGATATAATACAATCGAGAATGAATATGAAAAGTTTTAGCATATGAAGGTGCTCAATGCTAAAATAGCAGAGCAGGTTTTAAAATCAGCGATGTAATACTTGGTGTTAATTTTACATAACAGCAGTTTCATGCTTATGATTCAATCTTCATATATATAGCGATATAAAATAAAACAAACTATATATAGATATATAATACCAGTCATGTATTTATTAAAACAACGAGGACTGTCTAATGTTGTATACTCAAATTTTTTTCCATGTTATAACGATTTTTGATAATGTGACGTAAGCAGCGACGTAATTTTTGTTATAGACAAAAATCGAAACGAATCTCCATTATAATATATATATATATATATATATATATAGCGATATATATATATATAATATATAGCGATATATAAATATATATATAGCGATATAATTATATATATCTATTACACATACATATATATATACATATATGAAGCGTATAAAAATAAATGACTTTAAATTTTGATTAAAACCTTATTTTAGATATTGACACTTAGGATACACAATATTGTAAACAAAGACTTCAAGTTTAATTTGTTTGCTTTGTTTCGATTTTTAATGGCATATCAATCTTTGTGGGTTATTTAATGCCCAAACCATCCGAAAGTTTACGATTAAGTTTTTGCTCTTTGATCCTCCATTCCCTGTTAATTCACAAGTTCTGAAACAACGTTTCGTGACAGCTGTTGCTACTATAGATGAAGATAGGTATTTACCGCGAACCCCACGTGACTGGGTCAGGCACAAGGCCCTATTAATGTGGTACTACCCACAAGCCGTGAGTCATGGGTGGCGGGTGCAAAAATACGTTGATCCTCTCGGCATTCCCCCTCATGAGGTCACCTCAGGCACTGGGTAATAAACCCAATCCTGCCCCTTTAAATCAAGAGAGCAGGTGTTGCTTGGGGGTAGCTGCCTGGGTTCAACGCTGTTAATTACTTTGACGGTCCAGGGTCGAAGCCAGTGGACTCACCGGTATGATAACGTGCGATTGACAAGAATTTGACAACTACCTTTATGGTCAGGGGTGCACACATAGAGTATCCGTAAATCGTAGTAAAAATCCCTCAAGTATTCATCTACAAGACTGTAGCAAAGTTCCATTATTTTAAATGTTTTATTTATTTATTTATTTTTTTAGATATATTTTTAAACTTTCTATTTTGCAGTCACCCTATAAAGCAGGGGTTCTCAAACTTTTAAGTCTGTAAAGTATAAAAGTAAAGTCGTCGGGGCGGCCTAATGTCGGTATCAACCAGACAGCGAGGGAGTCTATCCCCTTTTCAATAGTGCTAGACCAAGGAGATTATTTTAGCATCTGAGGTGGAGCGCCACACCTACCACCAGCTCCTTACTTTACTGCACAGATCACTGTGCTACTCATACGCTGAGTTGACGGGGGCCGGTATCGAACTAGGAACCTTGTGGTTTCTAGCCGAAAAATGTGTTTGACCTATCATGGACCCCCTCCTAAATGCAGTTGTTTTGTTGCAACCAATTATGTAATAAATGAATTCTGCACAAACGTTTATGTAAAACCGTTAATTGTAAAATAACCGTAAAATAAATCGTAAATTAAACATAACAAGAGCTGCAAATATTTAATACTAACTTGATAGCTTATCAAGGAAGAACATTTCCTAATGTGATAGGTGAAACTGATGACTTTTGATAAGTTCATGAATATTGGGCTTAAACTTTTGAAAATATATCAACATGAGCAGATTTTTGTGGAATTAATTTCTTCTAATTACTAAGAATGCTTAATAGTTTCCATAGACCCCTTGTAGACCCCCGAATACTTAGAGACCCCCCGATTTGTTATATACACCCCAAAAGGTTTATGTAGAACATTTCGCTATACAGTAGGTGTTAGGGTCACATGGGCCCCTCCAAATTCATGATACGACCCCCACTGAATCTATGATATTCAGCATTCTCTCTACGATATGTCAGTTTTCATAAAGTAGATATTTAACCAGACCGTTCGCCATGGGTGGGATGTGACACAAGGTCACACAGGTAGGGGGCATCGAACAAGGATCGAACTTGGTATTCAGTAGTAATGTGACTGCAAGACTACCTTTCTCACCATTGCGCCACGATGAGACGCCCCAATTTTCATGAGGCTGTATAAATAAAATTACAAAAATAATAATAGTAGAGGTAAAAGTAAGGGTCTACTATGGTTTCAATCATAATGATTTCATCAGGACCCTACCCTACGTTTAACTAAGATATTTTTCTCCCAATCTTCGCAAATAACGTAGCTTTCAACAGTTATTATCCGAAAAATATCTGAGTTTAACTAAGGAATTACATCGACTTAGTTAAACATAGGGTAGGGTCCTGATGAAATCGTAATGATTGAAACCATGGTAGACCCTTAATTTTACCTCTACTATTATTATTTTATTATTACCGCTCTATGTTTTTAATATATTGAGCACTTTTGGATTATTCACTGGTGCCACTACAACGGAAAAGTTTAAGCGGCAATTAGATACTATATATATATATATATATATATATATATATATATATATAAGACACAATTTGTGAACACTTATTTAAAATACACTTCCGAGATAAAAATTATTTCTGGATACCCCATAAAACCTACGGTCGGTGCTGTAAACCAAAATATATAGATGAAGTATTTTGTAATTAATGATTATGATTTAAAATAAAATATTAAACTTATAATTTAGTTAAAATGATAAACAAATCTAAGCCATTTTGTTACATAAATATTTACTTATTGTATTTTTCAAAAATCTGATCTATACAAAGTATTAATTTGACGGGCACAGCATGAGGGAGGAGGGTGTGTAGAAAGCTGACATGTGGGGGAACACCAAGAATTAGCATTGGGTTGAAAGGGGCCATGGCAAAAAAGGTTGGGAAACTCTGGTCTAACTACAGACGCTGATCGTTGAGAATAGAAGTAAGAAGAAGAATACATAGATCTCGCCACACATATGTGGCCTTGTGCCATAATACTTGAAAAAAGACCAACAAGAACAATATGGACTGAATAAAGGGTTAAGTTCAAGGTTCCGTGATAGCTCCCGATTACGACAAGAAGGTTCCCGAGTTTGAAAAGAAGGTCCCCGAGTTCGACAAGAAATACCTGAAGAAGCCGTGAGGGTTAGAACAATATATATATATATATATATATATATATATATATATATATATGCCAACCCCTTTGCACGAGCAAGATGTGACATGTCAATTTTTTAAGCGGAGATTAACAGGTTTGAATTCAAAGTTTTCTTCTCCAAGCATGGTTACTAACCCAAGGTTAAAAAGCCTAGTTTGTGTTCCTATTCACACATAGCTGGAATGATAGTAGTTGGATGCGTACCTTTCCCAATGGTATTAGCGCTATATGAAATGCAAACAGCCTCGTCCAGGATTTGAACTTGGTTCGACAGTTCTATTACCTACGACTCTAACCATTGCACCACGTGTCTCCACTCTATCTCTCCTCGTCCCCCCTCTCTCTCTCTCTCTCTCTCTCTCTCTCTATATTATATATATATATATATATGTGTGTGTGTGTGTGTGTGGTGTGTGTGTGTGTGGTTTGTCTCTCTCTCTCTCTCCCTCTCTCTCTCTCTCTCTCTCTCTCTCTCTCTCTTTAACTAACCCTCAACCAGAATGTGACAGAAGATTAATTTCAGTGTAAGCTGGTTTAAATTAAGTCTTCATTCTCCTAGACTGGTTGCCACACCAAAGTTAAAGAGCCGAGTCTGTATTGATTCAAAATTTTTCTCTAGAATCGAACAGCAAAGAAAATTTCTTATAATTCTTCTACAATTTACAAAGAAAGAAAAAGATATATAACCCCTCTCAGTCTGTAGAGCACCAGTCTTTAAATCGCAAGGTTCCTGGTTCAATACCGGTCCCCGCAAAACTAAATGTATGACTAGCACATATTAGGCAATCTGATCTGTGCGGTAAAGTAGGGAGCTGACGGTACGTGCGGCGCCCCATCTCAGCAAAAACAATATACCTGGTCTAGCACTTGGGGAAAAGGGATAGACTCCCTCGTTGTCCTGCTGATAACAACAATAGTACCCCCGCCAACTTTACTTACATTCACCATACAGATAATAATATTCAGTCATTTATTTCTACTTTTTAATATATATTTTTTTACCGAATATATACAGTTGAAACATTCTTTGTGGTTGGGCTGAGGGAAGGATTAAAGAAATATGACCAATGGAAGAATTGTAGCTAGTTGAAGACATCATTTTGATACTTAACTTAAATAACAAAAACAATAATTACGCAGAAAAAGAAAGAGAGAGAGAGAGAGAGAGAGAGGGAGAGAGAGAGAGAGAGAGAGAGGGGTGTAGACGCACAGACGGACAGAAAGACAAACAGAGAAAGAAAGAAAGGCAGGTAAGGTAAGGCAGATGAAGAGACAGTCATGGAGAGAGAGAGAGAGAGAGAGAGAGAGGAGAGAGAGAGAAAAGAGACAGAGACAGAGATAGGGTAGATGCCATAGTCAGGCTGATACACACATACACACACTTGTGATCACGTGTACAAATGACCACACACACACACACACACACACACAGAAAGAGAGAGAGGGGGGGTAGACAGACAGTGGATTAATAGACAGCCACACATAACATACACAGAAAGAGAGAGACGGAGTCAGAGACAGAGACAGACAGACAGACAGACACAGGGCTAGATACATTATCAAGAAGACACACACACACACGCACACGCACACATACATACACTTGTAACAAGTGACCAGAGAGAGAGAGACAGAAACAGACAGAGACAGAGACAGAGAGAGACAGAGAGAGACAGACAGACAGACAGAATGAAGACAGAGAGAGAATGAGACAGAGAAACAGAGAGAAATACACAGGTAGATGTATATACAGGTTGAGAAGAGACAGAAACACACACACACACACACACACACACACACACAACACACACAGGTAAAGGTAGATATACATAGACAGGCATATAGAGAGACTGAACCAGAGACAGAGGTAGATGTATCGCCAGATACACATACATCAACACAAACACACACACAACACACACACACACTAAGATAGACACAAAGACCGAAATATATAGAGCGAGGTATGGCTGATATTTTAGCCTGATTTTGTTTATGTAAAATGATGTCAATTATGTCAATTGATTAAAATATAACACAAAAGAATTGGGGGTGGGTGGGAGTGGATTCGGACAATCGTTCAAGTGGGGAGAAAACCGGGAAAAACGAAGAGGTTGGAAAATCGTGAAAGATAAACAAGAAAGAAAGAAAGAATGAAAATTAAAAAGGAGAAAATAAATGAAGAAATATAAAAGAAATTTAGCAAGATTCAAAAGAAAGAAAGAAAGAAAGAAAGAAAGAAAGAAAGAAAGAAGAAATACGGAAAGAAAAGAGGAAAATGAAGAAAAAAAAGAAAGAAAGAAGAGAAAAGAGAAAAAGGAAGAAAGAGAAAGAAAGAAAGAAAAGAGGAAAATGAAGAAGAGAAAGAAGAGAAAGAAAAGAAGAAAATGCAGGGAAAAAAGAGAGAAAGAAAGAAAGAAAGAAAGAAATAGGAAAGAAATACGGAAAGAAAAAGAGGAAAAAGGAAGAAAGAGAGAAAGAAAGAAAAGATGAAAATGAAGAGAAAAAAAGAAACAAACAAACAAAAAAGAGGAAAAGTGAAGAAAAGAAAGAAAATAAAGAAAGAAAGAAATAAAGAAAGAGGAAAACGAAGAAAAAGAAGAAAGAAAGAAAAGAGAAAAATAAAAAAAAAAGCGGAAAATGAAAAATTTAAATGGTGGAAATAAATGAAAAAAGAAGAAAGAAAGAAAAGAAAGAAGAAAGGAGGAAAAAAGGAAATTGAAAAAGTAAGTTAAGAGTAAGGCAAGTAAAAAATAAAAAGTAAAAGAAAAAGAAGAAAAAAGAAAAGACGAAAGAAAAAGTGTAAGAGAAATAAAGAGAAAGAAAGAAAGAAAAATTAAGAGCAAGGGAAACAAAAAGAAAGAAAGAAAGAAAGAAAAGAGTAATAAGAAAGCAAGCAAAAAAGAAATGTTATGAATAAAAGAAAGATACAAAATGAATGAAAAGAAAGAAAAAAGAAATATTCAGGAAGTATAAAAGAAAAATTCAAAATGAATGAAAGGAAAAAAGAAGAAAATTAAGTTTAGGAAATAAAGAAAGAAAGAAAAAAGAAAGAGAAAATTATTAAGTTTAAGAAAGAAAGAAAGAAGAAGAGAAAAATAAGTTTAATAAAGAAAGAAAGAAAGAAAGAAAGAGAAAATAAGTTTAATAAGAAAGAAAGAAAGAAAGAGAAAAATTAAGTTTAATAAAGAAAGAAAGAAAGAAAGAAGAAGAAAGAAGATATTCAGGAAGTATAAAAGAAAGTTCTAAAATGAAAGAAAAAAGGGAATGAAAGAGTAAAATCAACAAAGAAAGAAAATGTAAATGTAGAGAGAAAAAAGAAAAACTGTGATGAAAAAAAAACTAAATAAAATTATAAAAGAAAGAAAAAAAATAAAGAAAATCTAGATAAGTAAAATGATTATAGATGTTGTTGTTGTTGTTGTGGTTGTTTGAAACTTTGTTTTTGTTTTGTTTTGTTTTTTCTCTCTTCGAATCTGTTCTCTTCTTTCGTGTCGAAGAATCATCAAGCCAATCGCCAAAATCTTTTGAAAAGTCTCAGCAAAATCTTTGAAAACAGCGTCTTGATTTGTTTCGTTCATTCCGTGCACAAAATAAAGTGCTAATTATGGTGAGAGGGACTCAGAAGAAAACGTGCTATAGACACCCCCCCCCAGCACGCGTCGTCCATTATAGCCAAAATAATAGCACACCAGACGATGAAAGCAAACCAATGATCACTGATGGGGAGGTATAAATTATAGACTAGAATAATACATAAATAATAATACTGTTCCTACCCATAATACTTAGAGCACATGTAAAACAATAATATAATCAGAATTTGATT
>CM042144.1:103813877-103821377 GCA_023376005.1 Doryteuthis pealeii | reverse complement strand
TCATACATCCAGTTATGGGTTAAATAGTACCATTAATGTTCTTCTAGAAGGAGGGCTTTGGTCTTGAATAACCCACGAACGTTGATATGTTATTAAACAAAGAAAACAAACCAAACTTATATATCTATTTACCTATTATAATTTATTCATCTTTGTGTATGAATGTAATTGTTATAATAAAATGTATAAGTAAAAAAAAAGAAAAAGATAGCATAATTTTCATATTGAAAGCTTAGAGATTTCATTGTCTGATAAGAGAGAGAGAGGGAGGGAGGGAGAGGGAGGGAGAGAGGGGGAAAGAAAGAGAGGGAGAGGGGAGAGAGCAGGAGGGAGAGACAGAGGGAAAGAAAGAGAGGGACAGAGAGAGTGAGAGAGAGAGAGAGAGAGAGAGAGAGAGAGAGAGAGAGAGAGAGAGAGAGAGAGAGAGGGGGAATTTCAAATGTTATTATAAACATAAACAACTTCTAACAAATTTAATCGGGTCCAGCAAAATCTTTAATTTATTTCTAACATGTAGGCATAAAATAACCCTATACGGTTTGTTGGTAGGTTTTTTAGTTGTATTTATGGCATTTCAAACCCACTGGGTCATTTTATACCGAAGGGTTAGCTCAGTCGGTAGAGCGTTCGGCTAGAAACCACAAGGTTCTTAGTTTAATACCGGCCCTCGCCAACTCAGTGTATGAGAAGTACAGGGATCTGTGCGGTAAGGTAAATAACTGATTGTAGGTGTGGCGCTCCACCTCAGATGCTAAAACAATCCCCTTGGTCTAGCGCTAGTGAAAAGGGGATATACTCCCTCGCTGATTGGCTGATACCGATTTACTTTATACCGAAGATGTTTTTGTTTTATTCATTCTTGAGAAAATTCAGTTTTCTTTAAACACATTTTTTAACTCTTTTTTTTCTATTTAACTTATATATGGGACCCTAACTGGTACTACCACTCCGGATCAAAGTGGACCTGGGAGTAATGGTGATGTGGGGGTACTCCACATTCCCCGCCGCTCTAGAACTGAAACTTCACCACGTGATGCAGTTTAACATTATACTCAGGACACTAAGACCCTCAGCCACCGCCTTCTAGCACATATATGATAAAAAGGGTTGAGGTTTGTGCCATAAAGGTAGTAGGATCAAGACAATCATATAGGTGCTAGGGATTGATATGACGAGCCGATTGAACGGAAGGTCCGTCTAATTGAATACCAAGTGTCTCTCTCCAAGAGAAAGTCTTGTCTGACTTTTAGTTGATTAACACTAATGAATCCTCTCTATTATTGAAAGTCGGCAAAATATGGAATTGTAGCAGAAGTTGTATTAACTCTTAAGACTAATGGAACTACTATTTTCATATTCAGCTTATTGAATTTCTATTTATTTTTCTGTATGATAAGCGCATCATTCTTAGACAAACCGCTTCGCAGTCATTTTTTCTCCTTGTGACTTGTACGTGAATGTTTTACACCTGAAAAAGATTACTCATTCCCAATCGTCTTATTGATATTAGACTTAAAATTGATTAATACCTTTGTTGTTGATAATCATGGGGGAGGAGTTTTTCTTCTGAATATTGACTTGTTGCTTTTTAATGCTAAAAAGATGTTAGGCTGAAATAAAAGTAAGAAGGAAACTGAAGTATGAAACAGGAGTAGTAAGTTATATATATCATATATATATAATATAATATAAAGGTAAAGTCGTCGGGGCGGCCTAATGTCGGTATCGGTCAGACAGCGAGGAAGTCTATCCCCTTTTCACTAGCGCTAGACCGATGAGATTATTTTTAGCGTCTGAGGTGGAGCGCCACACCTACCGCACAGATCTCTGTGCTACTCACACATATATATATATATATATATATAATATATATATATATATATATAGAGAGAGAGAGAGAGAGAGAGGGTGAGAGAGAGGGTGAGAGAGAGAGAAAGAAAAGAAAAAGAAAGGGTAAGGGAATGTCAGATAGGCACATAGAAAGAAAAAAGAAAGAAAGAAAGAAAAGGGTGAGAAATAAAGAAAGAAAAGCAAAGGAAAAAGCAAGATTAAAGGTAATAAGAAAGAAAGAAAGAAAGAAAGAAAAAGAGAGAAAGGAAGAGTATGGAAAGAAAAAAAAAGGGAAAACAGTAAGGGAAGAAAGAAATAGAAAGAAAGAAAGAAAATATAAGAATTAAAAAAGAGAAAGATGGAGAAATAGATAAGTATATAAAGAATAACTAAGAGCAAGAAAGAGTGAAAAAAAAATGAAGATGAGATAAAGTATTTTAAATCTATTAATAATGGAGATCCGGTCTCTATTAGTCTGTAACCGAAACTCCGTCACTGCTTACGTCACATTACCCAAAATCGTCAATGCATAGAATAAAGAACAACCTTATATTATATACACTTGTGTGGTGTAATGGTTAAAGTCATAGGAAAATGAACTCGTCGCCCCGAGTTCAAATCCTGGACGTGGTAATTGCATTTCACTTAGCGCTAATACCCTTGGGAAAGGTATGAATTCTACTCTCCCTCCAGCTATGGGTAAATAATAGAGCAGACTGGACTCTTTAACCTTAGGTTAGGCAACCGGTCTAGGAGAAAGAAAACTCTGAATTCAAACCTGTTAAACTCCGCTTAAGAAATTGACTTTGTGTCACATCCTGCTCGTGCGGAGGGGTTGGTAAATATATATATTATATACACTCAAAATTTAAGTATGCAAACTTACACGCTCCTTATTGTTTCTTAAAAAAAGTTTAAATAAATCCATACCCGGTATTATATATTTATATATAGTTTGTTTTATTTTAGTATATATTTAAAGTTATCGAACGTATAGAGTTTTACGAGAAAATTATTTACCAACAAGAAATATTCATTTTTCAGTATCAAGAGCTCATCTAAAAAGTTTACAAATAAATACCAACGATTTTGAGTAAAATTTATGTGTAAAATATTCAAAATAATTATTTAAATTAAAAATTAATAGATGCACGCAACATTTTACTTGAGGTCGAACAGAATTAAGTTTCCATTTCAAATTATCTAATTTTTTTACTCTTTTCATAAATTTGATGATTTTACTTATCTATGATACAATTTTTACACCGCCTTGAGGGTGGTTTTTTGGGGGGCTAGTATACAGAGATACTCATAGGTACGCGTTCTGCAGCTCTGACGCAAAAAATCTAACAGGACGCAGTAAAATCGTATCCATGCGTCCCACTATTTTTCTTTTTTTTATTTCCCTCGTCATTTCAAGCTAACTGTAAATACATTTCAATAGTTTCTTAGAAATGAATTACACAGGATAGGTTATAAGGTAGGAGTTAGACGGCTTTAGTTGGAACCCATAAATTTTCCCGGAACTCATTCAAAGCAAATATGTGCGTCCCAGGACGCACTAAATCAAATAGCTATTAACACCACTGAATATAGATAAGAATTTTTAGTCGTTGCTATTTTTAACATATGGCGGACCTGAACTTTCAGAACCCACCATCTAAAATTTTTGTTTTTAATCTTTTTTTTTCAACTGATTATTATCGATTGCACACGAATCTATCCGAATGTTAAAAAATATATTTTAAAGTTATTTATTTTTCGAGTTTTCAGTGGTGCTCAGTTCCCCGTATAAGTTTATCGTAAACCGATCCCCCATATCGGAACCGCCGAAAAAAAATTTTCTTTGTTAATATCTTTTCTTTTTCTTCAATGGATTATTATCGTTTACACACCAATCTATTAGATTGTAAAAAAAAAAATTCTAAAAAGTTCTTTATTTTTCGAGTTTTCAGGGGTGCTCATTTCCCCGTATAAGTTTATAGTAAATAGATCCCCATATCGGAACCGCTCGATAATAAATAATTTGGGTTCTGTTTTTTCTGGGCCACCCTAACTTTGACACCTTTGCGCCAGTTTCCTTTCGAGCGGTTCCGATATGGGGGATCGATTTACTATAAACGTATACGGAGAACTGAGCACCCCTGAAAACTCGTAAAAATAAATAACTATTTTGAATTTTTTTTTCACAGTCTGATAGATTGGTGTGCAATCGATAATAATCTATTGAAAGAAGAAAAAAAATTAAAAACAAAAATTTTAGATGGGGGGGGGGTCTGAAAGTTCAGGTCCGCCTAACATATTATTTAAACAAGCATATTCTTCGGTCTTGGATTCTGAAAATTGGAACTTAGTTATATCCAAATTATCACCTTTATTATCGTTATCGTCTTTTTATTAGCTTGATATTTCAGCTGATACATTCTTCCATAAATTTTGTGATGAAGTAGACTCAAAGGCATTTCTTCCAGGCCGTGGTGGTATCAGTGCTACTGTATATGTGGACCATTTGGACCTTGATGTGGCACCTGGAGAATAGGCTAAATGGGAGCTTCATGAGAATGCTGCGTGTGACCTTGAACAAATTGTTGAAACAACAGCCCACAAGGAAGCAGCTATACGGCCACCTGCCCCCAATCACACAATGCATCCGAGTAAGACGGACAAGACATGCTAGGAGACTTCTGGAAAAGTAAGGATGAACTCTTAAGCGCCGTCCTCCTATGGAAACCAGCACACTGTCCAGCAAAGAACTACATAGACCAGCTCTGTACGGATACCGGATGCTGCACGGAGGACCTCCCGGGGACAATGTATGATACGGACGGTTGGCGAAAGATTGTCATGGATATCCGTGCTGCTGGTGTGACAGGTTGATGATGATGATGATGATGATATTCAAATCAAGCCATGATCTTTATGTTGCAGTATTTAAAAACAGTTTTTGACCGGCATATTCTTCGGTTTTCTTAGATTTTCGGAAAATCTGTAGTAATATATTTTCACTATTTCGTATATCAATGTTTTATTTTTCTTGCACCTGTTATTTTACAATACTAATTATATTTTATTTATTTTAATATTCACTTCAATGTGTATATTCTAAAAGTTTTTATTTTGTGAGAATGTTTAGTTTTAAAGTGGGGACTCGTTTTACAATTTTAGGCATAAATTGGGTTCTCCTTTTATGACCGTAATTTTGTTTTTCGTCAACGATGATTAAAATCTGACGTTTTTATTTTAGAGTAACAAAAAAAAAAAAAAAAGAAATAACAACAACAAAAGGAGCCCCCAATTTAAAACTAACCATTCTCACAAAATAAAAACTTTTAGTATATACACAATACTGAATATATTTTCTTTATTTATTCTAATATTCACTTCAATGTGTATATTCTAAAAGTTTTCATTTTGTGAGAATGGTAAGTTTTAAAGTGGGAGCTCGTTTTGTTGTTGTTTATGCCTAAATTGTAAAACGAGTCCCCACTTTAAAACTAACCATTCTCACAAAATGAAAACTTTTAGAATATACACATTGAAGTGAATATTAAAATAAATAAAATATAATTAGTATTGTAAAATAACGGGTGCAAGAAAAATAAAACATTTATTGCAAAAACACGGACATAAAATGAGGGTTCAGTTTATTTCATGGTAGGAATTTACGAGGAAATAGTTAAGGATTACCAAATTCAATGCCCATAGAGAATGAATAGAATAAAATCCCTTCGGCATAAAATAATCCAACAAGGGTTGACATGCCGTAAAATCCAACCAACCAGCCATTTACTTAAAAAAAATATTTCGACCTGTGTGTTCTTTAGCCACCATCTTTTGTCTAAAAATGTTGAAAGTAAACATCTTTATTTTTTCTGTATATTTTCGTTATATTTTATACATGAAATCTATTTTGCAACCTGGTTGGATTCTGAGTTAAAGTCTTTTAATTACTCTTAATACTTGTCGGGGGAGTCCTTGTGACAGACCGCCCTGTCGGTGGGGCGTTAGAATGCACCGACTGCACCTCTGCATAGGGGTAAGACTCCCCCAATGGGGCCACCTGTTGGCCGTGGGTGGCGAGCCGTGATGTTTAAGGATAGAACCCAGTTAGATGAGCAGTTCATGACTTGCAATACTCCACTTTGGCCCTATCTTGGGCTAGACGGGCGGTCAGAGAGGCCCCCTCCGATCAATCGGCTGGCCACGTCAAGCCATAGCACCTATATGATTTTTCCAACCCTATTGCCCTTGTGGCAAGCCCCAATCCTTCTTATCATATGGGTGCTAGAAGGTGGTGACTGAGGATCTACATGTCCTGGGAATGATGTTAAACTCTATCTGATGGTGAGGTTCCAGTTGTGGAGGTTTGGGGAATGTGGAGCACCTCTTCATCAGTATTGCTCTCTGGTCCACTCTGACCCGGATTGGTAGTACCTGTTAGGGCCCCATTTATGTAATAGAAAACATGAGTTTATTAACAAAATTTTATTATCCATTAAAAATGAAATTATTTCAAAACTTTGTCAGCATTAAACATTTTTTTACCAATAGAAGTATTCGGCATAAAATGACCCAAGGGGTTGACAAGCCGTAAAATACAACCAACCAACCAACCAACCTTGTGACGGAGTGGCTAGACTGAAACTTTGTAGAAAGCGCGTTCGATCTTCAGTCTCGCTATTACGTTCACTTTCAGGTAAATATAATTGGAAAAGCTCTGAACCCATTTATCCCGCCAACTATGAGTTAAATAATACCACTACTGTTCTTCTACAAGGATGGGAATTAGTGTTAAATAACCAAGAAGGTCAATATGCCATTAATTAAAGAAAATAAACCATCGACGTACATTTTGGACAAACATGGGGTCGGTTTAGTTCGGTCGGTAGAGCATCCGGTTTAAATGGGGTTTAATTTTCCACGTAATTCCTCTTGTGATCAGGACAATTCTGCCGTCAGTGTCGCATATATGATCTCATCATATTAACTTTTCAGCCGATAAATTTTCACATTAAAACACACACATGCACACACACACACACATATATATATATATATATATATATATATATATTATATGTGTGTGTATGTGTGTGTATGTGGTTATGTGTGAGTGTGCCTGTATTGGAAGTTACATGTGCAAATGAATGTCTATCTGATTCTATTCGTAGCTTCTATTTATTTATCTATCTCTCTAAAAGAACAATAAATACGCATAAGCATATCTATCTGTATATAAATATATAGACATCTCTGTCTGTCTGTCTGTCTGTCTGTCTCTCTCTCTCTCTATATATATAAAGCCAAGTACATATAAACATGTACACATCACTCTATTTCTGTCTCTTCCTCTGTCTCTCTGAATATATATATATATATATATATATATATATATATATATATATTATATATATATATGTATGTATGTATGTATGTATGTATATATATATATGTATTTTAGTGGCCGAATATTCATTTAAGTGTGCATATATAATATATATATATATATATATATATATATATATATATATATATATAATGGATTATACATATATTCACATTCGTATACAAATTCATAGGAATATATATATATTCATTCACTAACACTGAAATATCTACTTTTGGTATGTGGCATACCAAAAGTAGATACTCGCAGACTTTTGTTCACTA
>CM042144.1:103788877-103803877 GCA_023376005.1 Doryteuthis pealeii | reverse complement strand
TAGTCCGAGAGTGAATGTAATAGCTCGACTGGCTTGTGAACCCTTTTATCCCGTTGTTGTAGTCTAGCAGGTTAGCTGCTACGCCATGGGAGCATTCCTGTGTGTGTGTTTTGTGCGAGGGTGTGTGTTTGTGTCTGTGTGTAACGTGCGAGTCATGCTATCTAAAATTACTTACCTGAGTGTATGTAAAATGAATACGTATATGTACATGTGTGTATGTGTGTGTACTATCGAAAGTTACATATGTGTGTGAATGTAATATAATATACAAAGGGGTGTCAAAAAAGTATCGAGATTTTTTGTACTTTTCGACGCACCTTGTATTCTGAATAAAAAGTTCCATTCATTAATTTTTTTCAGAATACAAAGTGTGTCAAAAAAGTAGCAAGTTTAAAGCTGCATTTACCAAGATAGAAATGATGAATGAATGGGACTTTTTTTTTTTCAGAATACAAGGTGTGTCAAAAAGTATAAAAAGTCTCGATACTTTTGTGACACACCTTGTATACGTGTGTGTGCGTATGTGTGTGTTCGAGCGTGCGAATGTTGTTCTCCATATTTACATATATGGATATATATATATATATATATATTATATATATATATATATATATATGTATGTATATATATATGTGTGTGTGTGTGTGTGTGTGTATTTGGGCAGCATTCTTTCATTTATACATGTACAATTAAAAAAAGACACATCTGTTTAACAATTTTATTTTTGATCTTTTCGAGTTTTCTGGCCAACTTTTTAATATTTGGGTGGAATTCGTGTATAAGTCTACCAAAGTTCAGGTCCCGAGTACTTTCGGCACTTCGAAGTACCATCATCAGGGGTGATGTGTTCCAGTTTTTTTTTTTTTATTAATTATATAAATGTGGAGACTGGAAAGAGAAGAATTGATGGGAAAGGTGTTATAGGCATTTTAAAATGTGTGTACTGTATTGGAAAATAATTTTGTTTAAGGATGGTTTGTATTGTTTTATGTATAAAGCTTCTAGTATTTGGAGTTTTTGTTTATTTTTTTCTTTATGCAGAATGTGTGTATTTTCCATTAGAATATTTCGGTAATTAGAGTGGGGGCATGAATGTAATTTTAGGTGTTGTGAAATGGAGCTATTATCTGTTAAATGGAGGGTTCAAAAATAAAATTGTTAAACAGATGTGTCTTTTGTTTAATCCTACATATATATATATATAATATATATATATATATATATATATATATCAGTGTGTGTAAATGTTGCTATCTAAAATGTAAAATAATAAATATATGCGTGTGAGTGTGTGTGTGTGTTTGTGTGTGTGTGTGTGTATTCATTACATATATTTATTAGTCGATGGACTATGTAAATAACGAATAAGCCCTAATTATATCTTACATCCCATAAGTACCAATATATAAGTGGCTGATTTATGTTCAAGTCACAGTTAAAGCACTGGTTTCCACCATTCCACCGAAGTTAAGCAGCGAATAAACTGTCCATTATTTAGATCGGTAACCATCTAGTAACAGCAGGTACTGTAAGCAACCTGTATGCCAAGGCTTAATAAAATAACAACTAGTGGCAAGGAGAATAAGAAACAAAATATAAGGCTGATAAAACTATAGTTAACCTCTAAACATTGCAATTAAATAGTTAAATATTTATTCATATTACTAGCAAATATATGCACCCTCCGGGTGCAAGTATTTAAGTTTTAATGTAATCAAATATCATATTAAATTAGAAAGACTAATGAAACTAAATAAGAATACAGATAAAATATTTTAAACAGAGGTGGGTATGATCGAAAATAGAACAAGTGAAACTTACTCTTCCATCACTCCCGTCTTTGATTGCTAAGTTTTCCTAATTAACTATTTAATTGAAATAGGAAGTAAAGAACAAAATTACAGTTATATTTTTATTGTGAATGGACTTCTTTTAAGATTTATCCCTGAGATTTTTGCTCATATTCATTAAGATAAAACCAAATAATTACAAATCAATAATTTTAAACACATACTCATTAAAATCAAATTTTTAATATCAATATGCAAATTAGCCTTCCCGTTCACACTGTAAACCGCTATTTTGTTGTATATATAAATACACTTGCATGTTATAAGTACATAGATATGGCTAACAGTATTAATAATGTAAAACAATTTTATTAATAATTCTGTTTTAAATAAAAATAAATTTATGGAGAATGAAACGTAAATAACAAAGAGAATTGTAACTTGAGTTGTGATATAGTTTCGGTTACAGACAAATACACATTTCCATTATAATAAGATTAGTTCGAAATATACTATCAAAATGGTACTTTGACTTACGAGTGTTCCAACTTACGAGTTTTCCGAGTTATGAGTTGTCACTTTGAATAAACCGATGATAGAAGAATGATGTGCCAGTTAGCCACACGGTCGGTCTACAAACAAACATACAGTCAGTCAGACATAAATACAGACAGAATATTTCTTTCATATGTATAAAGTGTTACCTTAACTTACGAGTGTCCCAAATTACGAGTTTTTCGAGTTACAAGCGGTCGCTTTTTTTTTTATTTGTGTTGAGAGGTAAAATTTGAGGTGTGACTGAGCTTCAGATACGCTTATGTTAATAAGTTCATTAAGAACATTTGAATTTCTAAATTTATTACACCAAAGAAAAATATTATTTATAGAAAAAAAAAACATTAATTTATATTACAGCAAATAATGTGTTACATTCTATTTTATTGGATTTTTTATACAATACAGGGCTATTTTTCTTATTTAGAAAAAAAAAATAGGGCTTTTTCTGTTTTTTGTTTTGGGGGGGGGGCTAGAACAGATTAATGACATTTCAGTTCATTTTAATGGGGAAAATTGATTTGATATACGAGGAAAGTGAGTTAGGAGCGGAACGAATTAAACTCACAAGACAAGGTTTTACTGTGTACACGTATTCCTAGTATTATTTGCTGAATCAAACGGACACAGATAGGTGTACATAAAACACGCGTTATATACATAACGTAGACACATGTCACATGGACGTACAGGCACTGACACAAACACACACACACACACACACACGGAAACATCCGAGTGACAACACGGAAATAAATAGAGCCCAAATCGATCATGACAGTCTCACAAATCTCCAGACACAATTGTTAAATTATTCATTAAAATAATTTCATCCCTTTTTCTTTTCTTTTTTCTTACCGTCATTCACAAAATAATATACAGAGATTTCGCCTGGACATGTAATCGCACACACAGTCAAACGGCCACCTGCGCAACATGCACACCCGCACCTGGGTAAGGCGTTGCTAACCGGGGTGGATGCCGTGCAATGCCTACCTCAACGGCCTGTGCATTTATCACTGACGATAGTTGTCTGTGTTCGAACACTAGGTACCTCCAATTTGCCTTGTGAAATTTACCCCCTCCCTATATTTAACACAATGAAACTTGCATAAAGGTTTATATTATCTTGAAAAGTCTTTGTCCATTAAAAAGAAGAAATTCTTAAAAAATCCTGATTAAAAAAAAATCAGCTCACGGAAATAAGGAAAATGATGAACAAAAACAATTTTTACATTTTTGCACCGTTAAATCAATCGAAATCTAATTTAGCCAAAAACAAGTTACGACTAGAGGCTTTTGAGAAAATTATATGAAAAATCAATTAACGGTCCGATTTTCACGAACATTTCCCAAATTACTTACCTTTTGATGAAAATATGTTTGAAATAGGGTTTTCCTTAAATATATTAGGAGAAAGATTTTTTTTATGAGGTCTACCCCCTATCACTATTTTATTTTATGAAATATGAAAAAATGAACCCACAAAAAAAGATAAATAAATAAATAGATAAGTAAATAGATAAGAGTCTGAATAATTATATCAGAAGATTTTATAAGTTTCTATACGGGAGTTCTTTTTAGTAAAAGAACCATGAATACAGAATTCTGCTAAAAAATATTAATAAAGAAACTAACCCTGCTGTAAAAAAAAAAAAAAACGGTTTGTTTTACTTATTTTTCAAGATAACGGTGAGTAATTTTTCCCCAATAGGATAATTTGATCTTTGAATTAACTGATTTTCTTTGTAACAACACTTTATATTAGTTATTTATTATCATTTTTTTTTTTTGCAAGATTTTTTTTTAAGTTCAAAAATATTTACGTTTCTTCCTTCAATATTGCCTAAACTGAACACGTGATGTATTTTGGTGGTACCTATTGAAAACAGATACAAATAGAAGAATTGCCAGACAGGTAAATTGTTCCTCTCTACTAGGTAAATTGACGCAACATAATCTTACTATCTCGATTTTACACTGGACTTGCTTAGAGTTTGAAATAGTTGTATTTCCCAACGGCAAAAATAAGCAATTTCTAGGTAGGCTGAAAGGTCCTTGTTTACTAGGAAAACTGACGCAACATAATCTTCCCATCTCGATTTAACACTGGACTTCCTTAAAGGCTGAGATAGTTGTATTTCCTAACGGTAAAAATAAGGAATTACTAGGATATGCCTTTGTCTACTTGGAAATCTGACGCAACATAATCTTCCGATCTCGATTTTACATAGGACTTGCTTAGCGGTAAAAACAAGGAATTCATAGGCAGCCTGATAGGACTTTTTCCCTTAGTAAACTGACGCGACATAATCTTCCTATCTCCATTTAACATTGAGCCAGCCTCCAGGATTGTAGTGGTCAATTTTTGAAACGAAATAAATACAAGGAATTACCAGGCATGTAGATAGATCCTCTGTACTTGGCAAATTGACGCTGCACAATCTTCCTGTTTGTATTTTCCACTGAGTTTTTTTGAGTAGTTGCATATTTACTTATGGTGCGCTAAGCGTAACGGTTATCATCTTATGAAATGAAATCGGTAGCCCGAGTTTAACACCTGTAAATATCTTCCCTAGCACCCGGTACCAGTAAGGTATACCAATATTTTCAAGAAAAAAAACTCAGCATTGCTATATTTTGTGCAAGACGTATGGATCGCCGGAACTTACTAGTTATAGGTTGGTTGGGTGGATTTTACAGCATGTCAACCCTTATTATGTTATTTTATGCCAGATACGTTTTTGTTTTATTCATTCATTATTGGTATTGAAATTTAAAAAAAAAAAATTATTTTGGTAATTTATCAGGAAGTGCGTCCCGGTCTCCTGCCTCAAGAGTTGCTCCCGGTGACTATTAAAATAACGACCCAGCTCAGTCTATTCAAAACTATCTATCTATCTATCTCAATTTGTTTATATTTATCTATATTACTTTAAATACTAAGATTTTTTTATTCATGTTTGTTTGATGTCTTGTTTTTAGTTTAAATAAACAAGAATTACGACAAAAAAAGAAGCGACCCCCCCCCAAATACATTTACTTGTCGAAAATATCTATCTATCTCCATTTGTTCGTATCTATTTATATTATTTTGTTTGTTTATCTATCTATCTCAGTCTATTCAAAACTATATATCCATCTTCATATCTAAACAAGAATTACGACAAATTACGATAAATAAACAAGAATTACAACTAGCTGGGGTTGTTATTTTGAGAGTCACCGGGTAATGGTTTTTGAGGCGGGAGACCGGGACGCACTTCTTCATAAATTACCCTTCTTTTTTTCGAACACATTTTTAAAGTCATTTTTTAAATTTATTTAACCCATATATTGAACACTAAAAGGTAATACCACTCCGAATCAGAGTGGATCTGGAAGTAATGGCAATGAACGGGTACTCCACATTCACCAAAGTTCCAGAATTGAAAGCTCAACACTAGATGCAGTTTAGCATTATACCCAAGAAACTAAGACACTCTTCTAGCACATATATAATAAAACAGGGTTGCCATAGTACCAATTGAGGAATACGGTCAGGACTAGCAAATGAGGAATGTTGCAAGTTATGGACTGTTCAACCACCAGGATTCTGTCACTTAGAATCACAGGTCACCACTCACTAGTTACCCCTCTTGCAGAAGTGTAATGGTCATATTCTACAGCCCCAGCCGATAGGGCAGTTAATAGTAATAGCATGATAATTTAGCTATTATACCATTAAATCTTGCTTAGACCGGACAATTTAAAAATATATATGGCAACCTGTGGCGCGTGGTTTACTGGTTAGAATAACAGGAAATGGACTCCCGAGTTCAAATCCTGGACGAAGCTATTTGCATGTAACATTGCGGTAATACAGATTTCACTCACTCGTCACTGGAATAATCACCATCATCTCTTCGGACCCATGAAAGAGGGTTTGAGGGGCAAACATTATTTCTGAGAGGAGGACGTGAAATCTGTAGTGAAGAAGCGGCTCAAAGAACAGTCAACAGAATTTTACGGAGCAGGGATACATGCCTCTTTCGAAGGTGGTGCATTGCTATTGAGAGAAATGGTGACTATGTGGAGAATTATGGATGTGATCCACAGAGGACCAGCTTCATTTTGATGTATCATACATGTTCCTGTGTTGGTAGTTATACATTATACGTTAGAATACACCGACTGCACCTCTGCAGAGGGATAAGACTCCCCCAATGGGGCCACCTATTGGCCGTGAGTGGCGACCTGTGATGCTTAAGGATAGAACCCCGGTGGATGAGCAGTCCATGACTTGCAATACTCCAATTTGGTCCTTTCTTGGGCTAGACGGGCGGTCGGAGAGGTCCCCTCAGATCAATCGGCTGGTCACGTCAAGCCCTGTCACCTATATGATGTATGATACCAATCCTATTGCCCTTATGGCAAGCCCCAACCCCTTTTTATCATATGGGTGCTAGAAAATATCTTGAATTTTTAACTCCCCCAGACAATATCTTTCAAAAATTAATTTTTACACTGCCCGTAGGCGTCTTTTTATTTTGCTAGTAGAATTAATTATGACAGCAGCGATAATATTCTCAAATGCTTTAGATAGATAGAACAATTTAAAAAAATTCTAAATCACGTTTATAATTTAAATTATAATGCAAATCTTACAAAATGAACTGCTATTGAAGAGCATTGATTTGACTAAAATGGTGCCCCAACTAGATGCTGTCTAGGTCACACATGTTGAAAGTTTAAAATATCCTGGGTATAAAACGGCGAAAGGCCACCCGGGAAACGGAAATTTATATCATTTTGACTTTCATGTGTTGCAAATGTTTATTTATTTATTTAAAAAAAATTGCGTTTGCATTTGCAGTGCTTGATGAAAAGAGGGAGAGTCAAAATATCTCATGTCAGAAACCATCCACATAAGACAAACAAGACATCCTGGGAACTGCTAATACTCTTGGGAAAGGTAAGAATCCAATTCTCCCTCCAGCTATAGGTAAATAGCAGAGCAGACCAAGCTCTTTAACCTTGGTTAGGCAACCGGTTTAGGAGAAGGAAAACTCTGAATTCAAACCTGTTGAACTCCGCTTAATAAATTGACCATGTGTCACATCCTGCTCGTGCGGAGGGGTTGGTAAGTATATATAGACTTATTTTACAAAATAAATTTAACCCCTTGATAGAAAAAAAAATCCCAAAATCAGGGAATAGTCCAATTTTAATGTGAATTTCAGTGTTGATTATCAATGAATGAATTTTATAATGCTTTAGCTATTTTATTTTAAAACTTTCTGATTTTTTCAGATCACTTAATTTTGACCCCCTTTATTTGGGGAGTGCAAAATATCGGTAGGGTTATATACTTTCAAATTAATTACAGTATGAATAAAAAGACGCAAGACTGAAGGTGTGAATAGAAGAATAATAGTTAAAAGGAGCGCATTGGTTGAAATAATACCGACAATCTGAAAATTAAATATAAAAAATACTAAAAAAATGTTTGGAGATTTTTTATACTCTTATTTATGTATATAATAATCTTTTAGATTATCAGTAAAAAAAAACAAAAAAACTTGTGCATCGTAATTAGATAAATATTTGTTTTAGAATCTAAAAATATGAAATTTAATACTTAAAATTTAGTGTTTCATATCTTAAATGAACTTTAACTATTGATTAGGTATATAAATTGTTTACTCAAAGGCGCGTATGGGTGGCGCAAATGGTAACATTTATTTTCAAGAATTTCGATTTATTTCCATTGAATTAGTTTAATTGAAACGATTCAATAATTTAAAAGAAAGGATTCGTTAATTTATAATTCAACACCGATAATTTTATTAAAATCAGATAATTCTCAGGTTTTCGGTATATTTTTGTTTATCAATCTGGGTCAGTGAATTATCACTTATAGGCCACCGTATACACGGGCATATCATGCTAAATTTCTTTTCGTAAAAAAGGTTTCAAACAAGTTTTATGGACATTTTTGTTTCTGACTGTTTGGAACAAAAAAAAATTATATGACATTTTAATGAATATCAACAAGTTAATATTTTTGTATTGTCGGAAAAAAAATGAAAACTACTCACCTGCAATCTTCTGAGGGAAGAAAGCAGGAATGAAAATTGCGTAGTAATTTATACATGTGATTGGTGTCTACTTTCCTTTTGATTGGTCGAATTGGTAAATAAATACCTTGTCACCACTCACGAAGGTACTACGTTTCTTCTGGACTAATTCTACTAGACCTAAGGTTACGATTCCTTTTTACCCACTTGCAAAGTCGCAACAAGGTTTGTTGCAAGATTTTTTCCCGTTTAAACTTGACCAGGAGGTCTTTATTTGTATCCTCCCCAAGTGAACTGGCAATTCGCCAAAGTATATAGTGTATTTACTTTTTTTATTGATTTCTATGAAGAAACTTAAAAAAAATTAAAACTGTTATAAAAGGGATTCATAAATCCCACGTAGCAATTTTTAGCAGAATTTAATTGTTTAAAATGTATTAAAAATAAATTAGATATTAGATATCATTTTGCTTTATTTTACTGATGCTTAGTATGTTACTACTTTTCGACTAAAACAAAAATGTGACCTTAAACAATTGATTTAATTAATTTCTCTGAATGTTTGAGATGAGGCTTGAAGATTAGTATTATCTGCGTTATTCGGACTATTGTCCCCATCTTCATTGTTATTTGTACAACGTTTCGGCCGAGGATACCCCCGTAGAATAAATAAAGGGTTAGGTTCAAAGTTCCGTGATGGCTCCCGAATACGACAAGAAAGTTCCCGAGTTCGAAAAGGAGGTTCCCGAGTCCGAGAAGGTTCCCGAGTCCAACAAGAAATACCTGAAGAAGGCCGGAGGGTATATCGGCCAAAACGTTGTACAAATACCAATGAAGATGGTGACAATAGTCCGAATAACGCAGATAATACTGATTTAATTAATTTTCATTTTTAAAATAAACATAAGCCAAGATTTTGCCAATACCTAACATGAAATGAAATGTACTAAAAATAAATTAGATATTCAATATTATTTTTTTTTTTTTACTGATGCTCATTATGTTACTACTCTTCGACTAAAACAAAAATGTAACCTTAAATAATCAGTTTAATTAATTTTATTTCGTTTTTAAAATGAACATCAGTAAACGTTTTGACTGTACCTAACATAAAATAACAAGTGTTGACATGCCGTAAAAACTAACCAACCATCCAACCAACCAACCATCAGCTGAATCAACTTCCCCTGAAGATAATCGTAACGAATGTTCATAGTAGGATCGGTTAAACAAAAATGTTAAGTGGGTTTCTGTTAATCAGAAAGAGAGAATTTTCCGCAGAAAAAATTATTTGCGAGTCAAACCAACACAAAAGATTTGATAAGACAAAACGTCAAACCCTCTCGGGCTGAATAGTTTGATAAAAATATAAAAATAAAAGCAACATTAATTCCGCATGAAATAATCGGCGGCTTATGAGAATTAAAGCGAATGAGATAAACATTAACAGCGGAAAAATATGCAAAGAAATACACAGAGAAATAGCGAACACTTTGTTTGCACCGGTAAAGTATTGTAAAAAAAAATGGCTAGGATTTTCTAACGAATTAAGATTTATGGAACTCTTACAAAAACCAGATTCTGTTTTGAAGTTCGTTTTACCACTCGAGAAGGAAAAAAATATCAGGTATATTGAATTGAAAAGCCGCTTGCGGTGTAATGGTTATCGTCATAGAAAACAGAGACAGCGGCTCGGGTTCAAATCCTGGACGAGGCTTCAGTATTTAAACAAGGTTCAAGCAACCAGTATGCCCTTCTATTTATTCATAGTAGAGGGAGAATAGATGGACTCATATCTTTCTTAAGTGTATATATTTTCCTGACCTCCCACCAATCTTTTTTACGTGGTGAGCCACGAACAAACCGAAGTCGTTGGTCGTGGATGGCGACTCCTAATGTATTGAAGTAGTTGAGCGGTCTGTCATCCGGT
Source organism: Doryteuthis pealeii (assembly GCA_023376005.1). Classification (NCBI taxonomy): domain Eukaryota; kingdom Metazoa; phylum Mollusca; class Cephalopoda; order Myopsida; family Loliginidae; genus Doryteuthis; species Doryteuthis pealeii. The sequence continues at coordinate 103,793,543 of CM042144.1, read as the reverse complement.
AATGATCCCGTGACATGTGCTATACGGGTTGCCAGAGAGGCCGGACCGATCAATCGGCTAGCAATGCCTTGCCCTAGCAAGTTGATTAGAGCCCCGACCGTATTCTTCAAATTGCTTTTATGTCAAATACCCATCACGTTTTATCATATTGGTGCTAGAAAGCGGTGAGCGAGGATCAACCACCATTATGCAGTTTATGAACAATATTTCTTAAACAAATCATATATATATATATATATATATATATATATAAAGCAATCTGCAGACGCGCGTTTCGGGATTTACCCCTCATCAGTACAGCTAGATTTATTTTTCAGCAGCTACCTCTGGTCGGGATCGAGACCCGAACGAACTTTCGCTCGTCAAGTCTCTTACCGGTGGGTCCACAAGCAGCTGCCTAGAATAGAAGGCAGAATAATCGCTATATTTCCTAAACCGGAAATAAACTCACCAGAGGTCTCTAACTTGTAAACAAGTGAGACTAGCATTTCGCCGAAGCGGTGAATTTTCGCAATTAGTCCCTTCTAGACAGTGTGCTCAACCTGAAAATTGGGGAGCGTATATAAAGCAATTTAATGCTAAATATTATATATATATATATATATATATATATATATATATATATAAAATATTTAGCATTAAATAACCCACAATGGTTAAGATGCTATTAAACGAACCAACTAACCAACCAAGGAACCAACCATCCAAGTTCAACCCATCTGGCATTACTTTTAACAAATTTACTTAAGTCTTAAGAATGTAATAACAATTAAAATGATCATTGCCTGTTTGATTGGCGCTGAATAATTTTCTTATTTCTTATTATTATGCGAGCTGATTCTTCGTCAAAGTCTTCTAACCTTCTCGGCTTCGTGTTTAGATCTCCTCAGGGTCCCACTTCACCGTCTCGGGTTGTCTCGGGTGCTGGATCTCTCTGCGCGTCCATTTCACTTTGTTCTTTTAACGAACAGATACACAAACACTTAGATTGTTTTTGATAAATACATCTTTAGTTTTTCTCGACACCCAAACCTTAACATACGTGTGGAGAAGAATTCAGAGGGCACCATTACACCGAATCTCCTATCTTAGCGATAGATTGGACCGTCACGTGACTTCCTCAATGAATGAGGGAATCCAGCCACAGGTCAATCAGAGGTGATATCCTGGCAGCCATACTGTATTATTCTTACTGTATTTTTCCATCCTTAACTGTCAAATGTAGATTACACTGAGGAACAAATTTGCACATAATTTCTGTTGACTTTGATTTTTCGTTTGATATATATATTTGATATATATATATATTTACCTACCTCCGCAGGAGGAGGATGCGACACAAGGTCAATTTCTTAAGTGGAGTTCAACAGGTTTGAATTCAGAGTTTTCATTCTCCTAGACCGGTTGCCTAACCAATGTTAAAGAGCACACTCTGCCCTACAATTCATCCCTAGCTGTAGGGAGAGTAGGATTCACACATTTCCCAAGGATATTAGCGCTAAGTGAAATGCAATTACCACAGCCAGGATTTGAACTCGGAGTGATGAGTCCATTTCCCATGACTTTAAAGATTACCCCACGCGCTTCCATTTGATATAGACTAATATTGGCATGCTGATTTCAAAACTGCGTCAAGTTTATTCTCTACAGCTTACTCCCAAAATAATTGTATCGTTTATCTGTAAGTAATAGGATTGATTAACTTATTGCATTGATTGTTTTTATTGAAAATGAAGGACAATTATTCAGATCTGATGACTAGGTTGACTTCCGGTCAAAGAACAAACATCCATGCATTTGTGAAGCTAGTCTATTTTGCATATTTTGAATTAAAATTTGTTGGTTAAGATAAGTCCCGGGTCCCTTACAAGATGTGAAAGCTATGTGGAGAATTTACGGATGTGGATCAAGGGAACGTGATAAGTTGGCATTTGGTATACCTATGATTTGGTGAGAGCCAAAATATTGCACAGACTGTTACTTTTGTTTAATGAAAACTTCCCCATATAGCAAGAGAAACTAATTTAAAATTGAGTATCCTAGTCTGCCATCAGCTATACGTCTAGTACCTCATTCGGCTTAAATTCCAGTGTGGGACAGTAGAGCTTGCGAGAAACATTAGGTGAAGAGGAATTGACCTCCAAGATCTGACCTCAAACCTGTTGATCCCAACATTCAGTATGAGCCTTTTATTGACATAAGGAAAATTATGTTCGCACCTCGCACATGAAACTAGATTGCTTGAAGCAATACATCAAAGCCTTGCCAATTGAAGGCAAGTCTTTCAAGTACCACATTTTGGCCATTCCTCGCTTGTCAATTGAAAAGATCAATGCCAGTGTGTTTGATGGTCTGCAGATTTTATATCATCAAAGATGAACAGTTCATCGGGATAATGTCAACACTCAAAAAGATTATTTGGTTTTTGATAAGTTCTTTACCTTGTCAATACATTTCCTGAAAATACATGAGCAAATGAATTACACTGAAATTGGATAGCTACAAAATGCTTGATTGCTACCTAAGCATCAAGTTCCAATATCTACATAGCCATCTTGATAACTTCTTGAAAAACCTTCATGTGGTCAGCTATGAGCAAGAATTGAAATTCATGGAGGAATGGTATTAAAGCATGTGGGATGTAAATATGATGGTTGACTATGGAGCATAAAGGGGAATTGTCCACATATTGAACACTCTAGGAAAAAAAATTGCGTAATATTTTCCTAAACTACTTGCACACAATTTGACTTACAGTAACAATATCCTTTGTATGAATAAGATGAATGTGTATAAACATTGCAGTCAAGCAATTTTTTTAATTACTTTTCATTGTAATTTTTAAAAAATTCTATAAAATTTGTCACATGCAGTATTTTAATAGTTTTTGTGACCAAGCAAGGGTATCCTACTACTTAAAAAGTTGATGTAATAGAGAAAAAAATGGGGTAATTTTTGGATTCAGAGTCCAAATTTTGTCAAAAAAAGTGTCAGATCTAATTCAACAAAATTTGTGATGTCCAGTGTAATGATTTATTATTTCCCATTATATATAAATTTTTAAAACATTCCATAAAATAAGCAAACATTTGTTAGATGCTGTATTGTTACGGTTTTTGAGAAAAATCAGGGATACCCCAAAACTCAAAAAATTGACGTGATAAAAAAAAATGGGGTCATTTTTGGATTCAGTGGTCAAAAAAAAGTCAAGAACAAGTGTCAGATCCAATTCAACAAAAATTGTGTTTCCCAGTGTAATAAATCAATTTTTGACGCTCGCCAATTGTTGAATTAGTTGCACACTGAATCGCCGCCACTTACAAAACACCGTGTAATAGACGAATAGATTGTTTTTGAAGTTTTTGATTTCCGTCCGCATTGCTTTTGCCGCCATTGATGACATTCTCGCTAATTTTCCCGCCTTATTTATCCGGAAGTGAAGAAATGTAATTATCAATGAATCAAAATGGTTGCCAAATTATTTATTCATTGACTGAAGATTAAGATAATCTTACTAGACAAAATAGACGAAAATATGATCAATACGGACCCAAGAATGAAGTTTTAATGTAATAAAATATATCTATTAATACGGTACTACCAACCTACGTATGCCATCATCTCAGATTAATAATGGACCACTCCATTTTGATTCATATGCCCTGTCATCCCCTTAGATAAATAATGGACCATTCCGTTTTTATTCATATGCCCTGTCATCACCTCAGATAGATAATGGACCATTCCATTTTGATTCATATGCCCTGTCATCACCTCACATAAATAATGAACCATTCCGTTTTTATTCATATACCCTGTTATCCCCTCAGATAGATAATGGACCATTTCGTTTTGATTCATATGCCCTGTCATCATCTCAGATGAATTGGGAGGAAAGAAAGGGAAGAAAAAGAACATGCTACACGCCAGATGGAAAAAAAGCAAATAAATAAGAAAGAAAGAAAGAAAGAAAGAAAGAAAAAACAAAGAAAGGTGAAAGATAAGAAACAATAGCACTTACCCTTCTTCTTCTTCTTCTTCTTCTTCTTCTTCTTCTTCTTCTTCTTCTTCTTCTTCTTCTTCTTCTTCTTCTTCTTTCTTCTTCCTTCTTCTTTCTTCTTCTTGGTCTTGCTGCATGGTCTTATTCAGAAAAGTATGTCTTTATAAGCATTCCATATCTATAATAATTGAACAGGCATAATTTATATTTCAGAGATTTCAATCGACACGTTTTAATCAGACCTTCCATGAGGTCTCTAACACATGAAAAGTAATGGACCTTAAAGTCATATTGATTACCTCCCTTGATTTGGAAATCTTATAATTCTTTGAGGCGATTTACTGCTCATTCATAAGTAATAAACTCGGCAATACAATCGTAGACATCTGAAGAAATGCAATTAAAATATCCAACTTTTCTTGTTCATCATGAATGATATAATCTATGGCTTTTCGTAGAAATGAAGGAAGGCGTTTGAAGAATTTTGTTGCAGAAGGTGAGTTCGTCGATTCATCAAATCTCTCGGCTTTCAGAATTTTGTCCATCATCATTGAATACATTTCATTAAATTGTAATAAACAGTAGATCCAGAATGAACATTTAGGAAGGCTTTTATAAGCAAAATGGCCAACGCCGAGTTAGAAAAGATTAGCAAGCCGAAAAGAG
>CM042144.1:103773877-103786377 GCA_023376005.1 Doryteuthis pealeii | reverse complement strand
GAATGAGAGCATGTATCCCTGTATTTTGAGCCATTTCTTCGTTACAGATTTCACTTCCTTGTCACTGGAATAATGGTTGCCTCTCAAAATCTCTTTCATGAGGTCGAAGGTGGCGACACGTGATGCTTAAAGATGGAATCCCAGTTGACTGAGAAGTCCAGGACATGCAACACTCTGCTTTGGTCGAAGAGACCCCATCCGATTATGATTGTCCCAACTCTATTGCCCTTATTGCAAGTCCCAACACCTTTTATCATATATGTGCAAGAAGGTGGTGGCTGAGTGTCTTTATGTCCTGGAAATGACGTTAAACTCTATCTAATCCTGAAGATCTGATGTCTGGGAAATGTGGAGCACTCCTTTATCACATTTGTCCCCAGGTCCACTCTGACCCGGAGTGGTAGTACCTGTTAGGGTCCCATCTATGGGTTAAATAGAAATTTGTTAATAAAAAAATTGAGCTCAATAAATGTTTCTTCAAAACTATCGCTACGAATTTTTCAAAACTTTGCCGGCATTGAATGACCCACCGGGGTTGATATGCCGTAAAACAAAGCAACCAAACAGACAAACGACCAGTATCATCTTCCAACACCCCCTGGTTAAAAATGACACCGTCCAAATCGTTTAAGATGAAATCCTAATTATCTTGTGTTACTTATCGGCCGAATTCTTATTTTTTGTGGATGTCGTCACCTCAGCTGAATAATGAACCATTCGGTTTTTATTAGAAAGAAAGAAAGGGAAGAAAAAGTACATGCTGCACAGAAAAAATATAATAACAAATAAAGAAAGGAAGAAGAGTAAAGGGTAAGGATGGAGAGACGGGGTGATCGCGTGGAAGTGATAACGCTAATATGTTTCAACCGAACATAATGAAAAGATGAAAAGAGGGAAAGAAAGAAAAACGCGCGCGTGTGTGTGTGTGTGTATGTGTGTGAGACAGAGAGAGAGAGAGGGGGGGTTAAATCAAGATTATTATACTTTTTTTAGATATTGAACCATTTCAATAGCTCTTAATAAACACGTCAAACGTTGTAATAATTGCATTATCACACTGTGGCATATCCACAGGTTTTGCTTGTAATAATAATACTTTTCTATTTCAGATGGCTGACATGAGCTCCGACAGTTTGGAAGAGAGGCTGCTTGCAAATGTATGGACACATGGTGCCTTTTTTGTTGGCTGGAACGGATTAATTGCATCTCAGTTGATTTCAATGAAGAAAACTGATTTGTTAAAAGAGCAATCTGAGTTATGAGAAGAAGGAATTAAATTCGTGAGTCAAGGTAGCACTGTCTACATTTATACCTAATGTTCTCAAACTGATATTTGCTGAATTCCACGCACGAAAATATCACAGTAGCTCAGTCGGTAGAGCATTCGGCTAGAAACCACAAGTGTTCCTAGTTCGATACTGGCCCTCGCCAACTCAGCGTATGAGTAGCACAGGGACCTGTGCGGTAAAGTAATGAGCTGATGGTAGGTGTGGCGCTCCACCTCAGACGCAAACTCAATATCCTTCGTCTAGCGCTTGTGAAAAGGGGATAGACACCCTCGCTGATTGGTTGATACCGACAATAGGCCACCCCGACGACTTTTTCATGCATTTATACAACGCGAAGCTATTCTTCTCATTAAAAAGAAAAAGAAATGGGTATTTATTCATTTTTAATTTTTTAAATTTTCTTCTTTTTATTTTATTTATTTATTTGTTTGTTTGTTGGGGTGGTAGAACGGTAGTTCAGTTTATTTCAGTGGTGAAAATTGTTTTGACATACGCGTAAATTGAGTTACGATCGGAACGAATTAAACTCGTAAGTCAAAGTACCGTTGTATATCCTTTTTCCGAGACTAGATATATGAAGGGGTTTAAAAGTGATTTAATAAAGAAACATTGAAGCACTGGTTTTAAAGTCTCTGATATTCAAGATCATTCTTGTAATATCCATATCGTATTATAAAAATCCGATTTTTCTCTGTATATTACCATAACGGCACATCATATCGTATAATCGTGTTAAAAGGCTCCGAGATTCATTATAGTTCTTTGCAATCCTATTTGAAAATAAATATTATCATATGGTGTATATTAGATCATTATAATTGTAAAAAGGAGATAAGTACTGAATTCTAATTACAGAGTACTGTATAGGGTGGAAGGGCGTCGTTTGTCTACACTAGACGTTGGGTCTGATTGAGATACGGGTGTGAGCCGTATATATATATATATATATATTATATATATATATATATTATATGTGTGTGTGTGTGTGTGTGTGTGTGTGTGTGTGTGTGTGAAAATGGAAAAAGAATTGAATCCGACAATATGAGGAAAAATGAGTAAAGAAAAGAAATGTAGATGGATAAAATGAATTTAATCGATATCACATTAATCGATATCACTTACACATGTGTTTCGGTCAGTTTATGTGTGAAAATATTTCGCACACATAGAAGATTCGACCTTTATCAGAGTGAACATTTATTTTGATTGAAAAAATTCGCTGGGAAAAAAAACAACAGAGATTTTTGGAAATATTCGAAAATCGAATTTTTAAAAATTTGGAACGCTGAATAACACTTTATTTTTTTGTAATAAAAAGCTATTTTCTACCATAACCCCTAGAAAAAACCAAATATCCAAATCATAACAGTCTATCTCAACATTCTATTTCAGCGTTCCAAATTTTTTAAAATTCGATTTTTGAATATTTCCAAAAATCTCTGTCGTTTTTTTTCCCAACGAATTTTTTCAATCAAAATAAATGTTCACTCTGATGAAGGTCGAATCTTCTATGTGTGCGAAATATTTTCACACACATAAACTGACCGAAACACATGTGTAAGTGATATCGATTAATGTGATATCGATTAAATTCATTTTATCCATCTACATTTCTTTTCTTTACTCATTTTTCCTCATATATATATATATATTTTCCTCACATACACTTTCTCTCTCTGTCTGTCTGTCTGTCTGTCTGTTTGTTAACACTCGTTTCTATCGGTCATGGCTCTTGGCAGGCCCTCTACACAAGACATGTCAAACACACAGCACTCAGCAAGTGCAGCTGCGACCCGTACGATCGTGTCGCAGTCCAATTCGTTAGCAATTCCACCACGAGGACTATCCCTGTTTACTAAAGATTATTATCAATTTCCTATCATTTTGAGTTTTTCACATCAGCATTAGCTGATGGTATTTTACTGGTGTCTGAGTGACAGCAAGTCTCCTCAGGTCTCCAGGACTCTTCTCAGTATTCTGGCAGCTGCAGCAGTGCAGGGGTCTGGGTGGTCTCAATTCTTCCCTGATTTCCAGGTTCTCCAGTCTTTTTTCCAAGTTTTTGGGGACCGTTCCAACTACAATTAGTATCACTTTGACCCTCATATTCCACAGCTTTTTCAATTCTCTGGCAAGATCCAGGTATTTGTCCATCTTTTCGTTTTCCTTCAACTTCACCCTGTGATCTGCTGGAACCGCAAAGTCCACCAGTTGGCACGCACTCTTTTTTTTTTTTTTTTTTTTTTTTTGTTGTTGTTGTTGGTAGTAGTAGTAGTAGTAGTAGTAGTAGTTGCTATTGTTGTTGTTGTCAATTGATTTTGTTTTGTTTGTTATGTTTTACGGCATATCAACCTCAGTAGGTCAATTAATGCCGACAAACTTTTGAAATAAATTCATTCTTAATGGATACTCATTTTTTTTTATTATATTTTTTTCTATTCAACTCATAGATGGGACCCTAACAGGTACTACCACTCCGGGTCAGAGTGGACCAGAGAGCAATGATGATGAAGGGGCCCTCCACATTCCCCAGACCTCCAGCACTGGTATCTCCCCATCAGATAGAGTTTAACGGCCCGTCTAGCCTAAGTAAGAGCTAAAGTCTGAGTGGCAACAGGGCGGAGACAAAATTCATATAAGTTCATTTAATTCGTCATTCATTTAAAGTGGAGTGTTGCATGTCAGACTGCTCACCCACCCAGATTCCGTCCTTAATCATCACTGGTCGCCACGCACGGCCGACAGATGGTCTCATGAGGGGGCCTTATCCCTATGCAGAGGTGCAGTCGGTGTGTTCTAAATCCCCAGCCGACCGGGCTTGTTAAAATCAATCAATCAATTGATATAGTTATTATTGTAATCAGACATTTACAAATGGATCAAATTCCAGCATTAAATAACCCATAAGGGGTTGATAAACAAATAAAGCGAACCAAACCAGTTCTTGTTCCGTTGAGAAATCGTTTTTTTCTTTATTTTTATATTAATTTTTTATTTTTTTATTTTTAAAATTTTTTTTGCTTTACGGCAAATCAATTCTCTTTCGGTTCATTTAATGCCGAATCAAGTCATTTTTTATAAACAAAGGACTCATGTGCTTACGATACTTGCTGTTGCTTAGGTGATCCCCCCACCCACCCTTTAAGTATTGAATAGCCTTGTCGTTGCTTACCTTTGGTGATCTAGTTGGAACCGGTGTATTCAGCACGACTTGACCGTAAATGCTGTAGTGATAACGAAGTTTTTCTTTTATAGAGCTATTCTAAACAAACACCTTAGTTTCATTTATCGATTTCTTATTTTTGTTTATTTCTTTGTCTCATTCTTTCTCATTCTATTTCTTTATTTCTTTGTCTCTTTTTTATGGTGGTGTCCATGTATCGATGAAATTTTACAGACTTCGATGCTGAAATGGACAAACGCAGAGAACAAAGCTGACTGCTGATATTAGTTATCTATTACTACTACTGCTACTTAGAGTTGTGCCATGTGGGCCCGACACGATTGTTTTCTCCTACTACAAAGTCTTTTCTTTTCTCGAAAGAGACTCGTCTCACTTTAATGGAGGAATTACTATTGGTTGGTTTAAAAGAAACCTGAATAGGCTCAATCCTATTTAGTGATCATCATCCTACACACATTAATCATTTTTTGTATTATTTTTTTGTAACAAATGTAATGTGTAGAAATAAACATCTTTCTTTCTTTTTTTCTTTAGGGACCTAGAATTTAACGTGTCAAATTTACCCACCTCTTATTTTGAACAACACAATAAAACTTGAATAACATTTTTTTTAAAAGCCGGTAGTCATAACTTTATTTTTTGCTACGGTAAATTTCACTTGATTTAACGGTGCACAAATGTAAACATTGTTTTCGTTCATAATTTTTATTATTTTAAGCTGAATTTTTTAAAAAAAAAATCATCAGAAGTTTTTTTTTAATTTGGTTATTCTTTTGAATCGTCCAAAAAATTTAAAGATAATATTAACCTTTATTCAAGTTTTATTGCGCTAAGTATAGGGGGGATAAATTTGACACGGCCGATTGGAGGTCCCTACTTTTCTTTTTCCTTTCTTTTCTTTTCTTTTTCTACAATTCTAAATGTGGATTTGAAGTTCGTACGACGAACAGCCAACAATTGTAGAACTACACGCATTCGCAGATCCTTCTCTTGCCGTAAGTTCATAGCACGGAATTTACTTAGCTTAGATTAGAGAGGCACACATCCTAAAGGTACTCGTTATTATTTCAAAGTATCTTAATACCTTGACTTACGAATTTAATTCCTTTTACTCGTACTCAATTTCCTAGTATATCAAATCAATTTACCCATTGAAATATACTGAAATCCCATTAATCCGTAATAGTCCCACCCAGAAAATAACATTTATTTGTTATTACTTTTTTAACAGGAAAAATAGCTCAGTGTATTGGATAAAAACACAATGAAATAGAATGAAATGAATTACGTTTTGTAATGTTTTATTGTGTACTTTTTATAAATGATATTTTTTTTTGGCGTAATAAATTTGGAAAAGTTTTTAGTGAAATTATTACCATAAGTGTATCTGAAGCTCACTCCTACTAGCTCACAACACAAACTTAAAAATCGACCGAGTGACTGCTCGTTATTTTATACCGAAACGTTTTTGTTTTATTCATTTTTGTTGGGTATCCACATTTTCTAGAAATTTTTTAAAACGTGTTTTAAAGCTTTTTTTTTTTTTGTTTTTATCTATTTAACTAATCGATTAAAACCTAACACGTATTCCTTTCGGGTTAGAGTGGACTCTGAAGTAATAGCAATGAAGAGGTACTCCACACTCCCCAGAGCTTCCGAATTAGAACCTCGTCTTTGGATGCAGTTTAACGTCATACCCATGACACTACGAGTCTCAGACACCGCTTTCTAGTACATCAATGATAAAAAGGATCGGGGGTTTCTCGTACGAGCAATTGAGAAATACAATCGCCACAACCATTCGTTGCTCGAGCTTGATGTGACCTGCCGATTGATCGGAGGGGGGCTCTCGGACTGCCCGTCTAGCCAAAGTAAGGACCAAAGTGGAGTGTTAAAAGTTATGAACTGCTCAACTATCAGGATTCCATCCTTAAGTATCATGGGTCACCACCCATGGGCAACAGGTGGTATCATTAAGGAGAGGGGTCTTACCCATCTACAGAGGATCAGTCGGCGACCTATTTAATAATCTAATTTACTTATAAAATAGATAAAAATAAAATATTGGGCCTGAAAATTATAAATCTTTTTTCAGTAGACAGTGTGGTCGATTAAAAAAAAATTGAATCGAAAACGCTCTGTCCTGAAGAAGATATTTTGTTTTTATATCTAAAATCACTTTAGATAGAATATTTTGTGCATGTGGACAAAATTTGATCGAAACACATGTTGATAAGATATCAGCAATAAATGTCATCCTAACCAATATACATTTTTCACACACACACACACACACACACATTCTCTCTCTCTCTCTCTCTCTCTCTCTCTTCTCTCTCTCTCTCTCTCTCTCTCTCTCTCTCTCTCTCTCAGAAACGCACACGCACACACACACACACACACATATATATATATATATCATCATCATGTCGCGCAAGTAGCACGGATATCCATGACTATCTCAGGCCAACCCTTCCTATCATTCATTGCCCCCGGGAGCTCCTCTGCGCAGCATCCAGAATCCTCACAATAGTTGGTCAATATAGGCCCTGGCTGGGTGCCCCACACTAGCACGCCCATGTTTTAGTTTCTACAGGAGTATGTCGCTTATGATCTTCTCCAGCAGTGTCCCGCATGCCTAGTCTTTCTTACTCGTATGGTTTGGGAGATGGGGGGCAAGTGGCTTCTTGCAGATACACCAGCACAGGCTGAGTCACTACTACATATATATATATATATATATATATATATATATAATAATAAAGGAGGTCAGCAATTTTACCCATAGATGTAGCCCTCAAAGTTACTACTGGTCCAGATCAGAGTGAACCTGGGAGTAATGGTGATAGAAGATTACTCCCAAGAGCTCCAGAATTGGAACCCCACCATTAGATGCCGTTTATCATCATATCCAGGACACTTAGACCCTCAGCCACCGCCTTCTAGCACATATGATAAAAAAGGATTTGCCATTAGAGCAACACGGTCTCTGTGTGTGTGTGTATGTGTGTGTATGTGTGTGTGTGTGTCCAAAAAGTCACCTTGATATTCTAAAAATAGAATCAAATTAAAAAAATTTTAAATGAAGTTATTCGTTTTAGAATATGATGTGAACCGCAATATTTTCATAATTAAAATTTGTTTCAATTGTATAAATGTTTCTATACTACCAAAAAAAAAAAAAACAACAAATTGCCAAAAATATGTATTCTCTTATTTTTAAATACCTAACTGAATTTTGGGACATCCTGTATAAACCCACTAATTCTAACACACTGACCTGTAACATTTGCTATTGTTTGTTCCGCACAAAAGCAGCTTCTGTTAATCACACAGGAGTCCACGAAAGCAGACTGAATCAAAATCCATACAATATCATCCTACATTCTGCAATTGAAAAGAATGTCTACGCATTCTAGAGCAATATTGTTCAATTGATTTCGTAGGCCAAACGGGATGAAAATGTGTCACATACAGCAATTGACAATGCCATATATGATATCGTATACAAACAAGTACATCACTATTTGTTGGAATATTAACATGTCATTATTTTGTTCTTTTTAAATTTCACAATTCAGTTTCCATAATTCAATTCGAAAAAACGATGTTTTAACTTAACTAGAAATATTTATTTAAGCGTATTTTTTTTTAATTCTTAAATGAGAATTAAAAATTCTGTGCAGTTTAGAAATCTCAATATCTAAAAAAATCCAAATTGTGATATTTTGTAATGTCTAGATCGTGGTACCCAACATGGGGCAGATGATCCCACAAGGGAGGGGGGATTTGACGTATATATATATATACGCACACACAGACTCACTTGAAGAAGGCAGCAAAGAACACCGGCCTCTGTGTGAACTCAGATAAAACGGAGTTCATCAGCTTCAAAACGAAAGGATACATCTCCACACTTGACGGTAAACCTCTTAAGATAGTAGAACAATTCACATACCTAGGTAGTAATATCTCATCCACAGAGAGCGATATAATATATATATATATATATATATATATATATATATATATATATATATATGAGGTAAAATAAGGAATGAAAGAACAAAACTCAGACAGATGTGTAGTATATTTCGCTGGAACTTTAAGTTTCGCTTCCTCAAGCCTTTATTGAATTATTAGGATCATACAATAGAAGGGGGAAGTAAGTTGGTGGGTAAGTTTTGTGGTAAGGGAAATAATTTGATTGGTATTAGGAGACATCTTTGGAGAGATAAGGAAAGAGATAGGAGTAGGTAGAAAAATGAATAGTTAGAATATCAGATAGGGGAGGGGAAGTAGCCATTTTTTGGAAATAGATTTGATTGAAAGGAATAGTAAGTGAGAGTAATAAAGGGGGGGGGTAGATGACCATAAAATCAAAATCAAAATAGGTCAGCAAGTGAGGGTCAACAGGAGAGCATAGGTTAGTTGGGGGTGGGAAAGAGGAAGGATAAAAGTAAATAGAAGTATGTAAACGCATATACACACATACACACACACGTACATACAAATGCGAAAGCATCAATATGAACATAAAGACACAGATACATACGTAGACAGCAAATCATATATGTGAATATACACATATACACGTAAAGCTACATATACATAAATAAAAACATGAATCCTATGATGATCATAATGATTCAATAAATGCTTGAGGAAGCGGAACTAAAATTTCCAGCGAAATATATTACACATTTTTGTCTGAGTTTTGTTCTTTCATTCCTTATTTTACCTCATTCTGTCGGATTCATTCCAATCCCATTTTCCATATATATATATATATATATATATATATATATATATATATATATATATATATATAAAAGTAATTGGTAATTTGATTGAAGCATTGTTAAGTATGTTATAATATATTAATAATTTGAAGGCAATTACAATGTGTATAGAAAATAAAAACAAAAAGATGTTATTTTTGTCTTATCGATTTCAAAGTAGAAACTTCATCTTCAGATTATATATATATATATATATATATATATATATATATATATATATATATATATATATTATATAGAGAGAGAGAGAGAGAGAGAGAGAGAGATAGATAGATAGATAGATAGTTTTATTTAGTATTATTAACTAATTAATTTTCAAAATTAGGTATGACTTCAATTAAGCCCATATCCTCCAAAAATTGTCGGCTTGAAGCTATATAAAAATAAAATACATTTGTTTGTTTACTTAATCTCATATATATATATATATATATATATATATATATATATATATATATATATATATATATATATATATATATATACTGAATAAACAGAAGGAAAGACAAGATAAGCTCATTTACACATACATAAACATTTTATATCTATTAATAATGGGAATTAGGTCTCTATTTGTCAGTAACAAAAACTACGTCACTGCTTACGTCACAATTACCAAAGTCATTATTACTAATAAAATTAATAAAAGATATTCCTTATAATTCAATGTTTGAATCCTTTCCATTATAAAAAATAAATTATATACCATTTGAATAAATAGATTATATAAACTATGAAATTAGTTAAAAAGTTGTATTACTTTAAATGGAAAAAATTATTTGTGAAATTTGTAATCAATTTTTAGAATTATTTTTTTTTACTCTCGCCCCTTTCTCAGCAACAAAAAGTTAACTAAAAAGTTGACAAATGAATAAATACCTATGATTTGTGTAAAATTAATGTGTAGAATATTCAAAATAACCATTTAATTGATAATTGATGGATGCACACAACATTTAATAAATTTGATGATTCTACTTACATATGATACAAACCCTCTGATATAGAATTTTTAAATCCCACTCCTCTCAGGCAATATGTTTTTAAAATTAATTTTTACACCGCCTGGGGGGTGTTTTTTTTTCTAGTATACATAATTAATATACAAATATATATTAAGTATTTCAAACAAATTCTAGCAACTTTCATTCATACTAATTTATTGATTGATTTAATTATTGTTTTTAACGTCATATCAACCTGTAAAGTGCTATTTTATGCTTAAATGTTAGGGAAGTGCGTTAATTTATATTTTCATATTTACATTTTTGTGTTTGTAAGTGTATTTTGCACACGGTTATATAATATAAACTATTCCTATCTAATATAAATTTAAGCATTTGTATGGTTTCAAGTATTCCTATCTAATACTAATAATTCATACAATTATATGCTTTCAAGTAATTATTTCTTTTTAATTATAATACTTTTTGCACACAGTTATATCGTTGCAAATAACTAATAATAATACTTAGTAACCAATTATAGCTGCGGGTAACTATTCATCATACAAATAATTTGCACACAGTTATATAATATCAAGTATTCCTTTCTAATACAAATAATTTGTAAACAGATATATTCTACTCACAGATGGGACCCTAACATATACTGCCGCTCCAGGTTAGAGTGGTTTGGGAGTAATGGCAATGAAGGGGTACTCCTGACTCTCCAGAACATAAAAACTGGAGCCTCGCCGTTAGATGCATTTTTGAGACATGTTGTAGAGTAACAAGCACCCATTCAGTTCACTACCAGATGGATTAACGTTGTTTTTTAATTACGTATTGCTTAGAAAAAAGAAAAAAAATACTATACATTTAATGTTGAAAAATAATTTTTTTTAATTAAGTTTAATTGAAATTATATATTGCAATATTAACACAAACAACTGAGACTAATGTGTCTACCGTTGGGTTCAATAAATAATTTTAATGGTAATTAAATGTATATATATATATTTTTTTTAAAGCAATACGTAATTAAAAACAACCTTAATCCCCAAACCCCTAAACCGTAACCCAAATCGTAAAAAGTTAATTCATAGACTAGTTGAACTGTCATGGGGGACCGCCAAAAATCTTTCCGTTTTAATTTTCCGATTAATTTGCAAAT
Source organism: Doryteuthis pealeii (assembly GCA_023376005.1). Lineage (NCBI taxonomy): Eukaryota > Metazoa > Mollusca > Cephalopoda > Myopsida > Loliginidae > Doryteuthis > Doryteuthis pealeii. The sequence goes on along the minus strand of CM042144.1, from coordinate 103,774,990 downwards.
TTAGCCGGTAATCTAAGCGATATATGTAAATTGAAGAAAATCTAAATTTTTATTATATGGAGTTTATTTTTTCTGATTAGTTCTTCGTCTTTTAAGAGAAGTTTTTGGGGGGTGGCGGTGCACGTTGTGGTATAATGGTTCATTTGTTATCCAGCTAATTTCGGAGATCAATTACTACTAAATAGTAACCTTAGATAGTCTATGATTAAGGACTTCAACAGTTGATTAATAAGCTGATTAATATTCGGACTGATCCGACTGCATTTAGGTATACCACATTTGACCCTCTTCTATTTCTTGTAGGATGTCATCATCATCATCATCATCATCATCATCATCATCAAGTCGCGCTGTTGGCACGGATATCCATGACAATCTCTCTCCACCCGTCCCTATCACTCATCATTCTCGGGAGGTCCTCTATGCAGCATCCTGTATCCACACAGAGCTGATCAATGTACGTCTTTGCTGGTCGGCCCACACTAGCGTGCCCAGGTGCTGGCATCCACAGGAGGACATCGCTTATGTGCTCGTCCTTGCTTCTCCAGCAGTGTCCCGCGTGTCTTGTCCGTTTTACTCGGATGGTTTGGGTGATATGTGGCAGGTGGCCGTACAGCTGCTTTCTCGTGGCTTGTTGTTTCCACGACTTGGTCAGGATCACCCGCAGCATTCTTGTACAGCTCCCATCTAGTTTATTCTCTAGTTGCTTCGTTAGCGTCCAGGTGGTGCAGCTATACAGCAGCACTGACACGACAAAGGCCTGGAAGAACTGTCTCTTTAACTTGTCTGTGAGATTGGATTTCCATTTGACCGATAATTTATTTATAGCGGCCCATGCCTTTCCTATACTTGCATTAACGTCGTTTTCTGTGGAGGAGATGTTACTGCCTAAGTATCTAAATAGTTCTGCCGAGTTTAGGAGTTTCCCATCGATGGTTGAGATGTCGCTTTTGTTTTTGAAAGACATGAACTCAGTTTTATGAGAGTTTACGTATAGGCCGACATTTCGTGCTGCCTTCTCTAGGCTGTGTAGCAAGGGTTCGGCTTGGGCAGGTCTTTTTGCGAGTAGTGCTAGGTCATCAGCATAGTCCGCATCCGTAATAGTATGTGCGG
>CM042144.1:103743877-103768877 GCA_023376005.1 Doryteuthis pealeii | reverse complement strand
TAAAGTCTACCGCAAACCCACTAATAAGAATGACCATATCCATTTCTACTCACATCATAACACCAAAATTAAAAGTGGTTTAGTTATAGGTTTCTATTTAGGAGCCCTTAGAATTTGTACCAAGAAATTTCTAGATGAAGAATTTGAATATATAGATAAATCTTTTACACAATTACAATACCCTCACCTTTCATCCAACATGCCAGAAAGAAAGCCATCAAAATCCATAACCGTAAACACCTCCCCTCCAATCCAACAAACAATACACCCACCAACAACTATCTAAATAGATACATAACTCTCCCCAACAACTCAGCTACAACCATTATCGAAAAAAACCTAAATAATTTAGGAATAAAAACGGTATCAAACTCCTCCAAAACAATAAAAAATATTAATAAATTAATAATAATAAATTAAATTTAATAAAAAAAAACAACACTCACACAAGGTCTATACACCATCCAATGTGTATACACCATCCAATGTTTGGATTGTAACAAACAATACATAGGAGAGACGTCCAGACATATTGACCAACGAATCCGAGAACACAAGAGAGATATCAGAAATGGTCAAATGAACAACGCACTCACAAAACACATCTCAGAAACTAACCATTCCTTCAATTTTAAAGAATCCAAATTGTTAGTTAGAATTCACCATAAAAACGAAAGAAAAATCGTAGAATCTAGCACCATCTCCATTTTCAATACAATTAAACAGAGACTCGAATTTTTCCTTTTATCGCCTTACCTGTCCAAGATTGTTCTCAAGAATTATAAAATTCCCTACATCTAACAATATCTCATTTCATCTTCTACATATTAACTCCCCTTCAATTATTACTGAATGACCACCAACAATTTTTTCTCAAAACACACACTTATCTGGTAACACGATATTTTCCTTTGATCTCTCAACACACAATAGATTATTGCACTTTACCTATTAAACCAACCTATTCAACAATAATAATATATTTCTAATAATGATAGTATATAATAATGTTACCCCTCAAAAAATTCCCCAACACATATACTCCCAAATGACACCATTCACCTTTTTCATCACCCACATACATTCATATTTTCTTTTTTTCCACGGGAAACCCCCATAATGAATTTTACCCCGTATGTAACATATATGCACATGTACATGGTTACCCGTGTATGTGGATTTTTGTGTAAATGCATACTAAACAATTAATATATGCATAATTATAAAATAACTACAAATAAAAATAGTAATCATAAACACACAATTTTTATTCACCAATAATCATTTTCATATAAATAACTATAATTAAAATGAAATTATTTGTATAAATAATCACTAGTACACAATTGTAATAATAATAATAATAATAATAATAATAATAATAATAATAATAATAATAATAATATATGGCGGCCAACAATTGTAGATGTGACAGATGGACAAACAGAAAAACAACATATGGACACTTCAAACGACAAATCGAAGAGGTTGCACATGGAAAGACTTGGACATGGTTAAGAAAAGGAAACCTCAAAAGAGAAACAGAATCATTAATAATTGCTGCACAAAATAATGCCATAAGGACAAACTATATAAAAGCGAAAATTGATAAGACCCAACAAAATAGTAAATGTAGACTTTGTGGTAATAGAGATGAGACTGTAAACCATATACTCTGCGAATGTAGCAAACTAGCACAACGAGAATACAAAGCTAGACACGACTGGGTTGGGAAGGTGATCCACTGGGAATTATGCAAAAAAATAAATTTTGACCACACAACAAAATGGTATATGCATAAACCAGAATCTGTTCTTGAGAACGAAATGCATAAAATTCTCTGGGACTTTGAAATAAAAACGGATCATCTTATCCCAGCAAGAAGACCAGACCTAGTATTGATAAACAAAAAAGTAAGAACTTGTCAACTGGTGGATTTTGCAGTGCCAGCAGATCACAGGGTGAAGCTAAAGGAAAATCAAAAAATGACCAAATATCTAGACCTTGCCAGAGAACTGAAAAAGTTACGGAACGTGAAAGTGAAAGTGATACCAATTGTGGTTGGTGCACTTGGAACAGTCCCAAAAGGATTAGAAAAGGGTTTGGAAAGTTTGGATATCAAAGGAAGGATTGAAACCACTCGGAACACTGCACTGTCGCAATCTGCCAGAATACTCAGAAGAGTCCTGGAGACCTGAGGAGACTTGCTGTTACTCAGACTCCAATGAAATACCATCAGCTAGCACTGATGTGAAAACTGAAAAGGAGTGAGTAATAATAGTAAATGATCATAATAATCAATTACTAGTACATAATTGTAAATTTAATAAAAAATCATCATATAATCAGTTATGTTGAGATTGTTCAATATAAGGTGTGTGTTAAAAGCCCACTCCTATTTATAGACTCGGCCAGAACAATGTGATCTCTCTTGGCTAATCACTGGCAATACTCTGAGGTTGGTACAATACTTAAAGCAACCCTACTAGACACAATTACTTTGGACTTTCGTGGACGACGGACATAGGATTAAAGCACTGGACCTTTAACAATACGCAGAATAGGACTCATACGCAGGATAGGACTTATTCGCTTACCAAAGGATTCCATAACTCAGGACTTACTTAGTTTAAGCCCTTTTCAACTGGCCAATGATGGCATTTAAAAACTTTACAATTGTAATCTTATTATAATGGAGATTGTGTGTTTGTCTGTCTGAAGCCGAAACTAAATGACTACTCAAGTCACAATTCCCTTAGTTATTGACGTCATATTCACCATGAATTTATTTTTATTTAAACCTCAGTTATTGATAAAATTGTTATACCTTATTAATACTTTTGACTTTATCTACATTCTAATAACATGCAATTGTATTTATATATGCAACAAAATAGCGGGTTACAGTGTGAACAGGAAAGCTAATTTGCATATTGATATTAAAAGTTTAATTTTATTAAATATGCGCTTGGTATTATTGATTTCTAATTGTTTGTTTTTTTTCTTAATGAATATGAGCAAAAAACTCGGGGATAAATCTTAAAAGAAATCCTTTAATATAAAGAAATAACAGTAATTTTATTCTTTACTTCCTAATTTAACTAAATAGTTAAATTAGGAAAATTCAGCAATAAAACGAGGGAGTGATGGAAAATGATGGAAGACTTAGTTTCAAAGTTGTTCTATTCTTCGATTTCAAATCATTTTATTTAGATTTTTATTTAGTTTCAAAAGTATTTCAAATTTAACATATTTCATTACATTAAAATTCAAATACTTGCACCCGGAGGGTGCATATATTTGCTAGTAATAATAATAATAATAATAATAATAATAATAATAATAATAATACGAAACGGCAGATGGACAAACAGAAAAACAACAAAGACTAGAAAACAAAAATGGGAAGAAAAACAATTATACGGACGCTTCAAACGACAAATAGAAGAGGTTGCACATGAAAAGACTTGGACATGGTTAAGAAAGGGAAACCTCAAAAGAGAAACAGAATCACTTATAATTGCTGCACAAAATAATGCCATAAGGACAAACTACATCAAAGCGAAAATTGATAAGACCCAACAAAATAGTAAGTGTAGACTTTGCGGTAATAGAGATGAGACTGTTAACCATATACTCTGCGAATGTAGCAAACTAGCACAACGAGAATACAAAGCTAGACACGACTGGGTTGGGAAGGTGATCCACTGGGAATTATGCAAAAAAAATTTTGACCACACAACAAAATGGTATATGCATAAACCAGAATCTGTTCTTGAGAACAAAACGCACAAAATTCTCTGGGACTTTGAAATAAAAACGGATCACCTTATCCCAGCAAAAAGGCCAGACCTAGTATTTGATAAACAAAAAAGAAAGAACTTGTCAACTGGTGGATTTTGCAGTGCCAGCAGATCACAGGGTGAAGTTAAAGGAAAATGAAAAAATAGACAAATATCTGGACCTTGCCAGAGAACTGAAAAAGTTATGGAATATGAAAGTGAAAGTGATACCAATTGTGGTTGGTGCACTTGGAACAGTCCCAAAAGGATTGGAAAAGGGTTTGGAAAGTTTGGATATCAGAGGAAGGATTGAAACCATTCGGAACACTGCACTGCCGCAATCTGCCAGAATACTCAGAAGAGTCCTGGAGACCTGAGGAGACTCGCTGTCACTCAGACTCCAGTGAAAGACCATCAGCTAACACTGATGTGAAAACTCAAAAGGAGTAATAATAAATCATCATAATAATCAATTACTAGTTCATAATTGTAATATTAATAAAAAATCATCATATAATCAGTTACAATAGTTGTTGTGGGGTTTTAAGGGTACAAAATAAGACAAACGACTGGTAACAATGTTTACAAATGTATTGAACAAAAGGAGTAGAAAGTTACAGCAAAGAAAGTGGAGATTGCGTCCGACCAATACAGTTACGAGCTGACTCGCATTTGATTCGTGTTAAGCCACAACTGTTCCTGGTACTTATAGTAATCGTCGGCGCATTTCATTTATGTCCATAGGTTATATCACCTATAACCCCCCCCCCAAGATTTCACTCCACAGGAGTCTTAATATTTTTTCCTCTTGGGATTTATGTTGATAAACTCCGTCGCTCTTCGTTTTCTTGAAGAATGGCGTTGTTGAGGGACTGCTTGTGAAGTAGGTAAGCTAAATGGGTCATATATGACATCCATTACCTCCTCTTGTTCCGGGGGACCGCTGTTAGCATTCTCCGACAAGCGTTTTCTTTCATCTGTATTATGAACTCATCGTTCACTGCCTCCCGTTTTATATCATCAAGAGTTACTGGGAGTTCCCTTATCGTGTTGCACAGCGAAGTTTTTAAATCCCTTTCTGTTCGAAGGGAAGCAATCACGGTGTCTTCCAGGGGTTCACTCTGTTTTGGTATCAATCTAGAGATTCCATCTGCGTGACAGAGTTTCTTAGATGGGAGAAATCCCATGTCGAAATAATGATCATCCCCCATCTTTGCAGGCTATTCGCTGTGTGTGTAGGCAGACCTTTTTTTTTTAGCCAAAGATGGTAAGTAAGGGCTTATGGTCTGTCTGTAATCTGAAGTATTGACCGTGAATGTATCGGTGGAACTTGGTTACTGCAAATATTATCCCGAGTGACTCCTTTTCAATTTGGGAATAATTTCTCTCCGCTGGAAGAAGGGTTCTTGATGCGTGGGCTATAGGTTTATGTGATCCGTCCGGCATTTTGTATAAAATGCATGCTCCGATGCTATACGAGCTGGCGTCGCTGGGTTGAAGTGTGTAAGAAACAAGTCCAACGTCAAAATTTCTTTGATTTTTTCGCATGTTCTCTGGCATTCGGGAGTCCATTCCCAGGCCTAGTCCTTTTTTAGAAGTTTATTTAGCGGGGCACGTAAATCATGCATATAAGGAATAAAAGTTTGGTAGTAATTAGCAAGTCCCAAAAAACTTTGTAGTGACGAAACATTTTGGGGAGCCGGCATTTCATTGATAGCTATAGACCGTTCTGGATCTGGCCTTCTACCCTCTTTGTCGATTATGTGCCCAAGGTATTTTATTTTCTCCATGAAGAAGTCGCACTTAGATTCTTTTAGTTTGAACCCGTAGTCCTGGATTCTTTTGAAAACTTGGTGGGTAGGTTGTGAAAACTCAAAAGAAGTAAATCTGCGAATGTAGCAAACTAGCACAACGAGAATACAAAACTAAACACGACTGGGTTGGGAAGGTGATCCACTGGGAAATATGCAAAAAAATTAATTTTGACCATGCAAAAGAATGGTATATGCATAAACCAGAATCTGTTCTTGAGAACGAAACGCATAAAATTCTCTGGGACTTTGAAATAAAAACGGATCACCTTATCCCAGCAAGAAGACCAGGCCTAGTGTTGATAAACAAAAAAGTAAGAACTTGTCAACTGGTGGATTTTGCAGTGCCAGCAGATCACAGGGTGAAGCTAAAGGGAAATTCAAAAATAGACAAATATCTGGACCTTGCCAGAGAACTAAAAAAGTTATGGAATATGAAAGTGAAGGTGATACCAATTGTAGTTGGTGCACTTGGAACAATCCCAAAAGGATTGGAAAAGGGTCTGGAATGTTTGGAAATCAGAGGAAGGGTTGAAACCATTCAGAACACTGCACTGCCGCAATCTGCCAGAATACTCAGAAGAGTCCTGGAGACCTAAGGAGACTTGCTGTCACTCAAACTCCAGTGAAAGACCATCAGCTAATGCTGATATGAAAACTCAAAAGGAGTAAATAATGATAATGATAATAATGATAATTAGCTAATGCTGTTATGAAAAACTAATAATAATAATAATAACAATAATAATAATAATCTGTATATAATTGAAATTGAGACTTTATTTGTCTGTAACCGCAACTACGTTACTGCTTACGTGACATTCATTTTAGAAAGTATGCAAGTTTAACATTGGGTATTTAATTCACAGTCAATGTCAGTCCTACATTAATATAAAGAGCAATGTTGATTTATATATATATGCTTAGTATGAACTACGCAACATTTCCTGGTCTACTGTGTTTTTTAAAACAAGTTTTCATAAATACATGTCCGGTATTATTGATTTATATATAGTTTTTTTGTTTTAATACATATTCAAAGTTATTCAACGACTAAAGTTTATGAAATAATAATTAAAAAAAAAAAGAAAAAAAGTCTCATATACTACTTCGACATTAAATTTGAAAAGGGTTGTGTATATTTAACTGTATCCTGTTTAGATTTCTGCGCATGCGTGACAATTCTAACATTTCTTTACAAAAAAAAAAAAAAAAGAAAAGAAACGGTTACTTAATTTTAGATGTCGACAAAATCCAGATAAGATTTAACAGATTTATATTTTTTTATCGGCTAAAATTGAAATATTCCTTCAATTTTATTAAATTTTGTAGAATTATGTAAAAATGGGTGTATTTAAAAAAGAACTGCTCAGGTCTCCTGGCTTCTCGAACTAGGAAAAGATTCGCATTTTAACTCGTCACCGGTAAGTTCAGCTTCAAACGTTTGGTTTTTCGCATTCATATTGTATATGACAAAATTTTTTTTTACAAATTGTGTGATACTATTTCTGAACAACATCCTTTTATTTGAATAAACAAAAAAAAAATAGTTTGTAAATAAGAACTGTCTGTATTTCTCTTCTGATTAAATAAAAACTATTTTAGTATAAAAACGCGTCTTTCGTTTTTGTTGGTTTTTAATTTAATCATAAGTGTTGAAAAATATTCATAAACTTCTGATTAAAAAATATTTATTTAAAAAAAAGATTTTGCTATTTTATTACGTGTACCATCCATGTGATCAAAATTAATATTTTCAACATTGAAAAAATATATATATTGATTAAAAAAAGAACAATAACAATATCAATTTATCGGTAGTACGATAAATTAAAAATACAAAAGATAAAAGAAAAACAAAAAAAAACAAAACAAAAACAAAAACAAAACAATAAAATTCTTATTCTTTACAGTTGTTGATAGTTAAACAATTTCTAAACCTGATTTCCTGTCGCTGTTTTTTTATAATAATAATATCTTTTCAGCTAGTATATTAGGTCTGAGACCTGCCAATTGTTCCTTATAAATATTCATTTTAAATCCACAGAATATTCATAATCATTCCACAGATTATCCAACTTTGCTTTGAAGGAGTTTAGAGATGGGGCATTCACTATTGATGAAGGTAGTTTATTCCATGTATTCACCACTCTGTTACTAAAATAATATTGTCTTGCGTTTGCTTTACAAGATTTTTTAAGGAGTTTTAATTTATGTCCCCTTGTATAGGTATTTTGAGCAATGTTTAGTAGGTCAGAGTTCGTTGAATAAAAACCATGCGTGTATTTGTAGGCTTCAATCATATCCCCTTTTGTACGTCGGAAAACCAGACTTGATAAGTTAATGTTGCTAAGTCTTTCTTCATACGAAAGCGATTTTAAATTATTCACTAATTTAGTAGCTCTCCTCTGGACTCCCTCAATGAGTTTTGTGTCCTTGATGAGTCTTGGGCTCCAAACCACATTAACAAACTCCAAATGAGGTCTTACCAATGCAGTGTACAAATTTTTCAGCATTTCTTTATCCATGTATTCATATGACCTTCGTATTAATCCTAATATCTTATTTGTTTTATTTACTTGTATTCCTATGTGCTTGGAGAATTTTAATTCAGGGTCCACATTCACACCAAGGTCTCTTTCTAACTCTGTATCCTTTAGTATTTCTCTTTCATTAGAGAGATTTTTTCTTATAGAATATTCGTGTTTAGGGTTAGTTCTTTCGATGTGAAGTACCTTGCATTTAGCTGTGTTGAATCTCATTTGCCAACTATCAGACAAATCTACAAGATGGTTAATGTCAGTTTTGATTTTGTCAGTATCATTTTGTAGTGAGATAGAAGGGTAAAACTCACGAACCTGTGATGAGCCAACAACGGTCCGTCGATCGAAGAGACAGCAACTTGGCATGTTGCACGTGTGGGCGGAAGAATAAACATGTGACGAGTCCGACTAGTTGTGGAGGTAAAATCGTGAGTGTCCTTGAGGCGGCGATTTATAGTGGTAAGTCTCGTAGCTGGCGAGACGAGAGTTGTGACGTCTCGGTCAGACCGAGTATAAAAGAACAGTGGCGAGGGAACAAAGGACGACGACCTTATTTCTTTTAAGATCTTCACAAGTGTTACGGTGTCTTTGGTAGAGGTGAATTTCGTTAGATAATTAGACATTTCGATCATTAACAGTGGAATATATTTTTGTATCATCTGCAAATATTTGTGTGTAGCATTTTTCTTCATGCAATCAACATTGCTCTTCTTGTTTCCCCCTTTTTTTCCCGCCATCTCTCATTCTTCTTGATTTCTCTTTGATTTCTTGCTACTGATATCTGAAGAAATAACAGGACTGATTCCGATACATTTTCACGAAGAAACATTATAGTTATTCTTATTTCCTAAAATGAAAAATTCTTCTCATGGGTAAGGCGTGAGGACCTGGCAGATATTAAAAGTACCAAACCTTTTAAATCATACTAGAAGCGACTACGCGGCGTCACCTGGATAGAGGAGAAGAAAGAAAAAATGGTATAATGATTAGCAAGCTACTCTTGCTGATCCGTTACTCCTGAATAGCGAGTTTAATCCTCGCCGGATACTCTACAAAAATCCCCATGTAAAAAGAAATTATGTTAATAGGGTCTGAAAAAAAATAATTGTTTTACGTTTACATATTGATTTGTTTAACTTTGAGATTCACGGACATTTTAAGTAGAATTTTAAGGCTATTTTAATGCTATTTTAATTTTTAAGTAGAATTTTAATGCTATTTTAATTTTTAAGTAGAATTTTAATGCTATTTTAATGCCATTTTAATTTTTAAGTAGAATTTTAATGCTATTTTAATGCTATTTTAATGCTATTTTAATTTTTAGGTAGAATTTTAATGCTATTTTAATTTTTGAGTATAATTTTAATGCTATTTTAATGCTATTTTAATTTTTAAGTATAATTTTAATGCTATTTTAATTTTTAAGTATAATTTTAATGCTATTTTAATTTTTAAGTATAATTTTAATGCTATTTTAATGCTATTTTAATTTTTAAGTAGAATTTTAATGCTACTTTAATGCTATTTTAATTTTTAAGTAGAATTTTAATGCTATTTTAATTTTTAAGTAGAATTTTAAAGCTATTTTAATTTTGAAGTAGAATTTTAATGCTATTTTAATTTTTAAGTAGAATTTTAATGCTATTTTAATTTTGAAGTAGAATTTTAATGCTATTTTAATGCTATTTTAATTTTTAAGTAGAATTTTAATGCTATTTTAATTTTTAAGTATAATTTTAATGCTATTTTAATTTTTAAGTATAATTTTAATGCTATTTTAATTTTTAAGTAGAATTTTAATGCTATTTTAATTTTAAGTAGAATTTTAATGCTATTTTTAATTTTTAAGTGCTATTTAAATTTTAATTTTTAAGTATATTTTAATGCTATTTTAATTTTTAAGTAGAATGTTAATGCTATTTTAATTTTTAAATAGAATTTTAATGCTATCTTAATGTTTAAGTAGAATTTCAATGCTATTTTAATGCTATTTTAATTTTTAAGTAGAATTTTAATGCTATTTTAATTTTTAAGTAGAATTGTAATGCTTTTTTAAAGCTATTTTAATTTTTAAGTAGAATTTTAATGCTATTTTAATTTTTAAGTAGAATTTTAATGCTATTTTAATTTTTAAATATCTTCGCAAATATAAATGAAATCTTTATAAAATAAAAGGCTAGACTCAGTAACAATTAATGTATATATATATATATATATATATATATATATATATATATATATATATATATATATATATATGTATGTATGTATGTATGTATATTTACTTTGTCGTTAACTGTCTTATTTTCGTAATTTCCTCCGGACATACATACATACGTACACACAGCTGCCCTTTATATATGTATAGATTAAACTTCATCCAATGTTGAGGCTTCACTCCTGCAGGAGTGTGTTTGGTTTGACAGTTACTAAGCGACGATATGAACCGCCTTTTCCCTCCAGCTATGCTTTAGATATTTAGATATTGCCCTTAATGTTTTTCTATAAGGACGGTTTTTGGCATCATGAAGGTTGATATGCCATTAAACAGAGATACCGAAATCGAAACCGTAACCCGTACTGTCACTGTGATACATAATTGATTTTACGACATGTCAACCCTTGATGGGTCATTGTATGCTGAAGATATTGTTTTATTCATTGTTGATGGGTAGGGATTTTTTTAAACTCAATTTTTTTAAAGTATACTTTTTAAACTCATTTTTATCTATTTTACCCATAGATGCGACTCTATCAGATGCTACCACTCCGGGTCAGTTTTGACCTAGGAGTAATGGCGGTACAGGTGTACCCCACATATCCCTGAGCTCTAGGATTGGACATTTCCTATCAGATCGAGTTTAACGTCATACCCAGGACATTAAGACTTTCGGCTACCACCTTTTAGTTAATGGCAGTATAATTAAAATCAAACTAACGGTTCTATGAAAAATACAGGTAATTTGATTGACAGATTTTGACCTGTGTTTGATCTCGGCTCTGATTAGACAGAATCGTCAGAAACTTAGTTTAGTAAAATCAGATTTGGCTGGATGACGGGACGAGACAGATCGGAATGGCAGTCTGCCCGTTCGATGCCAAAATCTTCGTGCGTTTTTCTTGACCTAGGTTTAATATTAATATAGTATTTTAATATTAATATAAAAGGCATGTCTTAAAAAAGAGGAAAGTCTCGTGTTTGTTAATGGAAAAATAAGCAACGACATAAAGTACTTTTCTCTCGTCTACTTTCTCTTGTATACTGTTGCATAGGGGCCCAAGTTGAGTTGTAGTAGTAGTCGTTAGTAGTAGTAGTCGTCGTTAGTTCAGAAACAACATACGCAAGTCGTATAGTCACAAAGGGGTTGTTTATTGCTTTCTAGGCTCGTGGGTTCTTTTTCAGAGAGAAGGAGAGAGTGGGGGTAAGGTCAAATCATTCTATCGTAAATCATGTTCGGTACTATTATACGAAACACATCATGGAGTAACCCTGGAAGCTCCGTCTGCCCCTTACGAATGCCCAACCGAAAAAGACCGATATTTCTCTTCATCTGCTTTTGGTGGTGGGGAAAGATCACATCTGCTTCCGGTCAAAACCAAAAATGTATATATATATATATATATATATATATATATATATATATATACACACATATATATACACATATATATATACATATATACACATACACACACACATATATATGAAATAAAATGGAACTTAATCCGACAGTGTGAATTTGATACATTGAAAAAACAAAAGATGTTTACAAATGCAAGGGATCATCAGGAGAGAATGTGCAAACCGTTTCGGGGCCTTCCTCTCAACGGTTCTAAAAAGCAACATCGTCCCCCCCCCTCCCTGATGTGAGGTCCCTGGGAATATCTGTATCGACCGCAAGTGGATCGGTCTTCAACAAAAATAAAAATAAGACTGGTTGAAATGACCGTTAGAAGAAAAAATGCGTAAAAAAGAACGCTGCTAGTCAAAAGTTGGAATATTTTAAAAAATGCGCTGTCTGTATTAAAAATAAAATGAATTTTATTTAAAATAAAATGAATTTTATTTTTAATTTAAAAAAAAATCAGAAGCATTAAAGTTTATAAAAAGACTCAAAAGAGCCTGATGTAAAATATTTTTAAAAAAGTGTATAATTATATAAAAAGTGTATATTGAAATATCAAAATTGTTCGTAACACAATCCAACTGTTAAATAAGTAACCGATAAGTGTAGGTAAATCCGTGGTGTTTATGGATAAATATCTTCAGAGGGGTAAACATTCATATGTATAGTTTTTTCATAGACAAGTAAGTGAAATAAAATGGAACTTAATCCGACAGTGTGAATTTGATATATTGAAAAAACAATATTCCCTGGGAATATCTGTATCGACCGCATGCGGATCCCGAAACGGTTTGCACATTCTCTCCTGATGATCCCTTGCATTTGTAAACATCTTGGTCTAGCGCTAGTGAAAAGGGGATAGACTCGCTCGCTGATTAACTGATACTGATTTTATGCCACCCCAATATATATATATATATATATATATATATATATATATATAATATAAAGAGAGAGAGAGAGACAGACAGACAGACAGACAGAGAGAGAGAGAGAGAGAGAGAGAGAGAGAGAGAGAGAGAGAGAGAGAGAGAGACTCAAATAGATAAGAGCGAGATGAATAACATTTATTAGGATATTTTTTGTAATTATCTTGACATGAACTAGATTAGAATAAAGATATGATACGTAGAAAGAAATAAACTCTTCTAGCGGATCGGATGTGCCCTAGGGTCGTAGTTCGGCGACCCTTAATCTCATACAAAGTACATCAATAAACTTGACAAAACAAATCCAAGAGCGGTGCATATTTTTGACAGCCTATTAACAGGTATACTACATAGATTAATATGAAAAGCTGTACGTGCTCGTATGTATGTATGTCTATGAGTGTGTGCGCATTAGTCAGCGTATATGTGAGTGTGTATATATATGTGTATGTAGGTGGCTGATTGTATAGGAATGCGTGTGTATACTTTATTAGACGAGAATATGTGTATGTGTTAATACGCGCTTGTGAAAGCGCGCCTCTGTTTCGGCGTGCGTGTGCGAGCTGGGAGCGCGGTATCTCCAGGCATTTTTCTGGGGAGATACAGCCATACATGTGTTACACATTAATCATGTACATTTTACCTTGTAATATTTATTTTCTAAACATCTTGCTTACGGCTGTGTTTCCTACAGACTCTATCACATAGCACAAGAGCCGCAGATAGGCCGAAAGACGGGTGAACGTGCGATAGTCTACAAATATCACTACAAACATATATGAATATAAATGCATATACTCCACAATAAAGAAATATAGATATGCTTATATATATACACATAAGGAATATATTATTGTGTTACAGATTAATATATATTATGGGTATATCAATAGTATTTTCTTGTTTGTTATTTTATTTTATTTTTTAAAAAATTTCTCATCAACAGGAAAAAAAAAAAGGAGGCACGGTGGTTATTGCACTAGAAAATGAACTGGTCGATCCGACTCAAATATTTACTAGCTGAAATCTTGCTCTATTTGACGGTGTTATTTTGTTCCCTTTATTTGATGTAGTTTTCGTGGAAATGAATAAGAGATATTACTTTCGGATCAGTCCGCGTATCATAAAGCCAATGTTAAGGGTTTCGGCAAAGAAATTTAAACGTTAGTAACAATGTGGGAAAATAATATTTTGTACCTGAAAACTTGCTCTATTCAAGGGTGTTATTGTGTTCCTTTATTTTATGTAGTTTTCTTGGAAATGAATAGGAGATATTAGTTTCAGATCAGTCCACGTATTAAAAACCCAGTGTTAAGTGTATTTGCATCTCATCCCACACAAGGACATTTTTATGTGGGCCCACCCACAAGCCGAAGCTCATGAGTGGTAGGCACAAAAAATGCGTTGATCCCGTCGGCATTCCCCACCAGGGGGGGGGGCATCAAGGCAATAAACTCAGCCCTGTCCCTTTAAATCAAAGTGGCAGGTATTTCCTGGGCGGACAGCCCCCTCGGATCAACGCTGTTAACTTTACTTATCCGGTCCAGAGGCCGAAGCACTCTGAACCACCCCGATGGGGAAGGTAAAGCCAGTGTTAAGGGTTTCGCTAAATAATTTTCATGGTGGTAACAATGTGTGAAACTTGCTCTATTCAACGATGTTCAAACACACACACACACACACACACACACACACACACACATATATATATATATATATATATATATATATATATATAAAAATAGGTACAAGAGATAATCTAATTGAGTTTCACCATAAGGATCTTCAGGGTTAAATCCATTGAATTAATCGAGATACCGATTAATTGCAGTCGATTACACGTGTGTGTTCATTGCATTAAACTGTTCGTTAATTTGGATAACGAACAGGTATCTCGATTAATTCAATGGATTTAACCCTGAAGATCCTTATGGTGAAACTCAATTAGATTATCTCTTGTGCCTATTTTATAATATATATATATATATATATATATATATATATAAAGCTGACGAAGCTGTTGGCATTTCACATAGCGCTAATACCCTTGGGAAAGCTATGAATCCATATATTCTCTCTCCAGCTATGGGTTAAATAGTAGGGCAGACTGGGCCCTTCAGCCTTGGGTAGGTAACCAGGCTGGGAGAGGGATAACTCTGAATTCAAAATTCCCTCCGGCTATGGGTTAAATAGTAGGGCAGACTGGGCCCTTCAGCCTTGGGTAGGTAACCAGTCTAGGAGAGGGATAACTCTGAATTCAAAATTCCTGAGGTCGGTCGTTGATTGGGTTCGCGGCATTCCTTGATGCACCAATTCTTTCCTATCGACTGGGCCAAAAAGTGTGGATAGTCCAACACAAGCCTTCACCACTATAAACAAATCGCTGTGTGGGTGTTAATTGTGTGTATGAACCCTCATACGTCGAAAATCGACGGGAGCGTCCATAATATATATATGTGTGTGTGTGAGAGAGAGAGAGAGAGAGAGAGAGAGAGAGAGAGAGAGAGAGAGAGAGAGTGTGTGTGTTAGTTTATTTATATCATAAACGGCTACATCCACCCAACCAGATGAGCTTAGATACACGATCTTGTATGACTTATTGTGAACTGTCCAATTTAGAAGCCTTTCAGTTGTCTTGGTTCGTGAATAGATTTTCTGGGCGATTAGAATATATACTCCTCTTCGGTCGCGTAAAAGATAATTATCTTGCAAGCGTTGATAATCTGCTAGGTTAAATTACACGCACATGTACACACAACCACGCTTGCAGCTCCCTCCTAAACATACCCATGCGTCTATTTTCTTTTATATTTGTCAGAATTGTGAAACACGGTAGATTTTTTTTTTAGTTCCGCATCTCCAAATCTTTCTTTAATTATTATCATAGAGATCATAGTCTTTAACCCTCTCTCTAAATCACTTTTAATAGCTGATCGTAACATAACACATTTGGATTAAGAATTAAGAATAATTAATATTTCCCTTCTATCTTCCGCATAGTTGAACACTGTACTTTGAAAAAAAAAATACTTGACGTTGCTCGGTATTTAAAAAGCAAAAAATAAATCCCTTATATATATTTATATGAAAGTACGTAAATAAACATTGTGTTTATTTGATATGGCTTTTAACCGAAAATTTTTGGAGGATATGTGCTTAATTGAAGTCATACCTAATTTTTGAAAATTAATTAGTTAATAATTAATGAATGTTCAAATGTAAGGCTAAACAGATCGAGAAAATGTCAATCCCTGAATGTACATTTCGACCTCTTAGGTATCATTAGCAAGGTTATAGACATGAGAGACTGCTCTGTATGTGACTCAAAACCTCGACTGCTAAGCTGACAGGCGGAGATTCTAACCACTGCACCAGCTTGCAAATCCCAAATTCTTCGTCCGTTTTGAACTTATTTATATTCCACTTTTTATTGACTTGCAACACGATAGTATGAAAGTATGTAAATAAACACTGTGTTTATTTGATATGGCTTTTAGCCGACAATTTTTGGAGGATATGTGCTCAATTGAAGTTATACCTAATTTTTGAAAATTAATTAGTTAATAATAATTGAACATATATACTCGCCTAAATTCATTAATTATTAACTAATTAATTTTCAAAAGATTTCAATTAAGCACATATCCTCCAAAAATATATTTATATATAGATTAATAAAAATTATTTTTTCTATATATTTGCTTTATTATCTTTTATTCTTTATATATTCTTGTATTTATTATTTTATTGAAATACTTGTAGGCATTTTTTTCTTTTATTTGTCTTTTATTTGATTTTTAATATATTTTATCATTTATTAATTTCTTTAAAGTTTTTAATCATTTTTAAGTTTATTTTTTCAAAATAAACCCTTGTGCAAATTGCTTGAAACAAAACGAATTATTCCATTGTTATAACTAGCAAATATATGCATCCTCCGGGTGCAAGTATTTAAGTTTTAATATAATAAAATATCATATTATATTAGAAAGGCTAAAGAAACTGAATAAGAATGCAGATAAAAAGATTTGAAACAGAGGGGGTATGATTGAAAAATAGAACAACTTTGAAATTAACTCTTCCATCATTTTCCATTACTCCCGCCTTTCATTGGTAATTTTTTCTAATTAAACTATTTAGTTAAAATAGGAAGTAAAGAATGAAATTACAGTTATTTTTACTTGTTGATGGATTTCTTTTAAGATTTATCCCTGAGATTTTTGCTCATATTCAATAAGATAAAACCAAACAATTAGAAATCAATAATACTAAACATATATTTATCAAAATCAAATTTTTAAGATCAATATGCAAATTAGCCTTCCCATTCACACCGTAATTCGCTATTTTGTTGTATATGTAAATACAATTGCATGTTATTTGTATGTAAATATGGTCAACAGTCTTAATAATGTAAAACAATTTTATTAATAATTGAGGTTTAAATAAAAATAGAATCATGGAGAATATGATGTAAATAACAAAGGGAATTGTGACTTGTATAGTAATATAGTTTCGGTTACAGACAGACTAACCCAAAATCTCCATTATAATAAGAGATGATATCCGCGATCTCTCTGTAAGGCTCGCCAGTGTGTTCCTGCAGCGTTACAATTTTCGTACGCTTTCTTGGAGTAACGTCCTTCGCAGACAATGTCCGAAGGCCAACTAATCGATAGTCGAGACAATATTGTCTGGGTGTGATAATAATCACGAACGGCGCAATATTTTTCAAGGTCAACCAAATTTCATTAGGTTAAAATGGATTTATATTACTGCACACCACTGCAAATGACTTACTTTGAGGAAAGAAATAGAAATCAATTACACCCTGTCACGCCAGTGGGTTTAAAACTGACCTTATGGTGAAAGCAAGGAAACTAAAGCGGTTGTTTCAATTAATTTTCATAAGGGTGTTAAGTTTTTAAATGCCATCCTTGGCCAGTTGAAAAGGACTTAAAGTAAGTAAGTTCTGAGTTATGGAATCCTTTGGTAAGTGAAAAAGTCCTATCCTGTGAATAAGTCCTATCCTGCGTATTGTTAAAGGTCCAGTGATTTAATCCTATGTCCGTCGTCCACGAAAGTCAAGGTAGTTATGGCCAGTACTGTCTGGTTAAGTATTGTATTAGCAACAGAGTACTGCCAGTGATTGGCCATGAGTTTGATCACATGGTTCTCGGCGAGTCTATAAATAGAAGTGGGCTTTTAACACACACCTTATATAAAAAAAAATCTCAACACATTGACTTATACATTTATTATATTTTTATTTGTTTTCTTATATAAAATGAAGAGTAAAAAGTTTTTGATGACGTCATGGACAAAAACAGGATGGGAATTTTAGTGATCTTTGCTGGTCGTCACCAATTTTTCTTTATAAAAGGACGTGCACCCGGTCATTTTACATATAAACATTAGGCTCTGATGATGATGAGGCCTAATAGGCTGAAATGTACATACACAGATTGATTTTTCTCGATTTGTTTAGCCTTACATTTAAATAGGTATTCCCGCCTAATTAATTAATTATTAATTAAGTAATTTTCAAAAATTAGGTACGACTTCAATTAAGCACATATTCTCCCAAAAATTGTCGGCTAAAAAAAGCCATATCAAAACACATCGTCTGTTTGTTTACTTCTCACATAAACATACATATATACAGACACACAGACATAAGCTTTCTTTTATTTATATACAGATATATGTCAAAACGTTGCCAAACACCCGTTTCTGTTCAGAATGCTTTTGCAGTTGACTTTACCCATGCTCATGTCACTCGTGCTGACCAATCTGGTTTGCTTAATTTCCCTATCATCAACACTGTTAGTTTTGGGCATAATTCGATTCGTTTTAATTCAATTAATTCTTGGAATACTGTTCAGTCGTTATTTTTTGATAAAGAAAAGATGAAGCTTGTTTCAGTAAATTATTTTGTCCTTAAAACACTTTTGAAAAATCATTTTATTGCCTCTTATAAACAACAGATTTGCATTTAGATTCTCACACGGCTAATTTGTCTCATGATATATATGTATATGTTTACGTTGTGTGTTTCATGTATCGTTTCCTGTGAGCGTCCAAGGGTGGTCATGTCCAAGGTATTAGCTTCACGCTATTAGGCATGGCCTCCCTTCAATAGTAGTTTAAACCAATAAAGTTTTTCTTTTACTTATATTTTTTTAATAATTTGTACTACTATTGATTAATAAATTTATTTCTTATTTCTTATTTCTTATTTCTTTAACCCAATTACTGAATTCTTGTGTCCCAGACTTGTGATTCAGTCACATGGAGAAACTGGGCTCTTTATTGGAGTCCTGGTCCCGATCCCCTTCTTTTGTTTTAACAGAAAATTCAGGAACAACATATCGGTATACGTGCGTTGTTTCTGATATCTCTTGCACAAGCATTTTATTCGGCCTTGATATAATTTTTTAACCGTGCGGAATTTTGCATATTTTTTTTTTAGTGCGATGCTTGTTTTCGGCTTCTCCTCAGGTGGGGGGTAGGGGGACTGTAAGTTGGGTTTCTAACCCAAATTGCTTCATTTGTGGTCTTTCGGTAGTCAGCTGTCTCCCCAGACGTTTTCAGGCTTGCCATCTGTCTATATGCGGTTTTACGATTCTTTATATACATATTTGTATATTAAATGGTAATTTGTCAGTGATGTCCATCTGTTATCATTATAAATATACTAGCAACAACAACAAAAAGAAGAGAAATGCACCCTCCGGGTACAAGTACTTAAATTTAATATAATTAAATATCATATTGAATTAGAAAGACTAATGAAAATATACTTATTTTTACTTTATTCTAATTGATTTTAATATAAAATTATACATTGCTTTTAATACGTTTGAGAATAAAACAATAATATTAGAGATCAATAACACCAAGTAATCATTTATTAAACACGATTTTATTAATACCGGTATGCAAATTAGTCATACCATATACTATGTAAACCTTTATTTTTTAATGATATATAATCCACATCGAAGGATTTAGACGCATTGATAATATGACTGTTTTGAGACTAATCTATCTCATCGAGAGATATTGTTATGCTAATAAGATTAAGATGCTAATTAAGATTGAATAATAAATTATTTAATAACTATTAACAAAATAACGTAAATTACAAAGGGAATTGAGATGTTGATGGTGATGTAGTTTCGGTTACAGACAGACAAGCACACAATCTTCACTGTAATAATATTTCCGAGATGTCCACCTGGTGTTATTATATTAGATATATTTGATTAAAAAAAAACGAGAAATACAAAAGATAAAAACACTCTGTCATGAAAATGATCTCTTGTTTGTATGTTTGATATTTTGTTTCTATTATTTTATCTTAATTTATATTTCAAATAATTTTAATAGCAGACTGTGTGTGTAAACAAATTTTGATGAAACGCGTGTTGACAAATAACAATAATAATTTCATCCATACAAAAGTTTATATATATTTCTTCCGATTAGCATTTCAATATACTTGTCAGATTCATTTCCATTTTTACACACACACACACATATATATATACATATATATATATTATGGACTCTCTCGTCGATTTTCGACGCATGAGGGTTCACACACACAATGAACACCCACACAGTGATTTGTTTATAGAGGTGAAGGCTTGTGTTGGACCATCCACACTTTTTGGTACAGTCGATAGGAAAGAATTGGTGCATCAAGAGTTGCCCACAAACCCAATCAACGACCGACCTCAGGATTTTTTGAATTCAGAGTTATCCCTCTCCAGACTGTTACCTACCCAGGCTGAAGGGTCCAGTCTGCCCTACTATTTAACCCATAACTGGAGGGAGAATATATGGATTCATACCTTTCCCAAGGGTATATATATATATTATATCAAAAGTATACAATTACTGGGGAAAATTCTTGATATGGTTAAACAAGCGATATTATAAACCTCGTGCTACATCCCGTGACACACTAAGTGCCATGCAAATCAGATGGTAAGGCGTTAATTGTAGTTGTGCTGATTATCAAAATATTTAATTTAAATTGACGATAATTGATAATAATTAATTTAATATTTGATTGGAATGAGCAATTAAGGATGATTAATATTTCGCTCCTATCTTCTGTATAGCTGTACACTGTAGATTGGAAAAAAAAATTTAAACGGTCTAATCTATTTCGCCAATGTCATGGAAGTGGCTCGTTTATAAGTGTTTTTGTGTTATATATAATATATATATATATATAATATTATATATATATAATATATATATATATAATATATATATATATATATATCAAATATGGCTTCTTCCAAAAGGAGGTGGTGTATTTGTTAAAAAAAGTATTAATTTGACCCCGATAATCAGCACAGTGATTCATAACCAAACACACACACACACACACACACACACACACACACACATATATATATATATATATTATATATATATATATATATATATATATATTATATGTATGAGAATAGGATGTATGTAGTAGAATCCCAACAATATGAGGTAGGTAAAAGGATAGTGAACAAGAAATGATAACTGAAAACAAATCTAAGAGTTGAAATATTTTGTCCGATTTATACGGACATCATCAGCCAAAGATTTTTATTGAAAGCAAAATTACGTGCAAGTACATGTGATTTGGTGAGGGGGTGAGTTAGTAGCGGAAGTGAAGGGATGGAGGATAAGGGTAGACATGAATAAAGTGTGGGGATAGTTTACAGGAAGTAGAGAGAGGTTGGGAGCAGATGGTGTGTTTGCAAAGCGAATTAAATTTTTGCATAATAAATACGGCCTGAGAATTTAAAAAAAAAAACAATATTAAAATCATTCTCTAAAAAAGGGAACTTTGACTTAATTTAAATTTATTAAGAGCCAAGATGTCTGCCGGGTAGGCAGCTTTTGCAACTCAACTTACAAATCCATTTTAAACTCTCAAATCTCTGTCTCTCTCTCCACTCACGGAGAAACTAACATATATAACGAGGGTAATCAAAATATACATAGAGAGGGGAAAGTAACGGACAGAATGTAAGTAAGAGACGGGTCAGATTTTGACTTAATGGCAAATTACTACTAATTTGAACTAATTAGAATGGATGTTTTCAAACAAAACTCAATGCTAAAAGTAAGGAATTATTTAGTATAACTTTCGTGTCATTAAACTAAACAGGAAAAAAAGCCTTTAGGAGACGAACATTGATTCGCTCAGCTGTAGTATGATAATAATGATTATATATATATATATATATAATATATATATATATATATATATATATATAATATTGAGTCAAAGTCACACATGGTTGTTTAAAAATCCTAACCTCCCTCTCTCTATTTCTCCCTCTCTCTCTATTTCTCCTCTCTCTCTCTCTCTCTAGTAAAATTTTGGTTTGTTATAATTCTACATTTCATCTGCCAGTAGTAGACCTGTTTTTGAATGTTCTCTGAAATTAACGAAATAGAAAAGGAAAGAGGTTAATTTTAGGAAAATTAAGGAATGCTCTAACAGAAATATAGGAGGGGACTTGTGGACTTATACTAAGTTAAAACTTTATATCTTCGCCTCGTCCCCCCCTCTTTTTTTCTTCTTCTTCCTCGTCTTTCTCTGTCTCTCCGTGTCTCTCCCTCCCTTCCATCCTCTCTCTCCTTCCTCTACTTCTGGCAAAAATCCACATGCCACATCGGCTTGTAAAAACAAAACCAAGGGTAGCAGCATGGTGGATGTGAGACGCGGTGGAAGAACCTAAATAGGCCAATGGCGTATATCACAAGATGCTGGGCGAAGAAACCCTGAATGGGTCAACGGCCAGGATCAACCAGTTCAGTGAGGTAACTACTGCTCCTCATCTCTAAGACTAGCGCCTATTGATGAGTTAACTAAACAGCCACCGATAGATATCCATGAATTCGACCCAACCGAACATATCCATGACAATACACAAAGTCAAAGAATTATGCAGCATCGTGTACCCTGATATCACTAAGAGTATGCGCTCTGCTGAGACTCGGGCTCCGGTCCAGTATTCGATAAATTACCTAGGGAGCTCCAAACACATCACACACCTAAACCACACCACTCACAGCACTGAAAAACAAAACACACACCCTACTGAAGGCATAGCCCTAACCACAACATCTAATAAGACAGACATAGAACCCAAACCCAATACAAACCTACTTAGATGTAAAAAAATCACTCAAGCTAGCAACATTTAACGTTAGAACGCTGAAAACGATAGGCCAACTCCCCGAACTTACGGCGTTCGCAGCCGAAAATAATATAGACATCATATGTGTGCAAGATTTGACCATAGTGATGTAGAATTAAAATACCATGAATCTGGAAACGGATGGACGCTTGTGTCGGGGCTAAAGTCATTTTGTCAAAAATGTAATTTAGTCTCATTTTGGGTATCCCTAGCTTATATACATATACATAGATGCTAGATGTAGAGAAAGAGATGTTGGGAAGTACACATTCGAAAGTAAAGAAAACAAATTTGTAAATCGAAGCCCCATGAACGTGAAGGCACGTAATTTATAAAATAAATTAAATCGTAAGTGTGCACGTGTCTGTAAGGTGATGCATTTTAATTCTTTGCATACCAAAAATAAAATAATACCTGGCTTATAGTACTGTAAACTTTGTGCCAAATAACGTTTGGTGTTTAGCCACTTGCCAATCCCAATTTGCATATACACAGACACAAAATGTTGGCATATCATCTGGATTAGATTCTTCCCAGTGGGAGAACTGCCTAGCCGATGTATTATGTTGAACTTCCATTTTCGCATAGTCGTTTAC
The DNA here is from genome assembly GCA_023376005.1 of Doryteuthis pealeii. NCBI lineage: Eukaryota > Metazoa > Mollusca > Cephalopoda > Myopsida > Loliginidae > Doryteuthis > Doryteuthis pealeii. The sequence goes on along the minus strand of CM042144.1, from coordinate 103,745,364 downwards.
CACCTTCACAAGTGAGTTCGGCACTTCAGTGTCCCATATAAATTGGAAATAGTGAAATGAGGTGAGTTTTTTACGATCCGGATTCAGACCAAGTTCTCGGAGTTTTTCATCGAAATACTCATCCTGCACGTCAAAATCTCCACGAAAAGCAAATTAATGCATTATATTATCACTTTAAGTGCCTACAATGCGCAACCGGTCAGAAAATGGGCCCTACCATACTGCGCACGCCTAGCAGGTCGCACTTCCAGAACAATTTGAATTTTCATTTCGTAATCATTTTCATCATCGTCAGCCCCGGGAGGAGCTTCATAGTCACTCTTGGGATTGCTGTATTCATTTTCGCTCTTATGTAACGTATAGCGATACATGTGGTATAGCGGGTCTTGTCAACGTGCCTCCAAATTCACGACACTAAAAAGGTGTTCGGCACGTAGCGGTCATCTTGTCGATAAAAAAGTACAACGCGAGAAATATATCGTCACAAGCTGCTTAGCTTTTATTTCCAGGCTCGTCTCGTGGGTTGTATCGAGAGTAGTAAAGGCAGAGAGAACTAGGCCTCGGAAAACAAAAAAGAGGCCGGTATTTTTCTTCATCGTTCCACATCACCACGTGACTTCCAGTTCCAGTCAACACCCGAAACTTCCGGTTGGCTTTCAATTCTCCATTCGCAGGGTCACGCCCCGGTCAAATTCCCGACAAGTTGTTTTGTGTTCATCACTTTTTTTTTAAAAACCTTTACTATCATTTCTTCTTTCTCTCTTTTCTAATAGTAGTCCTCGCAAAACTCAGGACATTCATTTTCAAATTAGTCGCCTTCACCGTTAAACCAATCTTGTATCATTCGACTCGGCGCTTCTGCAGAAAGACAATCGCTTCTCCTTGGGGCAACCATCTTGGAAAAAATACCGCCCACTCTCAATATCAGAAAATAAACAGGCAAATATGGCAGGATGATTACATTCAATTGGTTCCCTATTGCAAAAGCAAAGTTGGTTCACAGACAAAGCAAAAGATTGCAGGTGAGATTACAGGTGAGTTCATGAAGTGATTTTACAGTGTAAGCAAGTGACACGTGCGAGAGCCACTGCCAGCAGTTTACGATAGGATCGCAGTGGTAGGACAGCTGATGCGAGTCGTTTAAAATAGGCAAAGAGTTAACAAACAAATGCTTTCAATGATAAATGTGCCACTACAATAACCTAGTGTGTCGTGTAGCTGCACCCACAACATAACAGAGGACACGGTTACCTCTCGGAATCACGACATCCCACAATGGGGCCTGCATCCAAGTAGACATATCCATCTATTCCATAGAAATGTAAAGAAACCAAATATATATATATATATATCTTTGCGTGGGCGCACACACACCACACACACACACACACACATACACATATATATTATGTATGTATATATATATATATATATATATATATATATATATGCTCCCAAAACTCGGTAGGGCTCTCTAGGGGTGACTT
>CM042144.1:103716377-103738877 GCA_023376005.1 Doryteuthis pealeii | reverse complement strand
TTGAAATATACATTGTTGCAATTTGTGATGTAAGGATTTATTATTTGATTGTAAAATCTCTGGTAAAATACCAATATTTCTATTAAATTGAAATAAAGTGATTGCGAATTTCCATAAAATTAGTATTATTCGAACTATTGTCCTCAATCTTTATTGTTATCTGTACAACGTTTCGGCCGATGTGCCCACCGGCCTTCTACATGTATTTCTTGTCGAACTCTGGAGCCTCTTCGAACTCGGGAACCTCCATGTCGGAGTTTGCAGCCTTCTGGAACTAACCTTCTAGTCGTAATCGGGAGCCATCACAGAACTTTCAAACCAACCCTTTATTCAATCCACGTGGGTATACTGCTTCCGCTTAATCATAGCTGGCGTACAGGTGTTAAACTGTGTTAATTATTATTCTATGTTACTGTCGGCCTTGACCAGGATTGAACCTGCAGGCTAGAGATAACTGTCACATAGAACTGTCTTTATCCACTATGCTATGTGTCAAATTAGACAATTCAGTGTTAGTTTTGGAAACTTATAAACCCAATGTTTTGTTTTATCTAAAATATCTACCTCTTTACTTATGAATCATTTTTTTACCTTCACTCATATTGCGTTTAATTTTTTTAACCTAAAATTGACATGAAATAAATTTGTGGCAATCTTGATTTTGAAACTAGCATCGCCGAAAGGAATTATTACTTAATTGTAAAACACCTGTTAATATAACTAAATTAACATTAATATAAAATATTGTAATTGTGAAATTTTAACATTTTGATTGACAGGAAATACGTTTGTGGCAATACTGAATTTTCAAATTGGCAATAAAAAAAATTTATAATTTAAAACATTTTTTTTAAATGACAGGCTCTCCGTTAATCTAGAACTTTGTGTGTGTAACATTTTAACATTTTAAATAATTTCAAGATAATAGGAATTTGTGGTAATCTTGAATTTGAAATTGGTGATACAGAAATTACTTTTTATTTAATTGTAAAACTCTGTTAAAATAACAGTTTCCTTATTAAATATTGTCATTGTGAAATTTCCACATTGTAATAAAACACAATACATAATATAATAAATTAAAATTATATACATTCCATAATACGATTGTAATGAAACACAGATTTTGTCAATTCATTGGACTATACATTGTTGTAATGCAAGAAGGACTTATTTTTCAATTGCAAAATCTTTAGTAATATACTAATGTTTCTATTAAATTAAAATAATATTATTGCGAACACCTGTTCATATAACAAAATTTACATTAATGTAAAATATTGTGATATTTCAAGTTTCATGAAATTCACGATGACAGGAAATACATTTATGGCAATATTGAATATTGAAATTGGCAATGAAAAAAACTTTATGACTTAATTGTCAAACCTTTGTTAAAATGACAGCAATTTCATTTATCAAGAATTTTGTGATTATGCAATTTCAACAATTTTAGGTATCTCAAGATAATAGGATAGTGGTAAAGAAGAACAGTTTTCTCGTTTATTCCTACCATGAAATAAACTGAACCCTCATTTTATGTCCCTGTTTTTGCAATAAATGTTTTATTTTTCTTTTACCCGCTATTTTACAATACTAAATATATTTTATTTATTTATTTTAATATTCACTTCAATGTGTATATTCTAAAAGTTTTTATTTTGTGAGAATGGTTAGTTTTAAAGTGGGGGCTCGTTTTACAATTTATGCATGAATTGGATCCTCCTTTTATGACCGTAATTTTGTTTTTTCGTCGACGATGATTAAAATCTGACGTTTTTATTTTAGAGTAACCAAAGCCAAAAAGAAAAGAAATAAGAACAAAAGGTAATATTCAACCTTTTACTCGTAAATTCCTACCAGAAAATTAGGCTTGGGCATTTTATGGTAGGAATTTACAAGTAAAAAGTTGAAGTGTAAAAACGAACCCCTACTTTAAAACTAAACATTCTTATAAAATAAAAACTTTTAGAATATACACATTGAAGTGAATATTAAAATAGATAAAGAAAATATATTTAGTATTGTAAAATAACGGGTGCAAGAAAAATAAAACATTTATTGCAAAAACACGGACATAAAATGAGAGTTCAGTTTATTTTATGGTAGGAATAAACGAGAAAACTGTTATTTTTTACCAAGATGGTTGCCTAACTAAGGTTAAAGAGCGCAGTGTACACTACTATTTACCCACAGCTGGAGGGAGAATAGTTGGATTCATACCTTTCCTAACACATAGCGCTAATACCTTGGTAAAAGTTATAATCCAACTATTCTCTCTCCATCTATGGGTAAATAGTAGGGCAGACTAGGCTCATTAACCTTGGTTAGTGTTGTAGGTTATTTACCTATGACCAGAACAATGTACTTACCCAAAGGGTATATTTAGCAGAACAAAGCTGCTCAAGTGGGAAGTAGCAAATGCATGTCTTCGTGTACGTTGTACCAATGAAACCCTCCTCATTTTGTACTTGATATGTGTTGAATACATCTGTTCTTTACTTCTATCTCCGTGTTGAGTATTTATTTATTGACCCTTAAACAGATCATAACAATTAGGCAACCAGTCTAGGAGAAGGAAGACTAAATCCAAACCTCTTAAATCTACGCTTGTGGTGGTCACAACTAGAATAGGCTCAGTCCTACTAAGTGATCTATTTCAATTTTTTTAAATATTTTTAATTTTACGAAATTTATATGAGATAATCTTGTATTATGAAATGAGCTTTGTTGGGCACACTTATAATCTGATAGTAAGTAAAGTCGTCGGGGAGACCTAAAGTCGGTAATGAGCCAATCAGCGAGGGAGTTTATCCCCTTTTCACTTGCGCTAGACCAAGGAGATTATTTTAGCGTCTAAGGTGGAGCGCCACACCTACCATCAGCTCCTTACTTTACCGCACAGATCCCTGTACTCCTCATACGCTGAGTTGGCGAGGACCGGTATCGAACTAGGAACCTTGTGGTTTCTTGCCGAACGCTCTACCGACTGAGCTAATCCAAAATTCCTTTTAACATAAAAAAAAATAAAGATTTGATTGAATTGAAACCTTGTGATTGTGAAATTTCAACATTTTCATATAACACAAGATAACAGGAAATACATTTGGGGCATTTTTTTTGGCAATACTCAAAGGAAATATTGCCTAAATAAAAATCACATGTTAGATAACAATGATTTCATTAAATTGAGATATATAAAATCTATAACGCACTCGAAATCCGTGGACCTCTTTCCGAAGAAACAGTAAGAATGCCAGGAAGAGTGTAGAGGTGTGAATGATCTAGAGTACTTCGATCAATATATACTGAGAGGTGTCAAAACGAAAAAGGAACAAGTTAGCCATTTTGAATGGACCACTGAACCGGGTTAGCTCAGTCGGTAGAGCGTTCGGCTAGAAAGCACAAGGTTTCTAGTTTGATACCGACCCTCGCCACGTTTTAATGAAACTCAAATTGACACAAAATTTTCTTGAGGCAGTCATTTGGACATTTTTGATATTGGTGATGTAGTAATGATGATCTTTTGTTTTATTGGAAAATCTCAATCTTGATTTTACTTTCTGCCTCTGTCTGTCTGTCTGTCTCTCTCTCTCTCTCTCTTTATATATTTGTATGTATATATATATGCATGTATGGTATGTATATATTATATATTATATATATTATATATATGTACATATATTATTTATATATCATATATATATATATATATATATATATATATATATATATATATAGGTATGTTTCGTTAAACTGTACTGACGATTCTTGTCGGAAGAGTTTTTGTTCGATCCTTTCTATTTTTTCTGGCCATCTTTTTAATGTCAGGGTGGAACTGGTGTAGCAATCCACCAAAGGTTTCATTACGGTATATGTAGGTATATACATACGTGTGTATATTATATATATCATATCATATACATATTTTTTCATATATACATATATATATATATATATATATATATATATATATATATATATTATATCACTCATTCTTTATTTATGTTTTCCTTCTTTTCATCTATTAATTCCATTCTATTGAAACAGATTAGCGTTATCGCTTCCACACTCACGCTATATTCTCTCACTAGCTTTCACCCACTCGTTATCTCTCCTTTCTTTCTTTCATATTACAATTTTCTGATGTGTAGAATTTCTTTTTCTTCCTTTTCTTTATCTACAATATAAGAAATGGTCGATTATTTAGCTTAAATGACGATACACATCCCCCCTACACAAACACTCCCAACTATGAGGCTTCTCCGGATCGGGAGATGATGATATTAAAGTGTGAGACAGGTACGTAACTACTAATATTTTATTATGATAAAAACTGTTTGTCCTGATGATGAATTTGAGATGCATCTACGTTATTTGATTTATTTTAATTAAAAATAATTTTCAAATGAATATGTGACATGTAAGCAAAACCAGATAGAAACATGGTGTTAACTTATAAACAACAATAAACTTCATCTTCACCATCATATTCTTTTCACTTTTAATTATTTCCTTCAACATACATATGTTACATAATTATTGGATCCCTAATACATTTATAAGGTATTGTAGAAATCATAATGGCGATTAGTATAGCTGATGGCCTTGAGGGTGAGTGACAGCGCTTGACCTTGATCTCCCTTGCGTTCTGGGGAGAATCGTGAGAACCGGAACCCCATAGAAGGCCCTCTTCCGGTTTAAGGATACTAAGTAAGTAAGAGTCAGTTAGAACTTAGAAGCCGAGCTAGCAACATGTAAGCCTCATCTGCGCAGATTGTCTGGGTGGGGATTTGGAATAAAGTAACATCTACCTAAATCGAAGTCTTGTGTTTATTACTAAAAACTAACAATGACACAGGGCTTCTGATAAGGAATGATCCCCAAGAGAAACCAGACCCGGAATCCTCAATAGAAGACCAGACGAGACCATTAGAAGATATACCAGACCAAGATAGATGATAGACGATCAGGACTAAAGCCGGCCAGAAGAATAGATGACCAGAGTAAGGTATATAACGTTATATGCTGATTTGGTATCGTGAAAAGACCAGTATATAACATATACCTATTTAGTGCCGGTAAAGAAGGCGCTATGCAACACACATATATATATATGTAGTATATTAAGAAAAATGAAAAAAACACAGGTTTAAATGGGTTAAGTGGTGAGTTTATTGGCCGACGCTGCAGTGTTTCGATCTATTGATTAGATCATCTTCAGGGCATTTTTTGGTATATGGAAGGTGATAAGAACTTTTTTATCACAGAAGTCCTTGTTATTCAGTCTGTTTAAAAATTTAAAAAAAAATTAATTAATTTTTTTGAAAAATATTTTTTTTTAAACATACTGAATAGCAAAGACTACCACTCGCTTTTCTCGTTATTCTGTGATAAAAAAAATTCTTATTACCTTCCATATACCAACAAATGCCCTGAAGATGATCAAATTAATAGATCGAAACACTGCAGCGTCGGCCAATAAACTCACCACTTAACCCATTTAAACCTGTGTTTTTTCATTTTTCTTAATAATCTACATACCGACGGATTCACTTCCTTTTCTTCACACACACACACACACACATATATATATATATATATATATATATATATATATATATATATATATATATATTCTTTTTTACTCTTACTTATATCAACAAAAGTCCTGAAGAAGATCTACTCAACAGATCGAAACACTGCAGTGTCGGCTAATAAACTTACCACTCATTTTATTTAAACTTTTGTTTTTAAAATTTCACACTATACTACATACCGTCGGATTCACTTCCATTTCTCTTTATATATATATATATATATATATATATATATATATAGATAGATATATATAGATATATATATGTGTGTGTGTGTGCGTGTGTGTGTATTTGGGCAGCATTCTTTCATTTATACATGTAGAATTAAACAAAAAACACATCTCCTGTTTATTTTATTTTTGATCTTTTCGAGTTTTCTGGCCAACTTTTTAATATTTGGGTGGAATTCGTGGATAAGTCCACCAAAGTTCAGGTCCCGAGATATATATATATATATATATATTTATCTTCTCCAATAGCTTATATAATAATTATATTAATTTGATGCTTCAAAAGAGTCTAATAATAGATGAGGAAAACTTTCCATTAGGGACTTCTCTCAAAAAAAAGATTTATTATCTTTAAAAAGATTTTTTATCCTTTATTTTTCGTTATTTTTCTTACATTTGAGAGAAGTCCCTTGCAAAGGCTTTTCATTTATTCCACTCATCTCATTCATTTTTATTTCATTCATTCATTCATTTTGCCCTTAATTCTTAACTACATATATATATATATATATATATATATATATATATATATATATATATATATATATACTAGCAAATATATGCACCCTCCGGGTGCAAGTATTTAAGTTTTAATGTAATAAAATATTGTATTAAATTAGAAAGGCTAATGAAACTAAATAAGAATACAGATAAAAAGATTTGAAACAGAGGGAGTATATTAAAAGATTTGAAACAGAGGGAGTATAATAAAAAATGGAACAACTGAAATTTACTCTTCCATCACTCTCGTCTTTCTTGTTATTTTTTCCAATTTAAGTATTTAGTTAAAAGAGGAAGTAAAGAATTAAATGACAGTTATTTTTTCTTGTTAATGGATTTCATTTAAGATTCATTGAAGAGATTTTTGCTTATATTCATTAAAATAAAACCAAACAGTTAGAAATCAATAATACTAAGCACATATTTATTAAATTCGATTTTTAAATATTAATATGCAAATTAGCCTTCCCGTTCACATTGTAAAGCGCTATTTTATTATATATATAAATATAATTGCATGATGTCAGTATGTAGACATAGTTAACAGTATTAATAATGTAAGACAATTTTATTAATAATTGAGGTTTAGATAAAAATAAAATCATTGTGAATGTGACGTCAATAACTAAGGGAATTATGACTTGAGTAGGAATATAGTTTCGGTTACAGACAGAAAAACACACAATCTCCATTATAATAAGATGTGTGTGTGTGTGAAGGAATGACTTACCGGTGAAAATATTGGGGTGGTCCCAATATTTGGTTGGTACAAGTTTTACCTGGATAAGTCAGCGTTATAAAAAATATAAAGTGCTCAATACGTAAGTAGAGCGGATTTATTATATAATGTGTACAGAAATAACTTACTCTAGTTTCACCATAAGGATCTTCAGGGTTAAATCCACTGAATTAATAAAGATATTGATTAATTACTGCTAACTGCAGGAGATCATGTTGTAGTTATGTAACTATATGTTGTAGTTATGTAACACATTATATATATATATATATATATGTGGTGTGTGTGTGTGTGTGTGTGTGTGTTGAAAAGAGAAATAATGGAAAGAAAGTATGGAATAGGATATTATAATCAATTTTACTTATACGTATTTCGGTCAGGAGTTTATCCATGTGTACATTATTCATTTAATAATAATAATTAGTTTGAATAATGTACACATGGATAAACTCCTGACCGAAACACGTGTAAGTTAAATTGAGTAAAATATTCTATTTTCATCCATTCTATACTTTCTTTCCTTTATTTCTTTTTTCAACACACACACACACACACACACACACACACACATATATATATATATATATATATATATATATATATATATATCTTTTATTATAATAAGAATAAATATGATAGCAATTAGAACATCTTTAGAAGTATCAGTATTGACAATAATTTATGATAAATCATATGAAATCATTGAAATTGAAAGTTCATTTGGTGTCACTCTGGTCCACTTAAAATATATTGATAGGTATTACATTTTATTTTAAAAGTGTTTACAAAATGTCTTACTGGAGTTTTTGTTGAATATTTACCATGAGCCTAGTATTATCTGCGTTAATCGGACTATTGTCTCCATCTTCATTGTAATTTGTACAACGTTTCGGCCGATATGCCCTCTGGCCTTCTTCAGGTATTTCTTGTCGGACTTGGGAACCTTCTTGGACTCGGGAACCTTCTTTTCGAACTCGGGAACTTTCTTATCGTATTCGGGAGCCATCACGGATCTTTGAACCTAACCCTTTATTTAGTCCACGGGGTTATCCTGTTCTCATTCCGCTAACCATAGCTGGGGTAGGAGTTGTGTTAATTAATTATTTTTCTAACTGCTTTCACTCAGGATTGAACTCGGATCCCAGAGATAACTGTTACTTAGAACTGTCTTAACCTAACTGCCTTATCCACTCGGCCATGTGTCCAATTATACATGTAGGTATATAGTTTGCTATATTCATAAATAAAGAGTGCTAGAGCATATCATGTTTTCTCTCTCACTCTCTGTATATATATATATATATATATATATTATATATATATATATATATATATATATGTGTGTGTGTGTGTGTGTGTGTGTGTGTGTGTGTGTGTGTGTGCATATATATAAATTGTGAGTGTGTTTTATGTGTGTGATCTGTATATGTATACTTATATACTTTATATATACATATATATATATATATGCATACATATGTATGCATATATATATATGTGTGTGCATACATACCTATGTGTATACACACAGATATATACATATATAAGAATATAAATATATATACATGTGTGTGTGAAATAAATATAGTTTCATCTATATAAAATGATATTAAGTGTATATACATAGGCATATATATTTATAAATATAAACATAAATATATATATATATATATATATAATATATATATTATAAAGTATATATACTCTTATATATTATAGTTATATACATATAAGTATATGTAAGTATACATACATACTTATGCATACATTCATAAACACGTGTATATATATATATGCAATCATATATACACACATAAATACATATATATATTATATGTGTATGTGTATATATAATCTTTATCTCACTTTATATAGATGAAAACATATTTAATGTATACACATATTATATATATACACTCTTTATCTCAGTTTATATACATGAAAACATATTTACTTTATACATATATATATATATTGTGTGTGTGTGTGAAGTCTGATTTTTTTCTTTCGCTTGTTTGTATATATGTACCTATCTAATTGTTCATTTCCATGCACACAAATAGACAGAGCTTAGCATATAAATTTAAATATCTATGTAAAAGAAATATCTTTACTCGTCGCACAGCAGTTGTAATGTAAAAGAAAGAAAGAAAAATGAAAAAAAAAAAACAAACAAAAAAAAACCCGAATTATCTCCTGGAAGGAGGAATATGTGTATCTATAACAGAAGAGAAGCGGATTTTCTTCCCTTGAAGCTATGTAGCTTCAGTTAGCAAGAAATTCACAAGACAAAACCGAAACAGGGAGAAGAAGAAAAAAAACTGAAGGAAATACACAAACACTTGCATATATAACTATACTTATATGTGTACACTCAAACACACACAGTAACAAATACACAAATACATACTTAAAAAAATCGCAAGCACAAACATGTACAGAGAGAGAGAGAGAGAGAGAGAGAGAGAGAGAGAGAGAGAGAGAGAGAGAGAGAGAGAGAGAGAGAGAGAGATAAATACGGAAAAAAGATGCGAAATACACTCAAACGCACACAGTAACAATTACACAAACACATACTTAAAAAAATCGCAAGCACACAAACATGTGCAGTGAGAGAGAGAGAGAGAGAGAGAGAGAGAGACAGACAGACAGACAGACAGACAGAGAGAGAGACAGAGACAGAGAGAGAGATAAATACGGAAAAAAGATGCGAAATACACTCAAACGCACAGTGACAAACACAAAAATACATACATAAATACACAAAACACAACCAATACAGAGAGAGAGAGAGAGAGGGGGGGAGTGAGAGAGAGTGAGAGAGAGGGGAGTGAGAGATAGATAGATAGAGAGAGAGAGAGAGAGAGAGAGAACATAAATACGGAAAAAAATGCGAAATACACTCAAACGCACAGTGATAAACACACAGTGACAAACATACAAATACATATATAAAAAAACGCTAACAGAACTATCATATGCACAGAGAGAGAGAGAGAGAGAGAGAGAGAGAGAGAGAGAGAGAGAGAGAGAGAGAGAGAGAGAGAGAGAGAGAGAGAACACGGACAAAAGATGAGAAATACATAAATACACCCACAACTCACTACTAAAGATACACACACATGCACACACAAATACGGACAAACGCATACACCAACAAACGCGTGCACACGCTCTCGCTCTCTCCCTCTCTCTTTCCCTCTCTCTCTCACTCACATACACACACAAACACACGGTCAAAATACATACACGCTCGCACACATATAACTACACACAGACGGACAAAATACATACACGTGCGCAGAGGCACAGACACACACACATCAAAAAACAATACTCACACAAACATATACAAGCTATATACAGTCAAAGAAAAAGATACGCCAACACACGCACACACACTCACACACATATATGCACACATACGCACACACACACATACGCACACACACAACACTACCCTTTTAAACTGCAGTCTAAATAGATTCACTGATTATTACGATGCTATAATCTCCCACACCCCACAATACATTTCCTTGGGGGTGTTATTTAATTATTTTTAGGAATTTCTTTGATGGAGTGGGACTTGGGAGTTATGGGCACATAGATTCAGTGACGTTTACTGCAATAGATACGTATATATATATATATATATATATATATATATATATATATTCTTTTATCTAGATATTTACATATTTTGTAAAGAAAGAAAGGGGTTTAAATATCTTGAAGATTTCTGATAAGTACTTACATATTTACATATTTATTTCTATTGTCATTGTGGTTCCCCTCCCCTCCCACTGTGGAACGTTGTGGCTCTGGTTTAAGCTCGAGGGGCAGAAATTCACAGCCGTCAAAACTCTTAGGGGTTGTTACCGGGGCACACATGGTGACGCTATACGTCGTTTTACCGGAAGGGGGTTACTTTTATTTCCTTCTCAAATACCGTAACACTGATTTACCGGCGCTAAGTTAACACTCAAACGGCAGAGGATAAATATAGGGTCAGATCTCAAGGGGTTAAAATTATTACCCATGATCCATCATTGCTTTTCGTCCTCGAGACATGTCCTGGTATTTTTTACTTCGTATTTTGTTTTGTTGTTCCTTCATGAACTTCAACCTTTCGTCTTCAAAAAATAGGCATGCCATATATACAAGGGTCAGTCAATCAATAAAGGGATTTTTTTAAAAATCTTAGAATTTTGGTTCATATAGTTTAATTGCAAAAATAGTTTGATCTTGAGGAAAGTAATTCTTTTGAAGCTATTCAAAATGGTGGCAAATCAAACGTTTATTACATGCGAGTTTTTAACCATCTCTGCTATTTTTTGGCATAGAGTAAGTGTGGACCATATGACCTTTAGGCACCCCTTTTTAATCTCGATTAAGAAAAGACATGTTTTTCATTTACACCATCAATATCCGCTTGTTTTACTTGACGATTTTAAGATTTTAAAAAATTTATAAAACTCACCCCTAACCCTAACCCTTAACCATAACCCTTAACAAACAGCCGGATATTGACGGTGTAAATGAAAAACATGTCCTTTATTTATTGAGATCAATAAGGAGTGCCTAAAATAATATGGTCCGTAAGTGTTTTAAGAACGGGTTGTTCCTCTCAACTTATTGTGGGGACCCACTTTATATATATATATATATATATATATATATATATATATATATTAGGATTTAAAAATAATGTTGTTGTATTATCTGCGTTATTCGAACTATTGTCCTCATCTTCATTGTTATCTGTACAACGTTTCGGCTGATATGCCCTAAGGCCTTCTTCAGGTATTTCTTGTCGTAGTCGGGAACCTTCTTGTCGTAATCGGGAGCCATCACAGAACTTTGAACCTAACCCTTTAGTCAGTCCACGGGTGTATCCTGTTCTCATTCCGCTAACCATAGGGTAGGAGCTGTGTTAATTTACTGTCACTTAGAACTGTCTTAACCTAACTACCTTATCCACTAGGCCATGTGTCCAATTGGACAATTCAGTGTGAATTTTGGGAACTTATAAACCTAATGTGTTGTTTTTGGCTAGAATATCTACCTATTCATTTTTATGTATGATTTTTTTTACCTAGACTCATTTGATTTTTTTAAAAACTGATCTAGCCTTTTTAATTATGGGTTCCCATATTGTATTCATTTCTATGCTAGGTCTACTTAACAACCCACTACAGCCTATCATATGAGCTGATTCTTTGAAGCGTCTTCCCTTCCAATGTTCTTCTCTATCTATTATTCTAACTTCATCCCATTAGCGTAGGTTATGGCATTGCCACCAATGAAGAAGTCGTGGTACTATTTAAGCCATAGTTGTAGGTATGAGAGTTTCATACGTTTCTCATTGGTTTTAATCTTAAAGTGAACGTGATAGAACGACTGAAGTTAGAACTCACTATGATGTCAGAGTCAAGAACGTTTGCCACTATGATGCGAGAAGTCTCCCGACTATACATGGGCATGTGTATGCGTGCCTGCATGCGTGCCTGCATGCGTGCGTAAGGTACATTTAGGCATTAGGCATCATCATCATCATCATCATGTCGCGCAATTAGCACGGATATCCATGACAATCTCTCGCCAACCTTCCCTATCATTCATTTTCCCAGGGAGGTCCTCTGCGCAGCATCTAACATCTTTGCATAGCTGGTCAATGTAGGTCCTTGATGGGTGGCCCACACTAGCATGTCCGTGTATTGGCTTCCACAGGAGAACGTCGCTTATGAGCTCGTCCTTGCTTCTCCAGCAGTGCCCGGCATGCCTTGTCTGTCTCACTCGAATGGTTTGTGAGATGGGGAGCAAGTGGCCATGTAGCTGTTTCCTCGTGGGGTGCTGCTTCCTCGATTTGTTCAAGACTGCATGCAGCATTCTTGTGCAGCTCCCATCCAGCTATTTCCCAAGGCGCCTCGTTAGGGTCCAGGTGGTGCAGCCATACAGCAGCACTGATATAACCACCGCCTGGAAGAATTGTCGCTTTAACTTGTCAGTGAGATCTGATTTCCATATTACTGATAATTCGTTTGTGGCCGACTATGCTTTTCCTATTCGTGTATTTATGTCGCTTTCTGTGGATGAGATATTGCTACCTAGGTATGTGAATTGTTCCACTGGCTTAAGGGGTTTACCGTTGAGTGTAGATATGTCTCCTTTTCTTTTGAAACAGATGAACTCAGTTTTATCGGAGCTCACATAAAGGCCAATATTCTTTGCTATTGTTTATATATATATATATATATATGTGTGTGTGTGTGTGTGTGTGTGTGTGTGTGTGTGTGTGTGTGTGGTTAGCAAGTTCTTTTTAAACATGTTTCAATAGATATATATGACAGACAGTAACTTATCTTTATTATGTTTTTCATGTAAGATATAGAAAATACGAATCTGGTTGATTGAAAAAAACAAAACCCATTTCAAATCCTTTCGTTTTTTTTACACTCGTTTGATTTCTTTATTATCATATTTTTTGTTTTGTTTTCGTTTTGTTTTTGTTTTGCTGTTCTTGTACATTCAACGATCTTGGAACTTTTTTCTGTTTTGTCTGAAAATCAGAAAATCCTGGGCTTATCGAAAAGCGGAATTGATTGTTGAATAAATGTTTTAATCTGGTGCTAATGACGTCATGTCTAAGCGACATAAAACTGTAATGTTAACGTTTCACATACAATCCGTATGGATTCAAAAAAAGTCTGGATCGCTTCTTGCCTTTTGAAATTCGAACTTGTTTTAATGCTTCCCTACGCATGCACCATGTTTCTCTCTGTGTGTTCCATACTTTTTATTGGATTCACACAATTCACCCTTAGTTTCATACTGTTTACTGTGTGTTCCATATTTATCATTAGGTTTCACATTCTTCACACTTGGTTCCCCATATTTCTCACTGTGTTCCCCATACTTCTTACTGTGTGTTCCATACTTTTTACTAGATTTCCCATGCTTCTCCCTTGGTTCCCCATACTTCTCACTGTGTTCCATACCTTTTCAGTGGGTTCTCTATACTTCTCCCTTGGTTCTCTATACTTCTCACTGTGTTCCATACATTTTTTACTGGGTTCTCCATGCTCTTTCCTAAGAGATGATAGTCTGGAGACGCTAAATCTGGTGAGTATGGAGGATGCGGTAAAGTTTTTCATCCAAATGAGGCGATTTCCTCCCTTGTCCTGAGCATTGTCATGTAAAAGGAGGACATTGTTGATTGGCCAAGTTAGATCTTACTCATCGGATTCTTGCTCTGAGCATCGTAAGGGTCTCAATGTAGGTCTCAGTATTATAAAAAAAAGATTTCACATGAAATAAAGAAAATGGCGTTACTTTTTTACTCACCATCGTACCTTACGTATCCAAAACATTGATTTTTTTTCAAAAAGTCGAATTTATTTACCTTACCAAAAAAGGGAAATAACCCGCGTTGAAAGAGGAGCAGTTCCGTTGGTGTAGTGGCTAAAATGCTGGATTACGACATCGTAGTGAGCGAGTTCGAACTCCAGTCACTCTATTATGCTGAATGTATCTGATTTTAAATCAGTTTTTTTTCTTCAAGTCAGGTTAACCGGGTATTTAAAGACGTTTTACTTTATTCATTCTTGTTAGGTATTCATTTTTAAAACATTTAAGTTATTTTTTTATCTATTTAACCCGAAGATGGGACCCTAACAGGTACTAACCACTCCAGATCATGATGAACCTGGGAGTAATGGCATTGAATGACTATTCCATACTCCACAGAGCTCCAGATTTTAACATCACTAACCCTGAGACTGGTAGTCGTCAGTGAAGTCGTTAGGACTGCCTAAAATCGGTATGAGCCACAAAATTAGGGGTCTATCCCCTTTTCACTAGCGCTAGACCAAGGAGATTATTTTACCGCACATATCCCTGTGCTACTCATACGCTGAGTTGGCGAAGACTGGTTTCGAACCAGGAACCTTTTGATTCTTAGCCGGGCGCTCTACCGACTGAGCTAAACTGGTCCTACTTGATCCTTTTACAATACAGAACCATACAGATAAAAAAAAATACCAATAAAATTTTGTACAGCCGTGGGAGAAATTTGGTAGGCAAAGGGTTAAGCTAATGTTAATGTATGATATCAAGAAGGTCCTTCAAAAATGCTATTTTCAAGTGAGATGAAACGAAAACGCGAAAAAATTATTTGGTTTGGTCTGGTTTGGTTTGATTTGTTTTACGGCATATCAACCTCACTGGGTCATTTAATGCTGATAAAGTTTTGAAATAAATCAATTCTTAATGGATACACAATTTTTTATAGATACATTTTTTCTATTTAACCCATAGATGGGACCCTAACAGGTACTACCACTCCGGGTCAAGTGGATCAGGGAGCAATGGTGATGAAGGGGTGCTCCACATTCCCCAAACCTCCAAAACTGGAACCTTACCATCAGATAGAGTTTAATGTCATTCCCAGGACATGTAGACCTTCAGCCATCGCCTTCTAGCACCCATATGATGAAAAGTGTTGGGGACTTGATATAAGAGCAATAGGGTTGGGGCAATTATATAGGTGCTAGGGCTTGCCGGGACCAGCCGATTGATCGGAGGGGCCTCTCCGACTGCCCGTCTAGCCTAAGTAAGGTTCTAAGTGGAGTGTTGCAGGTCATGGACTGTTAATCCACCAAGACTCCGTACTTAAGCATCACGGGTCGCCACCCACTGCCAACAGGTGGCTCCATTTGGGGGAGTCTTATCACTCTGCAGAAGTGCATTCTAACGCCCCACCGACAGGGCGGAAATTATTTGGTTATCCGTAACAACGTTCCTTTTGTTTTTCCATTTTTCTTTTCTTGTTTTTTTAATGTGGTGATATGATATATCATTTAGAATAAAATTAAAACAGAAATAGAATTCGGATTGATTTATATAATATGCCATGAGTAGCATATCATAATGTGTGCAGTAAAGAGGAGATTTTATGGTAGGTGTAGCTCTCCACCTCGGACCTAAAAATAATTTCCCCAGTTTAGCACAAGTGAAAAGATAGTACACTCCCTGACTGCCCGGCTATTACCGACAATAGGCTACTCCGCTGATTTTACTTATTTTACTGTATATCGTAACCTCTAAGCATAAAATAAACCCAGACAGGTTGACAGGCCGTTAAAGTCAATCATCTTAAAAATGACGAATATCTCTTTAACTCTTTGCCTACCAAATTTACCCCATATTTCGAGATGTCAGAAAATAAGTTGGTGAATATTGTCGGATTTGATAGGTTGTCACGTTTGGATTAGATAGCGTGTCACATTAACAGCGAAAGTTTCTGGAAGTTCTATTGAGATAGTAAAAAAAAAAATGATAATAAAAAAAATAATGTCTCGTCTATGAAAAAAAAAAAAAACTATTACCGATTACCTTTTGCAAATGCAAAGATACATTTCATCATGTATGTGATTTGGCTATCAGTTTCTCAGTGTGCTTATTTCGCGACAAAACTTATTTGATTCGAAAATCTATTTGCGATATTGTCATTTTAGATTAAATATGTACGTGAATAAATTAACATGTCCGCCCTTCCTCTAAATCTGATCAAAATTCAAAAGTCTTTATTAATATCTTTTAAGTTGAATAAATCAAATATCGTTAACTCAATCTCACTAAATTTCACAGCAGGAATATCTGATAACTTTGACTGGGGATCAAGTGACACTATTCTTCTCAATTTTAAAAACATTCTCCTTGGCATTTTTGTTGATTTTATATTGCGGTCGACAAACTTGCTATCCCGATCAAACTTCTGAAATCTAGATTAACTCTTTGCTTACCATAATCCGCTTACAGCGTCTCTCGCACCTGTGACAGAGAACACGAGTTGAGTGGCGGGCATGAAAACTTTCTGTATTCTCGAAGGAAGCCGGCTAGGCTTTGCCTGGCGTGTAGGACTGACCTAAGATCGAACCCGCGTCCTTCAGAATGCGAAAAGGCGACACTTTGGCGCGGGCACCGGAATCAAGATGTCACTGTCCCGTATGGAATGCCAGATGCCCGGATGATAGCTGCGGGCATTCCGGCAACTGGGATTGAGATGACAGTCCCGTTTGCATTAACAACATGAAAGACAGAACTGATACGGTACAAGTCTTCTATTCCTCATCAGATGAATTTCGACCCACAAGCTCGTCGAGGCAACAAGGAAGACATACAACCCATCAGTCTAAATGAGCTTCTAGCTTCAACGAACACACTTAGCACACTGCTAGTCTTAAGTGACTAATGAACTCTGAATTCCGAACGCCCAATCCAAACGGCTTATATCACATTCCCCTCGTCTATTTAACCATATATATATATATATATATATATATATATATATATATATATATATATATATACGCTCCTAATTTTAGTTGAGCACTTTATTCAGGAGGGATTTAATTGCAAATTCACCGTATAGCTAAATCTCACTTTGTTTACAAAGTTTGAGACCTCTTGGTGAATTCATTTCCGCTTAGAAATGTAGCGATTAAATAGCCTGCTATACTTGGCAGCTGATTGCGGCCTTATGGGTAAGAGGTTTGGCGAGTGTAAGTTCGTTCGGGTCTCAAACCTGGCCAGAGGTAGCTGCTAAAAATGGTATAACTGCACTGATGAGAGGTGATACCTCGAAACACGTGTCTGTAGTTTACTCTCTCTCTCTCTCTATATATATATATATATATATATATGAAAAATGTTGTTCTGGTTCCAACGGGAGTAAATTTAATATTTTATAAAAAAGAAGAAGGTCCGCAAAATGTATTATGTTTCTCAGAAAATTTGTTTATTTTATTCTTTTTATCTTACATATGCGACACGTGTTTCTGATCTGTTGTCTTCTTCAGGCATTGAAGTATAATTTTGGCAGAATATGTCCGATATTTGATAGGTTGTGTGTGTTTCTGCAACTTTTCTATTATAATAAAGTATAATATAAAGAAATAAAGTATAATAGAAAAATTGCAGAAACACACACCACCTATCAAATATCGGACATATTCTGCCAAAATAATAACTCAATGCCTGAAGAAGACAACAGATCAGAAACACGTGTCGCATATATATATATATATATATATATATATATATATATATATATATATATATACATGTTGAAATGAAAAACAAAGGAAAGAAAATGTTGAATGGATAAAATAGGATTTGTTTTATTTTATTTTACTGACACGTGTTTCAGCCAGGAGTTTAATCATGCATACATGTATTCTATTTATTATTATTTTATATACAAAATGAAATAAAATAACAATAATAGAAAAAATTACAGAAATGTTTAGTATACAAAGAAATAACGGCCTTCGTCAGCGTATATCCTTGGTGTTTTAAAAATGAAATCAGTTGAAATAAGGAGAATTTCCGAAATGTTCTAAAAAATAACTTTTTTGAAATCGCTTGAAGAAAGTGTTCTAAGAAAACAGTTATGATGACGTCATTGTCGCATATGACGGATTTTGAAAAGGAGAGAAAATATCTGGAGAATATAAGGAACAAATTCAGGTAGAATTTTAATTTTTAAGCATGAGGAATATCTGAAAATAATTTTTTTGAAATAGAATTTATGCGTATGTCTGTTGTGTCATTTATTAATTTGTTATTAATATCATCATAGTGATTTTCCATTTTTTTTTTTTGTTTTGTTTTGATAAAAATAAAGTGAGTTATTAAAAATGTTAGGAAATATAAAGAGACTTGCTGTTTCATGCTTTTAGGGGGTAAGTAGAAACTATTATTCTTTAATACAAATATACATACATATATAATGTACAATGTTATATCTATCTATCTATCTATCTATATATATATATATATATATATATATATATATAGTAAAAGTAAAGTCATCGGGGCAGCCTAATGTCGGTATCAGCCAGGGAGTCTATCCCCATTTCAATAGCGCTAGGCCAATGAGATTGTTTTGGCGTCTGAAGTGGAGCGCCACACCTACCATCAGCTCCTTACTTTACCGCACAGATCCATGTGCTACTCATACGCTGAGTTGGCGAGGCACTGGTATCGAACTAGGAACCTTGTGGTTTCTAGCCGAACGCTCTACCGACTGAGCTATATCTAAAGCTGAGTGAATCAACTTTTGCCACCTAAAGGTTTTTTTCTAGCTACGTTAATGACATAAAATATTTTTAATGCTAAATCTAATTAATGTTTGGAAAAATCCATTTCATTTGGTTCTAATTAGTTGTAATTTGCAATTAAATCAAAAATCCACCATTACCTCTCTTTAGTTCCTGCCTAAACAAAAAAAAAAACAAAAAAAAAACAAACCAAACCAAACCAAAAAACCGTAAAACCAAACCAAACCAAAAAACTAGTATCAAGCACATATATAACACACCAATATTTTGCGCCCCAAAAAACAATGGGGGGGGGGTCAAAGTTAAGTGATCTGAAAAAAACTCAGAAAGTTTTGAAAAAAATAACCGATGCATTAGAAAATTCATTCATTAATAAATTAACACTGAAATCAAGTAAGTATCCAATTTTAATAAAAGATTTTCTGTATATGGAGTTATAGATAAAAAGGGTGTGTTTAGATAATTATGATCTGGAAGAAAGATTGCCAAGCGAATAACATTTAAAACAAAAACAAAACAAATCCAAGCGCAGGATTTAAAAAAAAAAAAAAAAAAATTCTCTAATAAATGTTTGAAACAAATCCATTTCATTTGGTTCTAATTAGTCGTAATTTGCAATTAAGTTAAAAATCCACCATTCCCTCTCTTTACTTCCTGCCTATCTCTTTCCACCCCCTCTCAATATATTTAGAATTCATAAGCATTATATGTCTTTTATTATCTACTCTCCCGCAAGCGTGAGAGCGAGAAAATCAGCAGTCAGCTGATGATTCGAATAAAGGGAGAAAGCGACTGACTTTCCAACCAGAGAGATTTTTTTTTTTTATCCTGCGCTTGGATTATTTTTTATTTTTTTTATTTTATTCGCTTCGCAATCTTTCTTCCAGATCATAATTATCTAAACACATCCTTTTTATCTATAACTGCATATACAGAAAAATTTATTAAAATGGGACCCTCACTTGGTTTCAGTGTTAATTTATCAATGGATGAATTTTATAATGCATCGGTTATTTTTTTCAAAACTTTCTGAGTTTTTTCAGGTCACTTAACTTTGACCCCTCCCCATTGTTTTTGGGGCGCAAAATATTGGTGTGTTATATATGTACTTGATACTAATTTCTGCATGAATAAAAACACAAAAGACCGAAGGTGTGAATAGAAGAAAAAAGAAATTTAAAAATCTGCTCTGGTAGTAAATACGTACCGAAAATTGGAAAATAAAATAAAACTAAAAACTAGGTTCTATTCGAAGGCGCTGGGCGCTGATAGCTGAAAAAAATGTATGCGATATTTTACTCCTCCTGTCTTTTTTCGACAAGTAAATGTAAATATTTTAACGGGGAGTTAAAATATTTTAAGGGGGCTGAATATTTACATTTACTTGCCGATAAAAATATGCCTTACTTTTAACGCCTCCAAACCACTAGAAAATAATAATAATAATAAAAAATTCGATAAAAACGCCTACAATCCGCTAAAAAAATCTTTTTTTTTTTCGTATTTTCATTTTATTTTCGACAATCAGTTGCAAGTGGGAAATCAACATTTTTTTCGGTATTTTTGTTTTGTTTTAATCTATTTGTTTCCGGCAATCAATTACAAAGAATATCTAAATATTCAAATGTTTTTATTTGTTTGTTTTATGTCTTGTTTTTAGTTAAAATTTAAAAAAAACTATCTAAATATTTTGATTTTTTATTTGTTCTTCATTGTTGGAAGTTGATATATTAAAGTAAAGTGAAAATAACGAAAAAATGTTTTTATTTTTACTTTTTTTTTCTAGAGCAGGTTGTTTTTTCAGCTATCACCGCTAGTGTTTTTTGGGACAGGAAGCAGGGACGCAATACTGCGAATAGTACCAAAACCTAAAATTAAAATTTTGGGAGATTTTTTTTTCTTTTTTACTCATTTCGATAATTATTTAATTGGCTATTATTTTATAAAAGAAAAAATATATACATTAATATTTGTTCCATTTTAGGGGGGTGGGGCGCTGAATTTCTAATACAGATTTCAGTTCCAAAAATATGGCTGATTGATACTAAGGTAAAGTAAATATCAAAAAATATATTTCAGAATCTAATAATATGACATTTTAAAATAAAAATTTTGCTGCTCATATTTCAAATGAATTTTATATATTAATAATTAAAGTGTTGAAATAAAATAGCTGATGCATTGTAGAATTCATTAATCGATCAATCAATTCTGGAAATTTTATTAAAATCGGATGATTCTCTGAGTTTGGTAATTTATTTTGCAATCGCGAATGATACAATTTATTTTGAAAACACGGATATTAAGCAAAAAAAAAAAAAAAAAAAGAAAAAAAAAGGGTGGACCTCTTGATCGAAATTGACTAAAAAAATCGTTTTAAATGTATTAAAAATAAATTACATGTGTAATATTATTTTGCTTTTTTACTGATGCTCATTATGTTACTACTTTTCGATTTAGACAAAAATGTGACTATAATTTCTTTTTAATTCGTAGCAGCCGAATTTGGGGTATACATATTTTTATGCTTATTTTACCGGCCCTGTAAATGTTTTTATTATGAATGCAAGTAATGTTAAAATATAACACAGATTTAACACAAAAGTTTATTTATATTCATTCATATTTATATTTTGTGAAGGATAAAGATACAAAAATTATACTAAATGAAAAATATTAGGCACTGGCAAAGTTGCCGACCATGTTTACGATAAATTTGAGCAAAATTGACCCAAAAATAGTTTATAATGTATTAAAAATAAATTACATTTTTGTGATTTTTTCAAGAATCTAACCCGAGTTCAATGGGTGACCCAACGGGTCACGTCTTTTCTAGTATATTACTGACTCTAGGGGATGTATATCTATGTATTATGTTTTTGAGTATTTTTTCGTCTAATCTAAAAATCATATGTATCTAATTAAAATTAAGAAAAAAAGAGGATTGTTATTATATACCTATTTATCTATCTGTCACTGTACATTATCAATATATACATTTAGGTACAATAGTAGGTGGGTAGATAGATAGATCGATATTATATATATGTATATATATATATATATATATGGAGAGAGAGGAATAATGTACCATGTACCATGATACACACACACACACACACACACATATATATATATATATATATATATATATATATATATATATATATATATATTAATAATGTTATATATATATATATATATATATATATATATATATATATATATATATATATAACATTGAGAGAGAGACTATGACATATATATATATCTATATATATAGAGAGAGAGATAGAGAGATAGACTAT
>CM042144.1:103706377-103711377 GCA_023376005.1 Doryteuthis pealeii | reverse complement strand
CAAGAAACATTGTGTGTAAGTTAGCGACAACGATAGTGCTCTACTTTTTAACGTTTAAGTGGACAGGACAGTTGGTATCTTTCTTTCTAATCGTTTAGCGTCTCAATTTGATGCATTATTTGAAAACGAATGTAACCTGATGCTCTAACAATTGTCAGAGGAAGAGTTAATTTTCATCTAATAAAAAACACACTCATATATATATATATATATATATATATATATATATATATATGTCTGTGTGTGTGTGTGTGTGTGTGTGAGAGCGAGAGAGAGATGAGTGAGAGAGAGAGAGAGAGATAGAGAGTGTGAGAGAGAGATAGAGTGTGTGTTGCATCATCTCAAAAGCTAATTGAAAAATAAGGGGGAAAAAAGACATAGAAATAAAAATGCTTCCAACATCAAAGCTGAAAATTATCTATCGTATGTTTACTCAATCAAAAATAATTACTTGCAATAATATCTGGGATTACGTGCATGACCAAAACCTTTTATATTGGGGAAATTGCACAAAGTTTTTGGGATACTATTTCCATGAACAAATACACGAATACCTGTATGTGCATATAAATGTTATTATATACGTACATACAGAAACACACATACACACGTAGACACACATACAAATACACACACACATATATATACTTTTTCATATATATATGAGTGTGTGCGTATGTGTCTATGTATGACGTATTGTATGTTGATGTTTATAATCATAGGATGATTATCTGTATGCCATTTTTATACATGGAAACATACACATACATATACATATATGTATGAATATATATATATATATATATATATATATATATATGTACCTACAATATATGTAAATATATATATAAAAGTATGTACACACATACACACACACACATATATATATGTGTGATACATACCAATATATATAGATATATAATACATACCAATATATATATATATATATATATATATATATATATAGAGAGAGAGAGAGAGAGGGGGGGAATAAGAGAGAGAGAGGCACGTGTCATAATGGTTAGAGCCGTGGGAAATGGCCTTGTCGATACGAGTTCAAATCCTATGAATGGCTGTTTGCATTTCACATAGCACTAATACCATATATGAATCCATATAATCTCCCCCCAGCTATGGGTAAAATAGTAGGGCAGACTGGGATCTTTAACCTTGGGTAGGTAACCAGTCTAGGAGAGGGATAACTCAAAATTCCTGAGGTCAGTCGTTAATTGGGTTCGTGGCATTCCTTGATGCACCAATTCTTGCCAAAAAGTGTGGAATGGTCCAACACAAGCCCTCACCGCTATAAATAAATCACTGTGTTGGTTGTTCATTGGATGAACACTCATGCGTCGAAAATCGATGAGAGAGTCCATATATATATATGTATATATATATATATATATATATATATATATATATATATATAATGGTTAAAGTTGTAGGTAATGGACTCGTCGAACAGTTCAATTCATTGACGAAGCTTTTTGCATTTCACATGGCGCTAATACCCTTGGGAATTGTATGAATCCAATTCTCCCTAAAGCTATTTAAAATAGAAATTAGAAGTCAATTGACAATGCAATGGAATAGATGATGAAAATGATGTTTATTTACATTTTTCCTAAATATTTCCGGGATAAAATCCCATTTTCAAAGGTTTTGGAGGTACTTGTGTTTTTTTTTTTAGTACTTATATTACGGCGCTGGCGCAAACGTTTGTTGTTTATTAAGTTAAATAAAGGAACGCCGGATGTTGTATTGAATTTGAAAATGTTCGGGTATTTCCGTGGTGAATCGCCGGCCCGTTCGTGCGTGCGCGTGTGCAGTCTCAAATATGGATCTCCGAAATTCTTTTAGTTCTCTGTCTTTGGCAAATTCAGCCTCGCTCAGTCGTAGTGAAATAAGGGTTTTTATAGTTTACTTGAAGCATTGTACGTATGTGTTTAAAATAGAAATTAGAAGGCAATTGACAATGCAATGGAATAGGTGTTGAAAATGATATATTGTGCAAATAATAAAAGACGAGGTCTTTGAAAACTTCAGTACGGTGATAACTGGGATGACTTTTACCTGATCGTGGATTTTAACGCAGGAGTAAGAGCTGACCACCAGGCTTGGCCCACTTGCCTTGGCGTTCATGGTCGGGGCAAGATAAATGAGAACGGCCAGAGACTGCTAGAGTTGTGTGGGTACCAAGACCTATGCGTGACCAACATCTACTTTAGGTGCAGGGACATCCATCATGTCATGGAGACACCCGCCCTCCCACTTCTGGCACCAGCTGGACCTTGTCATCACCAGGTGTGCGAATCTTGCAAACATCCTTCTCACCTGCATGTACAATAGTGCAGACTGCGATTCGGATCACTCCCTGGTTGTCAGCAGAGTGCCAATGACATCCAGAAAGATCCACCGCGTAAGAAGGAGGGGTCGACCACTCATCAACACGTGCTGTGTAGGCAACACGGAAAAGACACAGCACTTCCTAGGCAGTCTCAAAGAAATTATCATAAACAAGATGCGGCCTAAAGATGAAGCCTCCATTGACGCCATCTACAACTCTGCTATCATTGCCTATGAGAAAAAAGAACAGCAAAATGAGGTCTGGTTTGAGGCCCACTGGGAAAAAATGAAGCCTGTGGTTGAAGCTAAGAGGACAGCCCTCATGGCACACAAGGTAGCGCTTAGCCAAAACACACGATGCCTGGAGGGGTGCCGGAAACAAAGGCAAGAGAGCTACCCAACACTGAGCCAACACCTACTGGCTAAATATGTGCCGCGGCATAGAGAGAGCTGCCAACATGGGAGGTACAAGGGGCATGTACGAGGGCATTAAAAGAGTTACAGGCCTACTCATAACAAAGACTGTACCACTAAAAGATAAAACGAGAGGAGTCATCACTGACCAAGGGAAGCATCTGCAATGTTGGGTTGAGCATTACCTGGAACTGTATGCAACCCAAAACGAAGTGATAGAAAACGCCCTAAGTATCATCTCTGATCTGCTGGCAATGGAAGAGCTGGACACACTACCAGCGGTGGAAGAGCTCAGCAAAGCCATAGACCGCCTTGCTGATAAGAAAGCAACCGGGAGAGACGGTATAACAGCAGAGGTCTTGAAAAGTGGGAAGGCAGCGCTGCTCCAACCACTACATGATCTACTCTGCAGCTGCTGGTAACAAGCACACATCCCTCAGGGCATGGGGGACGCTACCATCGTCACTTTATACAAGAACACAGGAGATAGGAGGGACTGCAACAATTACCGGGGCATTTCCCTCCTCAGCATAGTTGGAAAAGTTACACTGGCACGTATGTAGACCCTTGCATCTCGAATCTATTCGGAGCCACAGTGTGGCTTCCGTGCAAACCGGTCAACTGTGGACATGATCCTCTCCTGGTCAGCCGAAGTGGACTTTTTAAATTACTACAGAAGATAGAGGTTGCCGGTCCAGACTTCTTGGAATCATTAGCTCCTTCCAGGAAAACATGCACAGCTCAGTTTGTTTTAATGGTGCAACATCCGAGGTATTTCCAGTCAGCAGTGGAGTGAAGCAGGCTTGTGTCCTTGCGCCTACGCTGTTCGGTATATTTTTCTCCTTGCTTCTCCAGTACGCCTTCAAGGACTGCAGCGAAGGAGTCTACATACACACCAGAGCTGATGGCAAGTTGATCAACATCACTCACCAAAGTCACGAAGATCCTCATTCGGGAAATGCTATTCGCCGATGACACATTAACATCATACACTGAGCATGGCCTGCAACAGCTTGTTAGTCGACTCACACAGGCTTGCAAGGAGTTCGGGCTTACCATAAATCTAAATAAGACAAAAGTCATGGCACAAAGTGTAGACACCCCAAGTTAAAAGTCCACAGCACAATTGAAGAAAGTCCACAGCACAATTGAAGAAAGTCCACAGCACAATTGAAGAAAGTCCACAGCACAATTGAAGAAAGATGGAAAATTTCAAAGGATTTGTAATGTTGACAAATCCGTAGTGTTGTAGATCATATTAGCCTCCGGAGATGTAAAAATCCAGATATTTTGTTTTTTCAATAGACAGTATGAAAGTAAATGGAAGTTAATCCGACAGTATGAATTAAACATTTTTTTAAACAAACGAATGATGTTTTAATAAAGCGGTAAGGTCGAAACAGATTCTGAAAATTGAAAAAACAAAATATCTGGATTTTTACATCTCCGGAGACTAATATGATCTACAACACCACGGATTTGTCAACATTACAAATCCTTTGAAAGTTTCCATCTTTCTTCAATAGGTGCTGTGGACTGTTAACTTGCTTTTTTGTGGCTGGAATCATGAATATTTTTGATACTTTTTTATACATTTTTTTATATATTTTTACAACAAACTCTTTTGAGTTTTCTTGTGGATTATAATGCTTCTGATTTTTAAAAATAAAATTTATTTTATTTTTAACACAGAATATGCATTTTCAACATTTGAAAAAAAAATTCCGGCTCCGAACATGAACGTTCGTTTGTACCCCTCCTGTTTTTAACGGTTTACTTATTCCATCTCTCCATCATAAATAGTTCGTTCTTGAAGAAGACCGCTTTATTAAAAGGTCGAAACAGATTCTGTCAGCGAACTAATAACATCATTTGTCTTTTCATACTGTCGGATTCACTTCTATTTACTTCATATATATATATATATATATATATATATGGGGTGGGGGGGAAGTACACGAACACGACCCGCGTGTCCATGTGTCCGATTTACCGTCACGATAGTAGCTAGCGGTGCCGCCCGACTCCGCACCGCACCGTGCCGCTATCGTCGTCGTAGTAATCGTCGATCTAACCGTCAACCAGTATCGTCACCGTACCAACGATGAAAGAGCCGGTTTAGCTCAGTCAGTAGGGCGTCGGACTTAAAACCACAATGTTCCGGGTTCGATACTGGCCCTCACTAACTCAGCGCATGAGTAGCACAGGGACCTGTGTGTAAAGTGAGAAGCTGATGGTAG
>CM042144.1:103693877-103698877 GCA_023376005.1 Doryteuthis pealeii | reverse complement strand
CAATCCTTGTATGAATATATATTTTCACCTACAGGAGCATACAGTATGATTATACAGTAAGATTTTGAGGATCTCAGGTGGAAACATCTCTTACTACCAGTAATTTGGATACCTTACATTATATATATATATATATATATATATATATATATATATATATATAATGAGTGTAAGTAAACAAACAAATGTGTTTATTTTTATATGGCTTTAAGCCGACAATTATTGGAGGATATGTGCTTAATATAAGTCGTACCTAATTTTGAAAATTAATTAGTAAATAATTAATGAATTTAGGCGGGCATATATGTTCAAATGTAAGGCTAAACAAACCGAGAAAATGTCTATCCCTGAATGTAATATGTCGAAATGTACATTCAGGGATTGACATTTCCCCGATTTGTTTAGCCTTACATTTGAACATATATGCCCGCCTAAATTCATTAATTATTAACTGATTAATTTACAAAATTAGGTATGACTTCAATTAAGCACATATCCTCCAAATATATATATATATATATATATATATATATATATATATGCAAGTTTTGTTAAAGGCCCCTGAATATTTCCCAAGTGTAGACGTTCAAGTCCTCTTGTTTTCCATATATCGAGATCTTGATAGTAGGGAAAGTATCCCATATTTTTTACCCAAGCGCTTTTAACCATGTCACTGGTCGTTCTCAGGGGGATTATTGGTTGTAGTGGTTGTTTGTGTGGTGCGATTTCTATTCGTTTAGAAGGGTTTCTTTTCTTAAATGTTGTTTGCTTATTCAGTTTGGAGGATTTATTGTAGGTAGAGGTGCGAAGGTGAGTAAAATAAAAGAAATGTGCCGCGGTCTTTCACAAAACCTGCTTAGATTATGACTTACAGCGAATAGCTCGGTCGGTAGAGCGTTCGGATAGAAACCACAAGGTTCCTAGTTCGATACCGGTCCTCGCCAACTCAGCGTTATGAGTAGCACAGGGATCTGTGCGGTAAAGTAAGGAGCTGATGGTAGGTGTGGCGCTCCACCTCAGACGCAAAACAATCTCCTTGGTCTAGCACTATTGAAAAGGGGATAGACTCCCTAGCTGACTGGCTGTTACCGACTTTAGGCCGCCCCGATGACTTTACTTTACTTACTTATATATATATATATATATATATATATATATATATATATATATTATTTCTTTATGTTGATGGGATCAACAACGGTAGGGCCAAAACGGAGTAAAGAATAACATTTCTTTTATATACAAATTTCTTTTGTATACAGAAGAAATTTTATTGTTTACTCCTTTTTGGCCCTACCGTTCTTGATCCCATCTATATATATATATATATATATATATATATATATATATATCGAATAGAGGTAGTTTCATAGATTCATTTAAAGACGATTTTTCATGAAACTCCAACTGTTTTCATTTTAATATCAAATGATTTGTAATAATTTGACTGTTTGTAAGGATTTTAGGTGGTAGTTAACATTAAATTTTGACTAGTGTTAATTTTACCAATTATACACACACACACACACACACACACATATATATATTGCATACACATATATACACACACACACACACACACACACACACACACATATATATATATATATATATATATATATTATATATATATATATATATTTTAGGTGAAGAAACATGAATATAAAATCCAACAGTGTAATAAAGTATAAAGTTTGCTAAAAACAACAAAATTAAGTCAATTTTATCGTATGAATTACAGTTATTAACTAAGTTGAGCCCCGTTGATGGTCTGATTAAAACTGAAACGCTTTAGCATCGGCTATCATTAAGTCAAAACTTTATACTTTATTACACACGTGCGCGTGCGCGCACACACACACACGCATGCACACGTGTGCGTGTGCGTGTGTGTATGTATATGATAGAAATAACAAAGTATTCCAAAAAGATAAATTTATCATAGCTGGTGAAGTCGACGTTAAAACGGTGCTTTTTTCAACCTTCATCAGGACATTAAGAAGAAAAATGTGTCGTCTGAATAGTGGTGGAAATCTTCAAAATGAAACAAGATATGAAAAAGTATTAGCGAATTTTTTTTTTTCTTTTTTCAGTTTCGGTAACCTTCTTTTCGAACTCGGAAATCTTCTAGTCGTAATCGGGAGCCTACATGGAACTTTGGATCCAATCCTTTATTCAATTCACGGCTGCACGTTCAATCCTGGTCAAGGGTGACAGTAACATAGAATAATTATTAACAATGTTTATTAACAATGTTATTAACAATGTTTAACACTTGTACCCATCGTTAGCGGAATGAGAACAGTATAACCCCGTGAATTGAATAAAGGGTTGGTTTCGAAGTTCCGTGAAGGGTCCCGATTACAAGAAGGTTCTCGAGTTCGAGGAGAAGGCTCCCAAGCTCTACAAGAAATACATGAAGAAGGCCGGGGGTCAGATTGACCGAAACGTTGTACAGATAACAATATAGATGAGTACAATAGTCCAAATAGTCCAAATGATACACATTATCAAGTCTCATCTAAAATATTCAGAGAAATAGTAATGCATTCGTGATTAAGTTAGGTTTTAAACATATAATGTTGCCCCTATGTTTATATAACAACCTTTTTTTCCATATAGCTTGATTTTATGTATATAAATGAACTAAGTGTGAGAATATGTTTGATGGATATATTATATATATCAACTGGAATAAATTGGAATATTAATTTGAATAAATTTGATTGACACGAATTCTATTTTTTTCATAACTTTGGTTTTATTCCATATTTTTCACCGATATATATATATATATATATATATATATATATATATATATATATATATTATTTATATTTTTGCTTGAAGGCAAATCCAATGCGTATATCGCATAAAATTCGATAATTATAGAAAATAATCATGACAAGTGAATCGTTCGGTGTGTAGAGCATCGTACAGACTGTTTCAACTTTATTAAGTCTCATCAGCGATGTATACTAACGTTTTCCCTCCGACAGAAATCGAAACCGGGACGTTAGCAGGCATAGTCAGAGACTCTACTGCTTCGGCCACGATACGCACCGGACAATCCTTGCGAAATTAATCAGTCAATGATACTGATACGCCTCTACCATATGAGGTACGGGGACGTTGAGTGAACAATAACAAACCAGGCCTATGCGTCGGCGGAGGAAATAAGATTTTGGATGTTTGTTTTTTAGAAGCATTGTTGAAATAAAGTATATATCATTATTTATATTTTTGCTTGAAGGCAATTACAATGTGTATATCGCATAAAATTATAGAAAATAATCATGACAAATGAATTCAGACAAAGAATCGTTCGGTGTGTAGAACACTTTATTAAGTCTCATCAGCGATGTATACTAATGATATATATATATATATATATATATATATATATATATATATATATATATATATATATATAATATATATATATATATATATATATATTATATATATATATATATATATATATATATATGCTGCACTGAATATATATATATATATATATATATATATATATATATATATGTATATATATTCTGGTGCTGAGTGAGTCAATGCTTGTATCTTAAAGACATTTTTCCTGTCTAATTTTTATGACACAAAATTCATACGAAAATATTCCTTCTTTTTAGGATTGAGTTATGTTTGTAAAAATCCATTTTAATTGGTTCTAATTGGTCGTGATTTGCAATTAAGTAAAAAATGACCCGTCTCTTACTTCACTTTCTGCCTGTCACTTTCTCCCACTCTCTGTATATCTTGATTGCTCCCTCGTTTTATATGTTAGTTTCTCTGTGTAATTGAAGAGAGAGATGGGAGAGTGATTGTGTATATTACGCTTTGTGTAATATATATTTAAATACAGTTGAAAGTTGAAAGAAAGGAAATGAATCCGACGGTATGAGTATAGATAAGAGGGAATGAAAACACCACAAAATGCTGTTAAAGTGAAAATATTTTATAACATATTCATAGCTGATATTGAACAATATTTCGATTTTATAAAAATCATCTTCAGAGCTTGTTTATACTCCGTGTTGTTAAGAGCGGAGACAAAAGTCATATGAGTTCAAAACAAAAACCTTGATGTTGCAAAAAAGGATCAACATCAACATTTGCAACATAACGGTTTTTGTTTTGAACTCATATGACTTTTGTCTCCGATCTTAACAACACGGAGTATAAACAAGCTCTGAAGATGATTTTTATAAAATCGAAATATTGTTCTATATCAGCTATAAATATGTTATAAAATGTTTTCACTTTAACAGCATATTGTGGTGTTTTCATACCCTCTTAGAGAATATTTTTGGAGTAATGTTAGGTGGAATTTTAATTCTTTATGTTTGTGGAGAATTTTAGGTAATTTATGAGGAAGACCGTCCCGGTCTCCTGCCTCAAAACTTGCTACTGGTGATTGCTGAAAAACCAACCCAGTTATGATTGAAGTCTGTAGCCGAAGTAGTGTCACTTGAAAGAAAACAACCAACTTGGGGCGTTTTTTTATTTTTCGACATTCACTTACATATAAAAAAATCCAAAACGTTTATTTTTTTCAGTATTTTCATTTTATTTTAATATATTTATTTCCAACAATCAATTACAAGTAAAAAAAAGTCAAAATATTTAGATATTCTTGTTTATTTAAACTAAAAACAAGACATTAAACAAACATGAATAAAAGAAAATCTGAGTATTTAGATATTCTTTTATATTTTAATAAAAAAATTATCTATGTTCATATCTATTTATCTATATATCAGTCTATTCAAAACTATCTATCTATGTACATCAATTTGTTCTTATCTACGTTACTTTGTTTATATCTATACATCTATCTCTGTTCCTATCTATTTATCTGCTTTTCAGAAAAAGATACAAACTATTTTCCAATATGCCTTAATAAAATAATAAAATGAAATAAAACAACGTTTTTATAGACACTGCTTCAACTACAGACTTCAATCTAGCTATCTCTCTCTTTT
>CM042144.1:103675935-103688435 GCA_023376005.1 Doryteuthis pealeii | reverse complement strand
ATGTTATATTAAAATTGTAAACAAGCGCTTAAAACCCTTGAAAAAGAGACAGAATGGCGCCTCGCGTCGAAATTGACCAAAACAAACCCTTTTAAATATATTAAAAATAAACTGCATATGTAATGATATTTTTCTTTTATAATGATGGTAATTATGTTACTACTTATCGATTTAGACAAAGTTTGACCTTAAATAATAGATTTAATTATTTTCGCTTTTTAAACTCGTAGTATCCGATTTTTTTTACCAGTGCCTATATTATTTTCACTCCCTTTGGGTTTTTCACATCAGTGTTAGCTGATGGTATTTCACTGGAGTCTGAGTGACAACAAGTCTCCTCAGGTCCACAGGACTCTTCTGAGTATTCTAGCCGATTGTAGCAGTGCAGTAGTCTGGATGGTCTTAATTCTTCCTCTGATTTCCAGATCCTCCAGTCTTTTTTCCAAGCTTATTTGGGACCGTTCCTAGTGCACCATCTACAATTGGTATCACTTTCACTCTCATGTTCTACAGCTTTTTCAGTTATTATTATTATTATTATTATTATTATTATTATTATTACTCCTTTTGAGTTTTCACATCAGCATTAGCTGATTGTCTTTCACTGGAGTCTGAGTGACAACAAGTCTCCTCAGGTCTCCAGGACTCTTCTGAGTATTCTGGCAGATTGCAGCAGTGCAGTGTTCTGAATGGTTTCAATCCTTCCTCTGATATCCAAACTTTCCAAACCCTTTTCCAATCCTTTTGGGACTGTTCCAAGTGCACCAACTACAATTGGTATCACTTTGACTTTCATATTCCATAACTTTTTCAGTTCTCTGGCAAGGTCCAGATATTTGTCTATTTTTTCATTTTACTTTAACTTCACCCTGTGCTCTGCTGGCACTGCAAAATCCACCAGTTGACAAGTTCTTTCTTTTTTGTTTATCAATACTAGGTCTGGCCTTCTTGCTGGGATAAGGTGATCCGTTTTTATCTCAAAGTCCCAGAGAATTTTATGCATTTTGTTCTGAAGAACAGATTCTGGTTTATGCATATACCATTTTGTTGTCTGGTCAAAATTTAATTTTTTGCATAATTCCCAGTGGATCACCTTCCCAACCCAGTCGTGTCTAGCTTTGTATTCTCGTTGTGCTAGTTTGCTACATTCGCAGAGTACATGGTTAACAGTCTCATCTCTATTACTGCAAAGTCTACACTTACTATTTTGATGGGTCTTATTAATTTTCGCTTTGATGTAGTTTGTCCTTATGGCATTATTTTGTGCAGCAATTATAAGTGATTCTGTTTCTCTTTGAGGTTTCCCTTTCTTAACCATGTCCAAGTCTTTTCATGTGCAACCTCTTCTATTTGTCGTTTGAAGCGTCCGTATAATTGTTTTTCTTCCCATTTTTGTTTTCTAGTCTTTGTTGTTTTTCTGTTTGTCCATCTGCCGTTTCTACTATTGTTGGCCGCCATAAGTAGTTTGTCTTTGCTCTTCCTTGTGTAATCTTCAAGTTGTTGGATTGTGGTTTCTACGCATTCCTCTATGTTGGCAAGACCTCTTCTTCCTTCCTTTCTTGACACATACAATCTATCTCTATCATCTCTAGGGTGGAGAGCCTTGTGCATTGTCATTAATTTTCTCGTCCTTAGGTCTATCTGTCTGAGTTCTTCTTTTGTCCACTTTAAGAATGGTCCTGAGTATCTTATAATGGGGACAGCCCAGGTATTAATTCCTTTGATCAGATTTCTGCTGTTAAGTTATTATTATTATTATTATTATTATTATTATTATTATTATTATTATTATTATTAACATATTCATCTTTAATGTTTATTAACCCCAATATTTCTTGTACAGCATTTAAAATGATGATATGTGCGTTGCGAGGCTGACTACTCACATTTTAATTATGCGCTATAATACAAAGGAAAAGAAAAAAAATCCTCCAACACAGAGGTTATTGGGTTCTATCAATCATGCATTTGAAACACAACTAAATAATTATTTCGTAATTTTAAGCAAAGTATGAGATCAATTCGTTCCACTCGTAACTCAGTATCCTCATATATCAAATCAATTTTCCCCATTGAAACAAAATGAAATACCATTAATCCGTTCAAGCCCCCCCCCCCCAAAAAAAACCCCTATTTTTTGGTTGCGCTTTTCTCATACGAAAAATAGCTTTATACAAACATAAAATAGATTAGTATTCTTAGGATTATTCGGACTATTGTCCTCATCTTTATTGTTATCTGTACAACGTTTCGGGCGATGTGCCCTCCGGCCTTCGTTAGGTAATTACGATTACAAGAAGGTTCCTGAAGAAGGCCGGAAGAAAAATGACATGCTACGCAGAAAAATATTATAAGAAAGAAAGAAAGAAAGAAAGAACGTAGGGGGAATTTAGAGAGAGAAAGAGGGGTCAGCGCGGAAGTGATAACTCTAATCTGTTTCAATCAAAACATAATGAAAAGATGAAAAGAAGGAAATAAAAAAGGACTTCTGAGTATTCTAGCCGATTGCAGCAGTGCAGTAGTCTGGATGGTCTCAATTTTTCCTCTGATTTCCAGATCCTCCAGTCTTTTTTCCAAGTTTATTTGGGACCGTTCCTAGTGCACCAACTACAATTGGTACCACTTTCACTCTCATGTTAAATCAAGATTATTATAATTATTATGTATTGAACTATTTTGCAATAACTCTTACGTAAACATATCAAACGTTGTAGTAATTAAATTGTGCTGTGGTATATCCACAGATCCTGCTAGTTTAATTTCATTTTCCAAACTAGGGGATAGAGTTCATTTCAAAAAAATGGTCTGATATGCCATTAAACAAGGAAACCAAACCAAACCAATAGGATGTTCTGCGGGATAACGATAGCTCAGTGGCACTAGGTTCTGTTGCTATTGGCGAGGCTAGTCTCTCTCTCTCTCTCTCTCTCTCTCTCTCTCTCTCTCTCTCTCTCTCTCTATCTATCTATCTATCTATCTATCTCTAGGTTAGATTTCCTATCTTGGTCTTAATTTCTGTTCGTTTCTGTGATATTCAATGAATTTAAGTGAAACAAGACCTTTGCACGGGTAAATTCGTTACTGGGACCTCGAGCTATATACTTTTGTCTTTCACCTTATCGGTGGCTGGGGCAGCAGGTACGCCACAATATTGGAAATACAGCGAATATCTTTAGTCACAGCAAATACTTAACTTTATTTAGCATATGCAAAATTTAAAAAAATACTCCTAATGTTTTGTTTTAATTCAACAATATATTTGATCAATTTTAAATAGTCGTATCAAAAATGTAAGCGAGCAGAGAAAGGAACAATACACTGCACCCTGTCCACCCCCCCCAAAAAAAAACCCCGAAAACGACAGAGGTTAATTAGTACCGATGAAAAGTGTATGGCCTCACCAGCTCCTAGTTTTGGGGTCTTTATTTTGGGCTAGTGATCGAAGATTGGTACTTCTTATAATCTAACTTTTACTAGCGGAACCTGTGGATATACCACAATATGATAATTTAATCATCACAACATTTGATATGTTTACTTAAGAGCTATTGAAAAAATTGTTCACAATGTAAAAAGTATAATAATATTAAATTTAAGTCTATCTCACTCTTTTTTTTCCTTCTGCTCGATTGAGACAGATTAGTGTTATGGCTTCCGCGTACTCACCCCCTCTCTCTACCGTTCCTTACTCTCTTTTTTCTTTCTGATTATATTTTTGTGTGTCGTATGTCCTTCTTCCTTTTCTTTCTTTATAATTACAACGGAATGGTCCATTATTTAGCTGAGGTGACGACACTTCTAAGTAATAAGAATTCGGCGGATAAGCAACACCAGATAATCAGGATTTACATTTTTTATTTCATCTTGGACTATTTGGATGGTCTCATTTTTAACCAGAGTGTGTTGCAAGATGATAACGATTGTACAATTAAGGAACATATGTATTATATATATATAGATATTATATTGGAGTACAAATGTTACGTGATAGAGTTGACAGGTTGTCAAAAGACCTATTTTCTTCTTATCTAAGACATAGAAATCCGGGATGGTCGATTTTACATCACGATGGGAGAAGAGGCAGTAGTTACATTCCGTGTTTGCGTTCTCGTTTTTAATTTGATTTAGATATTTATTTTACATGCAATTCTGTGCAATCTAATAATATAATAATAATAAATAATAATAATAATAGTAATAATAATAGTAATAATAATAATAATAAAGCGAAAGTTGATGAACAAACTATATCAAAGCGAAAATTGATAAGACCCAACAAATTGTAAATGTAGACTTTGCGGTAATAGAGATGAGACTGTAAACCATATACTCTGCGAATTGTAACAAACTAGCACAACGAGAATACAAAACTAGACACGACTGGGTTGGGAAGGTGATCCATTGGGAATTATGAAAAAAAATTTAATTTTGACCAGACAACAAAATGGTATATGCATAAACCAGAATCTGTTCTTCAGAACAAAATGCATAAAATTCTCTGGGACTTTGAAATAAAAACGGATCACCTTATCCCAGCAAGAAGACCAGACCTAGTGTTGATTAACAAAAAAGAAAGAACTTTTCAACTGGTGGATTTTGCAGTTCCAGCGGATCACAGGGTGAAGCTAAAGGAAAATGAAAAAATGGACAAATATTTGGACCTTGCCAGAGAACTGAAAAAGTTATGGAATATGAAAGTCAAAGTGATACCAATTGTAGTTGGTGCACTTGAAACGGTCCCAAAAGGATTGGAAAAGGGTTTGGAAAGTTTGGAAATCAGAGGAAGGATTGAAACCATTCAGAACACTGCACTGCTGCAATTTGCTAGAATACTCAGAAGAGTCCGAGAGACCTGAGGAGACTTGCTGTCACTCAGACTCCAGTGAAAGACAATCAGCTAATGCTGATGTGAAAACTCAAAAGGAGTAAATAATAACATTAATATCCCAGCCAGGAGACCAGACCTAGTATTGATTAATAAAAAAAAAATTTAAAAAGAGAACGAAAACATTGATGTTGCAAAAAAGTTATGCGGTGTTTTCGTTTTGAATTCATATTATTTTCGTCTCCGTTCTTGTTAAGTCCGGAGAAAGACAAGCTCTGAAGATGATTTTTATAAATCGAAATATTGTTTAATACTATCTATGAATATGATATAAAATATTTTCACCTTAACAGCATATTGTGTTGTTTTCATATCCTTTTATGTATACTCATATATATATATATATATATATATATATATATATATATATATATATATATATATATATATAAATATATATATATATAAATTCGACGGTATGTAAAAATAAGAAAATCAAAGTATTACAAAAAGATACATTTTTTAATGGTAAAGTTAACATTAAAACTTTTCCTTTTTTTAACCTTTCATCGGAACATTAGGATAAATAAAATGTTGTTTCAACATTGATGGGAACCTTTTCAAAATGAAACGAGAGATGTAAAAGTATAAAAGAACAATGGTCCTTTTCCCATCAGCAACTTTTTTTTGTTTGTTTTTTGTTTTTGTCTTTTTTTAAGTTGATGTGGTTGGTGATAAGGATACTATTTGAAATATTAATATTTTCCAAAAGAGATATAGTATGTAAACCAAAAGTAGTAGAAAGGATGAGAAAGAGAAAAAAATAACTAATCCATTGGTTAGTATTACCTGCGTTATTCGGACTATTGTCCTCATCTTTATTGTTATCTGTACAACGTTTCGGCCGATATGCCCTCCGGCCTTCTTCAGGTATTTCTTGTCGGACTCGGGAACCTTCTCGAACTCGGGAACCTTCTTTTCGAACTCGGGAACCAATTGGACACATGGCATAGTGGATAAGTAGTTAGGTTAAGATAGTTCTAAGTGACAGTTATCTCTAGATTGCAGGTTCAATCCTGATCAAGGGCAGCTGTAACATAGAATAATAATTAACACAGCTTAATGCCCCTACCCCAGCTATGGTTTGCGGGATTAGAACAGGATACCCCTGTGGACTGAATAAAGGGTTAGGTTCAAAGTTCTGTGATGGCTCCCGATTACGACAAGAAGGTTCCCGAGTCCGACAAGAAATACCCGAATAAGATCGGATGGCATATCGACCGAAACGTTGCACTGATAACAATAAAGATGAGAACAATAGTCCGAATAACGCAGATAATACTAATCATCAAGCCTCCTCTCAAACATTCTGAGTAATCCATTGGTGATTAGTAAAAATTAAAGTCGTCGGGATGGCCTAAAGTCGGTATCCCCCAGACAGCAAGGGAGTCTATGTCCTTTTCACTAGCGCTAAATCACTGAGATTGTTTTGGCGTCTGGAGCTAAACGGCACACCTACAATCAGCCCCACACTTTACTGTACATATCCCTGTGCTACTCATACGCTGAGTTGTTGAAGGCCGATATCTAACCCGGATCTTTGGGTTAATAAGTAAAGCTTAGTAAAAAAAAAAAAAAAAAAAAAAAAAAAAGGATTTCTCTTGTTTGTATTTCCGGCATCCACGACTGAACAAGCACTCAACATTTTTATAGATTTTTTTGCAAAAAATAATAATAAACCAATAAAGAAAAAAAGAAAAAGAAAAGTAGATAATAAATAAATAAAATATTGAAGAAAAAGTGTAAATACTGTATTAATAATTTAAGATAAATTAATCCAACATATATCCGTGCTTTCTGTGGCAGGCTTTTGGATTTGCAATGTTCGCGTCGATAATTAATATTAATACTTTGATATATAAAAAGGGAGAAGGTAAAAAAAAAAAGTCTGAAGATTGCAGGTGTCAATGTTATTTATTCGTTTATTTATTCATTGGGAAATTAATCTCAGCTCAGTAAGAATAATTGCAATTCGTCTCAACAATTAAACAGCGGCAGGTTTGAAACTTGAAACCTTTGATATTCAGGATATTTGATATTCAGGATATTTTTATCCGGAAAACTATTTTTGAGAGTTTATTAAATAATATTGTTATAAAATATCAAATAAATTGTTATAATTTGATCTACCTAACTTTTCATTTTCTTTTTTCTTTTTTTTTTTTTTTTTTTTTTTTTTTGCCAAGCCTCATAATCTAATATGAACGTATAATTGATGTAGATTCAATTCTTATCAATTCTCATCAAAAACAGACTTGATAGATATTGCAGTTGGAAATAAAAATTTAAAAAAAAGAAACGAAACAAAGAATAATAAAAAACAGGATTAAAAAAACACATAAAAATAGCAGTTAAAACGATATTATTGGACAAACTTTTTTTTCTAATTCTAATTTAATGTTCATTGAGTCGTGAAATCCAATTCCAATAACGTAATGATTCCAGACAAATTTTTTTTTCTTTTCTTGATTTAGACAAAGATTCGCATCTTTACTGCTGTTCTTTGGAGATGACGATATTTTCATCAATAAATTTTCTGATTCTTTTGATCTCAAACAGCGGCACCATCATCTTTGAATTGGGGGATAGATGCCTGCACAGCCGAACAAAAACCACATACGAATTCACTTACTTTACTGGCGCTGTGCATATTTTCGACAAGATTACATCAGAGGGTGTTATGTAATTATATATCGTAGGTCATAGCTGATAATCAACGGTCGAAAGTTTGCAGACAAAGACACGACGCAAACAACAGGCAACGACATTTGAAAAGTCAGAAAAGAACCTTCATTGGTCAGCCATGTTGTCTGAGATTGAATTCTCAAAAGAAATACGAGTGCGCAAAAATATAATTGCCACACTGGAAGCATATTAGAAACTATATTATGAATAAACTTATTTGTTTAATGGTATATCAACCTTTGTGGGTTATTCAAAGCCAAATTTTGTTTATATATATATATATATATATATATATATATATTATATATATATATAGGAGAAATATGAGGAGGTTAATCCGACAATATGTGGAGAAAGGTAGACAAATATCCAGTTTCCATAACATCCCGTGTTTGTCTACCTTTCTCCATACACACACACATATATTTTTGCCCCCTCCCCCCAAAAAAAAATTAATGGGGAGGGCGGGTGCAAAGTTAAGTGACCTTCTTCATGTTGGTTGGATCAAAATGGTATGCCCGAAAAGGAGTAAAGTATAAAATTGTTTTTGTATGCAAAGAGCAGGACGGAATCTGTTGATGAGGAGGGCTTCGAGTATAGCCAGTTTCAATTCATTGGATGAGGATGCCAAAATCGAGAACATTTCGGGCTTATAAGCTGCAGCACAATCAGGATTGTCCAACAGATGTCGCCCAGTGGTAGAAGGTGAATATGAATTACTTGGTGGAGAAGAGTGGTCAAAGTTGTTGTTACGGATATATGATGGAATGTGTTCGTTTATTCTGACCTCGAATCTTTGGGTAGTATAACAAACATCACATTTGCATTGGAATTTATAGATTAAGTAACTTTTTTCATGGGGGGGTTACACTATCTTTAAGATTGGGAGGAAAGAGCGTGTCAGATTTTAGAACAATTCGCAACTTGACAGAATTAAAACAATGGTGGACAGA
Source organism: Doryteuthis pealeii (assembly GCA_023376005.1). Lineage (NCBI taxonomy): Eukaryota > Metazoa > Mollusca > Cephalopoda > Myopsida > Loliginidae > Doryteuthis > Doryteuthis pealeii. The sequence continues at coordinate 103,679,912 of CM042144.1, read as the reverse complement.
CTGTTTGATGCGTTCAAGTAATTGCCGCGATGTGTTGCCAATCCACGGCAACTTGAAATATACAGGACATTTTCAGGACCAAATCTGGGGTTGCTGACAAACTGTATGCATTTATTTCTTGTTGTAGTAGATATTAGGTCTTCCAGAAATCCGTTTTTCAATAAAATGTTTTTAATGTTGTCTAGTTCATCCGTGAGTTTAACTTTAGAACAGATCATTAAGGCACGGTGAACTAGCGTTTTGATCAGATTAATTTTGCGTCTTAGGAGGCAAAACGAATTCCAGCGCGTATATGAACCTGAAAATGTTGGTTTACGATAAACTGAGGTTTGTATACCCGAGTCAGTGCGCTCAACTAGGACATCAAGAATGGGAAGACTGTTGTTGTATTCAAATATATATATATATATATATATATATATATATATATATATAAAGTAAAAGTATTCTCTTTAAACGCTTAGAGATAAGACGACTAGAAAAAGTTTGTCGTCAAAAGCTTACTCAAGGTACTGAAACTCTAAGGATCCTATAAAGACATTACTCATTAATTAAGCTGACTGACTGACGGGGGTATCCTGTTCTCATTCCGCTGAAGAAGACCGGAGAGCATATCGGCCGAAACGTTGTACGAATAACAATGAAGATGGGGACAATAGTCCGAATAACGCAGATAATATCGTTACTCTATGTATCCATAAAATCTGTAAATGAAGCAATCAAATATTTTCTTTCTTACAGGGTTTTTATTATACGTCGCTAATAATATGACATATTAATAACTTAAGTGAATTAGGTAAAAGACTGTAACTCCAATTTCTTTTTCTAGAACCTTACAATTTTTACAGTGTAGATGTATATATATGCTGTCATCATTTACCGATAATTTCATTGAATTCCAACAAATAATTTCTGTCTGTATGGGATGAAAAGTGTAACCTCGATAATTATTTCAAAACGCAGTGTATATACTATTAATATATATATATATATATATATATATATATATATATATATATATATATATATAAAAGTAATTGGTAATTTGCTTGAAGCATTGTTAAGTATGTTATAATGTATTAATTTGAAAGCAATTGCAATGCAAGTAAAAAATAAAAACAAAAAGATGTTATTTTTTTGTCTTGTCGATTTCAAAGTAAAACTTTATCTTCAGATTTCAACATGAAACATAAGATGTACGTGTCTGATGATACAACTTCAACACCCCAAGTAACAGACCTAACAAAATCTCTTTCGAATGATGAATTGGAACTACTCAATCTCGGACCTAAATTTATTATATCACAAAAATTGAATAATAAACTTCTACTCGATATTGAAACCAATTTCTGCAGAACGGCCTACCAACTCAAATGGTTATCCAAAATCCAGAAGAATCTAAAACAACAACAACAACCACTGTTAACACATTTCCTACCTACACTCTAGATCTCCCTACACATCCACCTCCAGCCAACAAAGAATTGGACTCTAAATTATCAAGACTCAAGAGATCAATATTCGACATACTGAAAAAACATACAAGAACACCACAAAAATTTATCTAATACTCAACGACACACTCTATCAACATTGAAAAATAAGGAACTGATATACCTACCCTCCGATAAAGGTAAGGAATTCTGCGTCATCTCCCAGAATAACTATAAACAATTAGCTCTAGAATACCTTAATGATAACAACATTTATTCAGAAGTAACAAACATTCAATCACTCAAATCGAGAATTTAATTAACAGTGCATGGATTAACATATGTAAACATAGAAACATATATAGCAAATACAAGAATAAGTTCATCACTAGAAACAATAAACTACCCATTTTCTATCACCTCATCAAAACTCACAAAACCGGCACAACACTTAAGATCAGACCAATCATTTCCAGCTTGGAAGGACCTCTTTACAAGATATCATGGCTTCTCTCACAAATACTGAAACCTCTACTTTCCACCTTTCCAGGACATGTTCAAAACTCCGATGAAGTCATCCATAGACTACAGCAATTAAATACTGGAGTACTTAAACAAAATAATTACGCGTTCAGTTTAGATGTGGTATCCCTGTACACCACAGTACCTGCACACCCGGCGGTTGATCTCATATCAGAACATATCATCTCTCAAAACTTCTACTGTCACAATTTAACTGCAGCAGATATACACCAACTACTATCCATCATAGTAGACAATACTTACTTCACGTATAATGGACATACATACAAACAGATGTCAGGATTACCCATGGGATCCAGTATCTCAGCCATACTGGCCATTTCGTACATGGATAAATTAGAACAACGAGCACTAACCATCTGCCCATCATGCATTTTCTTCACCAGGTATATTGACGATATACTTATGTTGACAACATCCAAAGAAGAAGCCAATGACATAGCCGAGAAATTCCATAGTATAGATAACTACATTCAATTCCAAATAAAACATCCAGACAACACTAGTTCCCTAGCACTCCTAGACTTTAGAATAAAAATATCACCTACAGGCAAAATTTACACTAGCTTCTATAAAAAAAAACACCACTAAGGACCTCTTTGTACACTTCAAGTCAGCACTTCCACTCAGTTCCAAGAGAAGTTACATTACAAATGAAATTAATAGAATACACAATAGATGTAGTGAAGAGACAGACAAAATAACACACACAGCACAATTTATGAACACCCTAAAAAATAATGGCTACCCAACTTCATTCATACGCCATTTAAATAATAAAAAAACACGGGCACTACACACACACTCTAACACCTGTTTCCTGAAACTACCACATTTCAGCGAAACAATCACTAATGAAATACGCAAGGCTATTCGTAAAGAGGGACTAGATATCCAACTAGCACACTCTGGACCCTCACTACGCCAGTATCTAACAAAAAAACATAAGAATGATATTACAATATGCACACTAGCCAACTGCCCAATAAAAGACCCTAACATATGTCACAAAACCTATACAGTTTACCGTTTAACTTGCTCCAAATGCCTTAATTTCTATATAGGAAGTACAATTAGACCCCTCCACATTATATAGTACATAGTATGTACATTTCATTATATATATATCAAATGAATAATACATAAATATATAAATAGATGAAAATAATAAAATTGAAATTGAATGAACGGCTATATGTTCATCACGGCTTTGCGCGTGGCTTTTAAAAAAAAGAACACCACGAGACCCGTGTTTATAACATAAAAAATAACGACACCCCCCAAAAAAAAAAAAAAAAAAAATGCGTCCATTTCCGAAAATCGTCTCTGAAGATAAAGTTTTACTTTGAAATTGGTAAGACAAAAAAATAACATCTTTTTGTTTTTATTTTTTACTTGCATTGCAATTGCTTTCAAATTAATACATTATAATATATATATATATATATATATATATATATATATATATATATATATATATTGGTGTGGTACCAAGTTTCGTGGTACAAGGTGATTCTAGGCTGGTCCTGTTCTCTACCAGTAGTTTGTTGTAGAGTTTAGGTTCCGTATAAGAGGTCAATGTTTAATTATTGTAAACAGAGCAAACTTATTTGTGAATGAAAAGGCCTTAAATACCATGGGTATCGTGGTTATGCACCATTTCCACTCGTATATGATATATATATGTTATATATATGTATATATATATATATATATATATATATATATATATATATATATATATATATATATATATATATATATATATATAGGTTTAATTATTATTATTATTGGAGAAATGGTTATAGAGGTCTCAATTACATATGTAAGAGCTTTATTTATTTATTTATAATTAATAATACAAATGAAAAGTCGGTCCTACCATTGATTTCTGAATAACACTTTTTCGGTGTTATTCGTCATCAGAGGCGTTGACTTTTGAAAAAATGGCTCTTTTTTCAAAAGTCAACGCCTCTGACGACGAATAACACCGAAAAAGTG
>CM042144.1:103668435-103673435 GCA_023376005.1 Doryteuthis pealeii | reverse complement strand
TAAAAAGGGTTGGTTCTTTGTTTGTCATAAGGGCAATTTGAATGACCAGCCGATTGATCGGTTCGGATCTCTGACTACTCATCTAGTTAGGGTAAAAGTAAATCTTTGCCTGTCACATGCCCACTTAGTAGCCGTATTACGGGTCGCTCAGCCACCACGATCCCGTCCTCAGGCATTATGTATCACCACTAATGGCCAGCAGATCGCTCTAATGATGGTGGTGGTGGGGGATCTTAGAGTCACGGGAATCGGTGATTACAGCATGGTCTATTATTATTATTATTATTATTATTATTATTAATTTTTCACATATTTTCATATATATAAACAAATTGAAGTCGACGGGGCGTCCTAAAGTCGGTATCAGCCAATCAGCTAGGTAGTCTATCCCCTTTTCACTTGCGCTAGACCAAGGAGATTGTTTTTGGCGTCTGAGGTGGAGCGCCACGCCTACTATCAGCTCCTTACTTTACCGCACAGATCCCTATTCTACTCATACACTGAGTTGACGAAGGCCGGTATCGAACTAGGAACCTTGTGGTTTCTATCCGAACGCTCTACCGACTGAGCTAACCCGGCCCATCATATAATTTAATATACCAAATTTGTTGGTAAATGCTCGCGGGGAGAAAAAAACAGCAAATAGATTGATTGTAAAAATATACTACCAAACATCACCCGGGGAGAAAAAAAATTTTGGAAAAAAAAAAGAAAAGACCAAGATAATCGTACGAACCAAAAATAATCTCTTGGTACAATATTTGGCCAAAAGAAAACTAGAACTGATGTAGTAGGATTCAAATTAATTCTATAATAAAAAAAAGAAAAAGATAAAAATTAAATAAATAAATAAATGAATAAAATAATAGATTTATACGGTCTTCCGTCTTTTGTCTTTTTCTTTTATTGGTTAGTTTAGTCTATGCTAATTCTTTTGTGCCTAGTTGGTAGGTTTGTATAAATGTGAGTTTGCTCCAAATCTCTTTAGTCGGGTCTTAGCCCTGACGAGCACTAAGCGAAACTTTTAGTAGGTTCATCTGACTCATTAGGTTTATCTTTATATATATATATATATATATATATATATATATATATGTGTGTGTGAATTTATGATTGACACGCATTCACTCACATACACACACGTAGTATCATTTCATTGTTTTTTCGTTCATTATGTAAAATGAAGAGTGCTCTATATTTTAAAATAAAACAGAACTGATATATTTATTTCATTCATTTTCATAAATGGACTCGTGACTCTAAAACTCTTTTCGATGTTATCACATGTCTCCCAGACAGCTTATCAGATTTTCACGAGACTCGCCCCGCTCCTCTCTCTCTCTCTCGCCCCATCTTCCCCTCTCTCACTCACACACACACACACACTATATATATATATATATATATATATATATATATATATATAAAGAGAAGCCAGCGTGATAAGACAACCAGGAATAATATTTCTTTGCAATTACTTTTTAATTTCAACTTTTTTCTGTCTGTCTGTGCAATAACATCATTTAAAACTAGAAATGAAATGGTAGTACCGATAAAGTAGCTACCATTATAGAGTTTAGTGATAAAATGTCAAATTCCTCTATAGAAATTATCATAAATTAATAGTAATAATGAACAATATGTTTCTCTAATTTTATGAGATGAGGCTTGATAATAAGTATTATTTGGATTTTTCGGACTATAGTCTTCATCTGAGAGAGAGAGAGAGAGACAGACAGACAGACAGACAGACAGACAGAGACAGGGTAGGAGCAAAGAGATATAAATAAAAATAAATGAAGAACCCTTTTGCCATTACTTCTAAACCAAGTCCCCGAGTTCGACAAGAAACATCCGAAGAAGCCGGGGGAAACATCGGCCGAAACCTTTTGTAGATAACAATATTTATCTACAAAATGTTTCGGCCGATGTGTCCTTCTGCCTTCTTCACGTGTTCTTGTCGAACGTGGAGACATTATCGGACTCTGGAACCTCCTCTTCGAACTCGGGAACATTCCGGTCGAACTCGGGAATCTCTCGATTATGACATGAAGGCTTCCGATTTCGACAAGAAGGTTCCCGATTTCGACAAGAAACAGCTGAAGAAGGCCGGAGGGCACATCGGTCGAAACGCTTTGTAGATAACAATAAAGATGAAGAAGATAGTCTGAATAATACAGACAATATATTTATTTATTACTCGGTTTAGAAGTATTGACAAAAGGATTCTTCATTTATTTTCTTTAACTCATCTCTTTGCTCCTACTCTGTCTCTGTCTGTCTGTCGGTTTGTCTGTCTGTCTGTCTGTCTCTCTCTGTCTGTCTCTCTGTCTCTGTCTCTGTCTCTCTGTCTCACTCTCTTATTCTCTTCAATTTTTCTCTATGAATTTCCATCTATCTATTCTGTCATCCTCTTATTTCTCTCCCTATCCATTTCTTTCTATCTTTTATTCTTTTTTGTCTTCTCCATCTCTCTCCCCCTCTCTCTCTCTCTCTCCCCTCTGTCTGTCTGTCTGTCTGTCTGTCTGTTTATCTCTCTCTCGTTCTTTCTTTTGTCCATCTTTCTATTCCATTGAAATAAATGACATACATCTGATTAGTGTTATCGGTTCCACTTGCTTTGCTTTCTCTCTCTCTTTCTCTTCTTCCCCTCTCTCTTTAGTCTCTTTCTTTCCTATTATATTTTCTTTCTTTTTCTTTTTGAGATGTAGCATATTTCTTTTCTTTCATTTATTTCCTCTCAATTTCCTTGGGCCCCTCCCCTTTTGTTTCTATCTTCTCGCATTTGCCTTAAAAGAGAGAACCTTTTCGCAGAACATGTACAATATTAATACAATATCTACATAGAAATATAATTCTGTTAAGTAAATCAGACGTTAATTCCCAAGAATGACCTTCGTACCAATTTTTCCACACACACACACACACACACACACACATACACACACACACACACACATATATATATATATATATATATATATATATATATATATATATATATATATGTGTGTGTGTGTGTGTGTGTGTGTGTGTATTAAAAGAAAGGAAATGAATCCGATGGTATGAGTATAGAAAAAAGGATATGAAAACACCACAAAATGCTGTTAAAGTGAAAACATTTTATAACATATTCATAGCTGATATTGAACAATATTTCGATTTTATAAAAATCATCTTCAGAGCTTGTTTTTACTCCGTGTTGTCAAGAGCGGAGACAAAAGTCATATGAGTTCAAAACAAAAACCTTGATGTTGCAAATGACTTGTTGTCGGTGACCGAGAAAAATGCAAGTGACTTGTTGTCAGTGACCGAGAAAAATGCGGCGGAAGTGCTCACATTCGAAACTATTGTATAACTTTTTTTCTTCTTTTTTGCAACATCAAGGTTTTTGTTTTGAACTCATATAACTTTTGTCTCCGCTCTTGACAACACGGAGTAAAAATAAACTCTGAAGATGATTTTTATAAAATCGAAATATTGTTCAATATAAGCTATGAATATGTTATAAAATGTTTTCACTTTAACAGCATTTTGTGGTGTTTTCATATCCTTTTATCTATACTCATATCTATATATATAAAAGGAAGTTTGTTATATACGTATCGACTTATAACTCCCAAACAAGAGGTCATTCAGATTTGAAATCTCCCATATTACTCGATATGTTTATAACTAAGAAACACACAAAATTTGGGTTTTGATTTTTAATAATTAAGTGATATAATTCAATAATTAACCAAAAAATAAAAAATACAGTATATACACCCTCCACCCTACACACGTCGACATGAGTTTAGTTTTGAACTTCCAGATAGAAGACACTGGTCGCTTACTGTGTGAACAAAATACGAATGTTCATTTCTAAAAAAAAAAAAAAACAAAAAAATAACGTTATATTTCAAAACACTCAAAAGTTAAGGATTACATTTTTTTAATTGTATAAATTATGTTCCTCTTATTCTCTCTGTTACCCACTCCCTACCTGGCGTTAAATTTTTTTTTACTCCAGTCATCGACTGGGTACTTTTGCTAGTATATATATATATATATATATATATATTAATAAGTCATCCACAGACATGTTTCGGAGTTTCACGCCTCTTCAGTGTGGCTAGACACAACTATCTTTGACTAGGGTCGAACTCAGACTGACCGTTTTGGCAGCCTGATATCTTATCCCCTCGTCCACTGACAGCTGTAGCGGGGACTGGTGTTTTTAAACTATTAAATACATAGGTTTGTTTATGTATTTTACGGTCACAGATATATCAAATTTCCGGGGAAATGATCATTGCTTATATGCTTAGTTGTGAGAGTTAATTTAAATTACCAATTAGAGAGCTCATACCAAATTTATGGGAGTATAATCCAAAGATTGACAGAAGAAATTTTCTTTACGACGTAGTAGTTTTTCAGTAATCGTAATTTACAGAGTCCAATGTGTCGTCTTATTTTTAGAGTCACAGATTATAATATATTAGGTAAAAATAAAAAGAAGACGATTTAGAATGAAAGCATAATTGACTATTTCAGGAGACCTAGAGAAATTGCTACCTTTCGGTCACTATCATCAGATGCAAAATGAGGAATATGATTAGTGATAGGGACGGATGGAGAGAGATTGTCATGGATATCCGTGCTAACAGCGCGACATGATGATGGTGATGATGATAGCGGTCAAGAGCAGATGTTTGTTTTTCTTTATTTTTTCTTTTTTTAATTTATTTTCTTTTTATTTATTTATTTTTTTGTTATGTCCTGGTCAAATGTACTCAGCTGCTTCTTAGGTAATTTAATGCTGGTCATAAATTAAATTCTTAGACAGTTGTCTGTCCGTTGACTGGAGACTGAGTTCACCGTTATGCCATTAAATTCCAACTAACGAAACCAAAAGTTTGTTAATTTCCAGTCTATATTGACCATTGAGAAAGGCCCTGCCTTATACCTTTGCACAATTCCCAATTGATCATCCTTCCCGCCCAGTCATGTACTCCTCT
>CM042144.1:103603435-103663435 GCA_023376005.1 Doryteuthis pealeii | reverse complement strand
ATAGAAAAAATAGGAGGAAGAGAGAGATGGAGAGAGAGAGAGGGAGAGAGAGAAAATAGAGGGACAAAGAGAGAGGAGAGAGGGAGAGAGAGAGAGAGAGAGGAGAGAGAGAAAAAATAGGAGAGGGAGGAAGAGAGAGAGAGGGGGGAGATATAGGGTCAGAGTTAAGACGAAACGTTGGGTATAGAAAAGAGAAAGATGAAAGGAAAAGAAAGGTTAATAAGTAACAATGTTGACCGTAGAAAGATGTGGATATATATATATATATATAATATATATATATATATATATATATATATATATATATACAGAGAGAGAGAGAGAGAGAGAGAGAGAGAGAGAGAGAGAGAGAGAGAGAGAGAGAATGTGTCTATATCTTAAAGTAACTAAATTTACCTCCAGGGAACATGTTGAAGCGTCAGGTTTACACTCATTCTTTTGTTTCATTTCTCCAACCCCTCTCTAGCACACACACACACACACACACACACACACACACATATATATATATATATATATATATATATATATATATAAGCGATTTTTAAACCAGTACATACTCTATCAATTATATTGAGAACTATCCATATTGGAAAATATATTATCAATATCCACGCACACACAAACACAGACACAAAAATTCAGACACGCACATACACACACACGCACACGCACGCACACACACACACATACACACACACCTATATATAGTCAATAAAGTATATTATATTACATCATTATAATTAAAGCCTCAGTCTTTTCTCACACTCATATCACACTGCCCACCTCTCTATATATAATATATATATATATATATATATATATATATATATATATATATATATCAATACTGATAATATAGTTTACCATATTGATAAGTAGAAGGTGCCCAAAATCATTGATTGACCGTGTATATCTTTTTATATATATATATATATATATATATATATATATATACTAGCAAATATATGCACCCTCCGGGTGCAAGTATTTAAGTTTTAATGTAATAGAATATTGTATTAAATTAGAAAGGCTAATGAAACTAAATAAGAATACAGATAAAAAGATTTGAAACAGAGGGGGGTATAATAAAAGATTTGAAACTGAGGGAGTATATAAAAAAATAGAACAACTGAAACTTACTCTTCCATCACTCTTGTCTTTCATTGTTATTTTTTTCTAATTTAAGTATTTAGTTAAAAGAGGAAGTAAAGAATAAAATGACAGTTATTTTATCTTGTTAATGGATTTCATTTAAGATTTATTGAAGAGATTTTTGCTTATATTCATTAAAATAAAACCAAACAGTTAGAAATCAATAATACTAAGCACATATTTATTAAATTCGATTTTTTTAATATTAATATGCAAATTAGTATTCCTGTTCACACTGTAAACCGCTATTTTGTTGTATATATAAATATAATTGCATGTTGTCAGTATGTAGACATAGTTAACAGTATTAATAATGTAAGACAATTTTATTAATAATTGAGGTTTAGATAAAAATAAAATCATGGAGAATGTGATGTCAATAACTAAGAGAATTGTGACTTGAGTAGGAATATAGTTTCGGTTACAGACAGAAAAACACAATCTCCATTATAATAAGATATATATATATATATATTTGGGAGATTATGTGCTTAATTGAAGTCATACCTAATTTGAAAATTAATTAGTTATGATTAAATGAATTAGACATGCATATCGGTTTAAATGTAAGACGTAAAATAATAGAGAAAATCAATCTCTGTATATACATTACAGCCCATACAGAGATTAACCTTTTCTCGATTTGTTTACGCCTTACATTCAAACCGATATGCACGCCTAATTCATTTAATTATAACTAATTAATTTTCAAATTAGGTATGACTTCAATTAAGCACATAATCTCCCCAAAATTTCGGCTATCGCCATCTCAAACAAATTGTTTGTCTACTTCATATATATATATATATATATATATATATATATATATATATATATATATATATATATGTGTTGTATGGGCCCGATGAGCAGTCAGTAAAATATTACAGACTTCACTATTATTTCTCCTTCATTCTCTCCCCCCCCCCCGGTTGTGAAGGGTATAGACCCCCATCCGTAGGTTGAATAGTATCATTACTGTTCTTCTTGTGTTTGGTATAAATAACCCACGAAAGTTGATGTCATAAAAAAGAAAAAAAAATAGCCAGAACCAGAAGAAGGAATTCAGTAAGTTTGTGGTTAGATACTGCCCTATTACTTTCGCTGCATTATATATATATATATATATATATATATATATATATATATATATATATATATATTGTGCATTTCTGTATTTATGTGTGTGTGTGTGTGTGTGTGTGTGTGTCTGCGATAGAGAGAGTTGTGGAAAATGGAAGAGAGAGATGAATGTGCAAACATATGCACACGCACACACAAACACTCACAGACACACACACACACACACACACATGTATACATATATATGTTTACCAACTGCTCCACAGGAGCAGGATGTGACACAATGTCAATTTCCTGAGCGGAGTTTAACAGGTTTGGATTCAGATTTTTCCCTCTCCGTCTAGGTTAACTTTTCCAAAGTTAAAGAGCCCAGTCTGTCCTACTATTTACCATAGCTGGAGGGAGAGTACTTATATATATATATATATATATATATATATATATATACGTGTGTGTGTGTGTGTGTGTGTGTGTGTGGAGCGTGCGTATGTGTTTCTATGGATCAATTAACTGGTTTCTTTCGACCTTATCTTCTCTATACTTATTACTGAATCTGACCGAAGAATTTCAACCATTCCTGGTTGTAGTTCATTTTGAACCGTGTTTCCACCGAAGTTTTATCCAATTTCCCGATGCGTTCCTATACAACCTGACATACCAGGTGACCAAATGATTTCCGAGCCGCTATGTTTAAAGGTTCAATTCCAAGCACAAAAAGATTGAATCGCCAACGCCTAATCTGCTGAGATGGTTAACATGCTCAACGGGCAGAACAAGACACTTCTTTCCTGTGTTGGACACTCTCGGATTTTTCCCTTACAGCCACTTATGCCACCCAAAGTTAAAACGCTGATAGTGAGGGAATAATGAAATTGTTTATTACTACAAAGTCTTTATTATCCTCACTGAATGCCCCTTGGCTCATACTTGATAAATAACCCAGAGTTTGTATACGCTTGTATGAGTAGTAGTGAAGGTCTTTATTGAGTGCAAGCTTCATGGTAGAGGCTGAAACACTCAATTCCCGTGACAAAGCCCGAATTCCAATGCCAGGGTCCAAAACTTTTTTCTGTAGATTTTAGAGGAATTCTGCTGTACGAACGCAATCACATCGTCTGTTATTTTGCTTTCCGTGACTGGATAAATAAATATATATATATATATATATATATATATATATATATTCTTTATAGTGTACAATAAATTTAAGGTGAGATTGTTACCATTGGTTTCCAAGCAGCATGTTAGTCACTTTTTGTCAAGCTTATGGTACACTGGTAAAACTCGCAACTTAAATGTATTGTACATTATAAGGAATAAATATATATAGCTCTTACACCCATAATCGAGCATTAGGTAGATAGATAGATAGATAGATAGACAGACAGATAGAAAAAGACTGGTTTGGTTTGGTATCATTGTTCATACATTTGTAGTTATTCGTTGGCTGGATGTTTGTTAATGCATGTCCACCCACTGGGTTATTTTATGTCGAAGACGTTTTTCATTCATTTTTAAAATTTTTTATTGGTACTCATTTTTTTAAACTCAATTTTTTAAACTCATTTTTTTCTATTTAACCAATAGATGGTACCCTAACAGGTACTACCCTCCGGATCAGAGTGAGCCCGGGAATAATCATGACAAATGATTTCTTCACATTCCCCAGAGCTCCAGAATTTGAACATCATCATCAGGGTTTAACGTCATACCAAGGACATAAAGACCCTTAGCCTGGAAGGATTCTTCCGGGATTCTCCGTAGCTCTGTCGTCACGGCGTTTTTGATGTCGTGCACATCCTCAAAACGGGTTCCTTTGATGACCCTCTTGAGTTTGGGGTGTTGAATTATTTTAGATATAAGGCATGGGGCAAATGGTCACTCCTAAATATAGACTCGTTGACTACCACGTGACCACCGAAGGCATTTCTATTGTCCAATCACTGGCACTGCTGCTGCTGCATCTGCTGTATTAATAGAGGCACCATTCTGAGCTTATTTCATTGACATTTGGATTCTCTTGGACGTAGGACTTACAAAGAACACCGGATTCTTATTGGCTTGCTTACTTACTTATTACATCTGGAACCTAGGATGCCGACCAAATACTTAACATGGGGAAGAGGAAAAAATCACATGGAACCAGGTCGAGCGAGTAGGGATGTTGCTCCAGCACAGTGATGTTCATCTGGGCCAGGATATATTGTCATAGGGAAATACACACAAGTTGTCCTGCCCCATCTCTCGCCTCTTCTCGTGCGCTGAACGAAGGAAGCACGGTAATAACCTACTCGAGTTTCACCATAAGGATCTTAAGGGTCAAATCCACTGGATTAATCAAGATATTGATTAATTTCATTTGATTGCACGTGTGTATTTTTTGAGATAAACGATTGGTTACAGACCGCGGTCATGGAACGCGGATTCAAGATTCGAAAATTCAAAAATTCAAAAAAGCTGAAGTTGCATTTTCTTAAGATCAAAATATAAACATTGTTAGAAATCCGTTTTGTGCTATTGTTTTATTGGTTTATGACAATGATGAGGTTTCACTCTATTATTATAGAGTCTGTAGCGATTAAATGTGGTTTTAGCAATATATGTTAAACGTTATTTATTTTAATTAAAGCAAATAGAATGTCTATATTTGAATACACACACGGAGGTGTATTTTTACTTGATTAATCCAGTGGATTTAACTCTGAAGATCCTTATGGTGGAACTCGAGTAGGTTGTTACCGTGTACCATTATCATAATATATATATATATATATATATATATATATATATATATATATAAGTAATTGGTAATTTGCTTGAAGCATTGTTAAGTATGTTATAATATATTAATAATTTGAAGGCAATTACAATGCGCATAAAAAAATAAAAACAAAAAGATGTTTTTTTTTTTGTCTTATCGATTTCAAAGCAAAACTTTATCTTCAGAGACGGTTATCAGAAATTTACATGCTTCAGTCTTTTTTTGTGTGCTTATATATATATATATATATATATATATATATATATATAATATATATATATATATATATTCAGTTTTTCAACTTTTTTTTAACTGTTTGATTCTTATTTTACTATATTGCCCCTTACCCACTTGATGTTTAAAAATCCTATTGTATTTTTATGTTTTTTTAAATTATTTTGCTTAACTGGACGCCCAAAAAGTTATATTGTCCCTGGGGACCATGTGGCCCGGGTTTAGAACCACTGGTATAAATTTTTGTTATACATTTAATATTAAACATATTGAACATATATCCAGTATTTAAATTTAAATTGTATTTTATGTCCATATATATATATATATATATATATATATATATATATATATATATATATTTGAACTCATATGACTTTTGTCTCCGCTCTTGACAACACGGAGTATAAACAAGCTCTGAAGATGATTTTTATAAAATCGAAATATTGTTCAATATCAGCAATGAATAAGTTATAAAATGTTTTCACTTTAACAGCATTTTGTGGTGTTTTCATATCCTTTTATCTATACTCATACCGTCAGATTCATTTCCTTTCTTTTAACTTATATATATATATATATATATATATATATATATATGTGTGTGTGTGTGTATAATGACATGTGTATATATATCTTATTATAATGGAGATTGTGTGTTTTTCTGTCTGTAACCGAAACTAAATCACTACTCAAGTCACAATTCCCTTAGTAATTGACGTCACATTCACCATGAATTTATCCTTATTTTAACCTCAATTATTAATAAAACTGTTTTACATTATTAATACTGTTAACCATATCTACATACTAAAAACATGCAATTGTATTTATATATACAACAAAATAGCGGTTTACAGTGTGAACGGGAAGGCTAATTTGCATATTGATATTAAAAATGTAATTTTAATAAATATATGCTTAGTATTATTGGTTTCTAACTGTTTGGTTTTATTTTAATGAATATAAGCAAAAATCCCTTCAATGAATCTTAAATGAATTCCATTAACAAGAAAAGATAACTGTCATTTTATTCTTTACTTCCTCTTTTAACTAAATACTTAAATTAGAAAAAATAACAATGAAAGACGAGAGTGATGGAAGAGTAAGTTTCAGTTGTTCTATTTTTCGATTATACTCCCTCTTTTCAAATCCCCTCTGTTTCAAATCTTTTTATTTGCATTCTTATTTAGTTTCATTAGCGTTTCTAATTTAATACGATATTTCATTACATTAAAACTTAAATACTTGCACCCGGAGGGTGCATATATTTGCTAGTATATATAATCAATCAGCCATTAATGTATAGAATATAATGATAATATATATATATATATATATATATATATATATAGAGAGAGAGAGAGAGAGAGAGAGAGAGAGAGAGAGAGAGAGTATGTATGAGTGTGTGTTTGTGTGTAAGAGGAAGAGACTGAATATCCCCCAAAAGGTTGGAGGATATCATAAAATGCCTTTTATAAACATTTACGCCAATGTAAAGAATGGTGGGTGTGAAAGGCATGCCTATTCGGCTATTTATTGGAATATTTGATCGACGAGCCACTTAGGAAAATAACTTGTTGTTTCAAACATCAGTTTTTGGGCCAATTTTTGGTGGACTGTAATAGATTGCCAAATAATGATCAGTGAAAGAAGTCAAAATAAAGAGAACTTGCAGTCGATCAATGAAGACAAGAAAGCGAATATTGATCAGATATATTCCAATGGGAAATCTGATATGACATTTTTAGTGTCTTATTCCTTCGTAATACACCTTTTTCATTCGTGGAAGGTGAGGCTCGACCTTGATAGATTAGTGTAAGTCATTTTGAAAGAAAGAACGAAAGAAAGAAAGAAATACGTTTATTTTTTACATTACATTTTTTACAGAAATCACAACAAATAATTAATTAATGATAACAATAAAGATGAGGACAATAGTCCAAATAATCCAAATAATTCTAATTATAAAAGCCTCATCCCAAAAATTCGGAGAAATAGTAATTAATTAATGTTTTAATCTATGGAGGATTATCACTAATTAGGACTGAGCCTCTGCTATTTCATAGGTTTTCAGATTTAAATTTGAAGAGATTGAAAGCAGTTTCAAAATGTTTTAAAAGAACTGAATGTCTTTAAAAAAATTACTGTATTGTTTTGTTTTGTTTTTTTTGTTTTTTGGGGTTTTTTTAATTCTTAGATAGATCCATTTTAATATTTTTCAGGGGTTTTTTTTTGTGAAAAAGGAAAGGTAATTTATGAGGAAGTGCGTCCCGGTCCCCTGCCTCCGAAATTGCTGCCCGGTGAATTTTAAAATAACGACCCCAACGGTGTTACTTGAAAGAAAACAACCAACTTAGGGAGTTAAATGTATTTGAGGGGGAGGGGGGCTCTTTTTTGTCTTAATTCTTGTTTATTTATTTTTTCCATTCGAAAGAAAAAAACATTAAACCTTTTTTTGTCGTAATTCTTATTTTTCTTTTTTTGTCATAATTCTTATTTTTCTTTTTTTGTCGTAATTCTTATCATCGTAATTTGTCGTCATTCTTGTTTATTTATAGAAATTTGTCATATTTCTTGTTTTGATAGTTTTGAACAGACTGAGATAGACAATAGAGTTTTCGACAAAAAATTGTAAGAGATAGATACTAAAGTAAAGTAGTTATCAAGAAAATACATTTTTAGAATCTAATAATATGACATTTTAAACTTAACATCATGATACTCATATTTTAAATGAATTCTATATATTAATCTATCATAGTAGAAATAACTAATTGAATCAGAAAGTTTTGAAATAAAATAAATGATGCATTATAAAATTCATTCATTGATAAATCAACACTGAAAATTTAATCAAAATCGTATAATTTCCTGTTTTTTGGTAATTTTTTTTCAATCAAGAGTGTTAAATTTATTTTGTAAACACGGCAACTCTGACGGCCTTATTAAGTCATATTTTAGCAAAATTGACCGAAAAATCGTTTTAAATGTATCAAAAATAGATTACAGAATTTTTTCAAACATATTTCAATCCTAAAAGTAGGGAATAATCTAGTATAATTTTCGTGTCATTAAACTAAACAGTAAAAAACCTTTAGGAAATAAAAGTTGATTAACTCAACTTTGTATAATAATAATAATAATAATAATAATAATATATATATATATATATATATATATATATATATAACTAGATAGCTAGGTAGCTAGATAGATAGATAGATAGAGAGAGAGAGAGAGAGAGAGAGAGAGAGAGAGAGTGTGTGTGTGTGTGTGTGTGTGTGTGTGTGTGTGTGTGTGTGTGAGTTCGTATGTGTATCAATGTGTGTATACAGACGTGCGTATAACGCAAAGAATCTAAGTATTCTGTTATTTTTTACTTATATTATTTTGCTCTGTGACTCTAACAATTAGAGCACACATTGAGCTCTGCAAACTGCGAGAAGTTTAAAAAAACAACTTTTATGTCGTAAGGAAGATTTCTTCTCCGGATTTCGGATATATATATATATATATATATATATATATATATATATATATATATATATATATATATATATATATATATATATATGTATATAGACTATAGTTCGATATCGCCAACTCAGCGTATGAGTAGCAGATATAAAGTAGCTGATGGTAGCTCCACCTCAGATGAGTCTAGCGCTAGTGAAAAGATAGAGCAGATAGAGAGTAGCGAGAGAGAGAGTGTGTGTTTGTGTGTGTGTGTGTTCGTATGTGTGCGTGTGAGTGAGTGAGTGAAATAGAAAATGATAGATAGATACAAGAGAGAGAGAGAGAAAAATAGAGAGTGAGTGTGTGAGAGAGAGAGAGAGAAGAGAGAGAGAGAGAGAGAGGGGGCGTGTATGTGTGTGCGTGTGCGTGTGTGTATAAAGAAAAGTAAAAGTAAAAGTAGATAATCTTCCCTTGTGTCGCCAAATGCTGTTTCCGTATTGGGGTCACGCCCGTGTAGTGGGTAGTTGATAATTTTTTTTGTGTTTCCCTTTTCTTTTTATATTTCACACGCTCCCCTCCTTGATGGATGACGTCAGATCACATCCAAGATGGCCGCTGAAGGATAGCTGTTTGATAAATAGCAGGAAATCGGATATGATATATCGCGAAACAAACAAGCGACCCTCACTTGTGAAACAACAAAGTGAAGAGCCATCGACTTAAATAAATAAATAAAAGTATAAATAAAATAAAATAAAATAAAAACAACAAAAATTGTCTCAAATGTCTTGGGTCAGTTAACAGCTTTTGAAACCCTATGTGGCTTAAAAACAAAACAACAAAAAAATAAATAAAATAACACGAGAAAGCACGAGAAACCCCGTGATATTTACAAATAATCTCGGTGACTAAGGTATAAGCCAGGGGAAAATGTTTTAGCGCGATAATTGTTAGGATTTTTTTTGTTTTATTTTTTTGTTTTATTTTTTGGGCTTTTTTTATTGTTTTTTTTTTGGGGGGGGCTGTTTCGTTTTTTTTTTGTTATTGATATACATATTATTTTTTTCTTATTATTTTTCACAATATTTTTTTCTTGAAAGATTTTACGTTCACGTAACATACATGCAGTTCATATCTATCTTGTTGAACCCCTTATTTTATCAATCAAGCCCCCTACCACGAATATTTTTTTTTATTTGAGCTAACACGAGAATACATACACAAAATCCACTGTATGAACACATAAACATTAAGGTAAGTGATACTCTCTCTCTCTCTCTCTCTCTCTCTCACTCTGTCTCTCTCTCTCTCTCTCTCTCTCACTCTCTGTCTCTCTCTCTCTCTCTGTCTCTCTCTCTCTCTCTCTCTCACTCACTCTCTCTCTCTCTCTCTCTCTCTCTCTCTCTCTCTCTCTCTCACTCTGTGTCTCTCTCTCTCTGCCTTCCTACTTACACATCTTGACACATATCAAATGACACGCAGACACATAAACATATCGAATAATATTAAGAAACGGAGATAGATAGATATATAAATATATATATAAAGAGAGAGAGAAAGAAATACATATATAAGAAATATATATATATATATATATATATATATATATATATATATATATATATATATATATATTGAGAAAGAGAGAGATGTTGTGTGAGAGAAATATATATAGAGATACACCCACACACAAACACACACATATGTATAATATATTATATATGTGTGTGTGTGTGTGTGTGTATGGGTGTGTATGTATTCATATGTATATATATGTATATATGTATATCTCATTTATTTCACACTTTACCTATGCGTCACTCTAAATCCCCAAAATATATATCATAGACACACACACATATCTCTCCCTCCCCCTCTCTCTCTCTCTCTCTCTCTCTCTCTATATATATATATATATATATATATATATATATATATATACATTGAAAATTAGACTCATCAGATGTACCAACAAAGAAGTATACGTGGACTCCATAACGACAATATATATATGTAAAATCGTCGAATGGTCTAAAGTCTGTATTAGATAGTAAGGGACTATCCCCTTTCACGAGCGCAAGACCAAGGACCAAACGTCTGAAGTAGAGCACCACGCCTACTATCAGCTCCTCACTTTACCGCACAGATCCCTGTGCTACTCATACGCTGAGTTGGCGGGGACCGGTATCGAACTAGGAACCTTGTGGTTTCTAATATATATATATATATGAAATATGTTTATTTCATTTTTCCTACATTTCTGTTTAGCTGTGAATTAAATTAATTTCTAAGTGTATCAAAAGTTTACGCCTACTATCAGCTCCTCACCTTACCGCACAGATCCCTGTGCTACTCATACGCTGAGTTGGCGAGGGCCGGTATCGAACCAGGAACCTGCCAGTTACATTGGTAGGACGACGCAGAGGTTAAGCGTCCGAATAAACCAACACGTCCCGAGGGATATAAGAAGCATTCCCCAAACCACAGCCGGGTTCTAACAGGCACTTGACTCCGCCATCGGTGACCACCTTTGAAGTACAAATAGTTGTAAAACCAATTTTGTGTTCTACACAGGGCCAGGTTCAAGCCAACACCTCAATGTCCTTGAGGCAGTCTCCATTTGTTTTTACTGTCCTTGTGTAGACAAAGACATCTGAAACACTCCATGGTAATTTTTGCCGGGGGTGATGTGATTACATGAAGGTATTTACCAATGTATATATAATTTCTCCCCTCCCCATTTGCCCTCATATTGCCCCACCATCTCGTATGGTTTAATCTCCCTTTTTTACCCATTTAATATACATTGTGACTTTTAAACGATCTACCGGTCGTTAATTTTGACAAAGCACCGGTCGAAAAGGCCCTTAAGTTTTTCCTTTTCTCTTTCGCTCTATCAAAAATTTGCTGATCAATGAAAGTATGTCCTTATTTTATAAAATCCTATATAAATTCAGCTGTACCAAAAATGTGTTTATATATTATGCCATTAAATAAAAAAGGAGAAAAAACTTCATATATTTAGTCTGTTGAAACCTATCTATCTATCTATCTATTTATCCAAACACCATCATTTAATTATAGAAGTTGTTCACTTATAGAGATCTTCATTTAGATATTAATACTTCTTTTATATCATTCCCAATATACATATTTACCAACCTCTCTGCACAAGTAGGATGTGACACCTGGTCAATTTCTTAAACGGAGTTTAACAGATTTGAATTCAGAGTTTTCCTTTTCCTCGAATGGTTGCCAAACTATTATTCATAACTGTAGGGAGAATACTTAGATTCATACCTTTCCCGAGGGTATTAGCACTATGTGAAATGCAATGCCTCCTACAGGATTTGAACTCGACTTGCCGTCTCCATTTCGTTACGATGGTAACCATTACCCCACGAGCCTCCTTATATATATTTTTATACCATTTTATATAATTTTTAATATAGTTTCGTCTGATGTTTGTGTATTCTGTTATGTAGTTGATACATGAATTATATAGTTATAAAATAACAGTAAGTAGATGAGATTTTAATTACTTTTTATTCCCCACCGCTCTCTCTCTCTCTCTCTATATATATATATATATATATATATATATATATATATATATATATATAAATGAATACCTTAGTTCAGATATGAATTTATTTCGGCATTTTTTGCCTCTTACAGTTTCAGTCTAGTCTATCTTATACTAGCCATATCTATCTATCTATATCAGTCTGTTAATATCTACCTATTTATCTATCAGACTCGTCATGCTTATCTATCTATCTATCTATCTACCTGTCTGTCTGTTTGTCAGTCTATTCATATATGCCTATATATCTATCTCAGACTGTCCACGATCTGTACACGATCTAACTTAAAGATATTTTTTTTCGCAGGGGGTAGAGAATCCTGAAGACAAATCCAGACTTGATATCCCAAAAGAAATTCGACCCTCATTCTGGTACTCTTGAAATTTCGTACCACTGGCTTATGAGGTATCTGTTATATATTCGACACAACTCATTTTTTAATTTAGATTTATGCTTTTCGACAATTTCTTACCACAGTTAGAATACAGTTAAATTTTACCCATAGATGAAGTGAGAATTACAGGTGGATTAGCATTTTCCCAAGTGAGTTATTGCTCAGTGGACACAAACAGTCGCAGTTGGAAATTGAACTCGCTTCGCCAATTTTGTTTTCGGTGTTGATTTTCGTCAGGCCGCGGGCACCTATTTCAGTTCGAACAGCATTTTACAAGTATAACGGTCTTAGTAAATATTTGAGCGGCGTTTGACATGATACAAAATGATTAATGACCAGGTAAAACATTACAGTTGCTATACGCCTCTCTCTCTCTCTCTCTCTCTCTCTCTCTGTCTCCCCCCTCTCTCTCTCTCTCTATCTATCTATCTCTGTATATATATATATATATATGTATATATAGATATATATATATATATACTCAAATACACACACACACACACGCACTCACACACACATACATACACACACACACACACACACACACACACACACACATATATATATATATATATATATTATTTAAAAGAACTTCTTTGGTGCTTTTTTCGTTAGAGTGCTCAGCATCAAGAGATGGAGGCACCAAAGAAATTATATTACACGCCTGATGTAACCGGCAATAACACGTCTAATTGTTTATATAAGAAATCTTATTTTAATTCGTTTTCATCGACGATTTAAATTGGATCAATATTTCAACACTTATGCACCCCCCACATATATATATATATATATATATATATATATATATATATATATATATATATATATATATATGTGTGTGTGTGTGTGTGTGTGTGTGTGCGTGCGTGTGAGTGTGTGTATGTTTCAAGGATATAAAATGTATTAGGTTTTGAATGGATTAATACTAAGGAAATACAGTTAACTTTATTTCTTTATTGCGTTAGTCTTGTATGACCAATGCATAATCGAGATACAATGACTTGTTCCTTTCTAGACTTCCTTAATATCCTAATCTAGCTTGCTAAACATTAAACCACGTGAGAGGTCTTTCTAACAGGACTCTATTAGTATTGTCTCGCTAATGAATCTCTTTGAATGTTCATGCATCATTTGCCTCTACCTTCCTTTTCCCATATTTATTTAGTTCAAGACCAAAAAACAACAACAAAATGAAAAAACGATTATAATAAAAGCTGGGTGAAGCCTCACCGGTCAGGATCAAATAGTTAAAAAGATATTGCTCCTCATTTATAAGCGTGGTGTCTATCAAGGTGAAAAATAGCCAACGAAACATAACCTTGATTTTACGTTGATACCAGATTTAAAGAGCCCAGTCTTCCCTATTATTTACCTATAGTTGGGGTTGGTAGAATAGCTAGGTTCATACTTTTCCCAAGGGTATTAGTGCCACATGAAATGGAAATGACAATAACCCTAAATGTCAAATATTGTTCTTTCATATACTCAAATTAAATTTAGAATAGGACCCCTGTTTCTATTTTCATTTATAAAATCGTCGGGTAGCCTAAAATCGGTATCAGCCAATCAGCGAGGGAGTCTATCCCCTTTTTACTAGCACTAGACCAAGAAAATTGTTTTTGCGTCTGAGGTGGAGCGCCACACCTACCATCAGCTCCTTACTTTACCGCACAGATCCCTGTGCTACTCATACACTGAGTTGGCGAGGGCCAGTATTGAACTAAGAACCCTGTGGTTTCTAGCCAAACGCTCTACCGACTGAGCTAACCCAGCCCTAATTTTTATTTATGATCTAAACAAATTTTTGGAATAACTAATACAATGAAGGAATTAAAGTAGAGGAATCATAACTCATACGCAAAAAAAACGTGATCAACAACCAGAGAGAGAGAGAGAGAGAGAGAGAGAGAGAGAGAGAGAGAGAGAGAGAGAGAGGAGAAAATTAAAGAAGAAGAAACTTAAGGGTCCTTTCGGTCGGTGCTTTTTGAAAAATAAACAGCCGGTGAATCGTTTAAAAGTCAGTAAGTAAATATACATTTGAATAAAAAAAAGGGGTAAGAAAAGATGACATTGGAGCTTCCGGAGGTGGGGTTTCTTTTCTTTTTGTTTCTTTTCCTTCTTCTTGAAACTCCAATGTCACCTTTTCTTACTCCCTTTTATTTAAATGTATAATTTATATATGTGTACGCGTGTGTATATATATGTAAGTGTGTGCCTTTATATATATATATATATATATATATATATATATATTATATATATATATATATCAATAAATGAAGGAAGAACTCAACCGTAATTCCATAATAAATTTTAAAATATATATAATATATAATATATATATATTTGTGTGTGTATGTGTGTGTGTGGTATATATATATATATATATATATATATATATATTGAATACTATTTATAAATATAACCGACTACATTATTCATTATTAATATGTACGTGTGAAAAAAATGTGTGTGTGTGTGTCTGTGTGTGTGTCTGTTTGAATGTGAGTATGTATGTGTCTGTGTGTGCGTACATATATATGCATATATATGTATCCGTGTATATGTATGTGGGTATATGTGTGTGTATGTGTGTCTATACATATATATATTTATATATATACAGTAAATTTATATGTGTGCATATATATATATATATATATATATATATATTTCCATATTTACTCCCATATATATATATACATATATATATATATTGTGTGTAAGTGTTCATATATATATATATTCTGTTTGCATATATATATATATATATATATATATATATATATATATATATATCCTATTAGGATATTCACGATTCTATGCCTATAAGTGATAATAAACAACACCTTTACACCCGCAGATGTCTGTAAACATGAATGAAAAGTCTGATCATCTTTCTTTTTTTTTTTTTTTATCTTTCAGTCTATCTTATATCGGAAAAGGAAAGTATAGCGTACAGAAAAAAAAAAATAGTTTAGACGTTGAAAAGTTGAGCAAATTTAGGGAAGACATTGATAAACGAGAAGACCTTAGCTTTGGCACTTTCACCATTATTTGCATTGGCCTCATTCATTCACTTGATTTCTTTCTTTTATTTATTTTTTCTTTTTGTTTTTTTTTTTTTTTTTTTTTTCATTTTCATTTTTATTTTTATTTTTTTTTATTTTTTATTTTTTTTTTATTTTTTATTTTTTTGTTTTCCTGAGGTGCAAAGCTTTGCTCGAGTTTTTTTTTTTCATGAAAAAAAAAAAAAAAAAAAAAAAAAGAATTAAATATTCCAGAGATTTTGTTTTGATTCCTACAGACATGTATCATGTTCTTTTATTTGTGGATATGACACAAGGAGACAGCCTCACCAGCACAGCAACAAACAATTTTCAAGAACCCCTTCAAATGTCCAAAAAGCGCATCTGTTGTCAACATTTACAGACTACCTAGCTGACATATTAATAGCACCGCATATATATATATATATATATATATATATATATATATATATATATATATATATATGAGAGTAAGTAAACAAGCAATGTGTTTATTTGATATGGCTTTTTAGCCGACAATATTTTGGGGGGAGGATATGTGCTTAATTGAAGTCACACCTAATTTTGAAAATTAATTAGTTAATAATTAATGAATTTAGGCGGGCATATATGTTCAAATGTAAGGCTAAACAAATCGAGAAAATGTCAATCCTTGAATGTACATTTCGACCGATTAGGTCTCATCAGCAAGGTTATAGACATGGGAGACTGCTCCGTGTGTGACTCGAAACCTCAACTGCCAAGCTGACTGGCAGGGACTCTAACCATTACACTAGCTGACCATTCCCAGATTCTTCGTTTGTTTTGAACTTATTTATATTCCACTTTTTATTGACTTGCTACACGACAGTATGAGAGTAAATAAACAAACAATGTGTTTATTTGATATGGCTTTTTAGCCGACATATATATATATATATATATATATATATATATATATATATATATATATATATATATATGGGTGTATGTGTGTGTGTGTGTGTGTGTGTGTGTATGAAGGAAATGGCGAAATGAGTTCAAATCCTGAACTAGGCTATTTGCATTTCACATAGCGCTAATACTCTCCAGCTATGGGTAAATAGTAAGGAAGACTGGGCTCTTCTACCTTGGTTAGGCAACAAGGCTATTTCCACCAAGTGGTAAGTAATTATGGAAATTTTCGTGAAAATCGGACCATTAATTGATTTTTTTTATAGAATTAAAAGGAACCACTAGTTATAATTTTTTTTTTGGCTACGTTAAATTTCAATTGATTTAACAGGAAGAATTGGTGATACCTAGCAAACTGACCCTAACATCGCGGAATCAACCAAAACATTCATTGTACAAAAGATGAATATGCAGTTGATCAGAACACAGTAAACAAAAGGTTTAACAAGTTTAACTCTGGTTGCGAGACCCTCGACGTCCAGGCAAGGTCATGTAGGCCAAAACTGTTGATCCCGAGGCCGTGTTCAAAACAAATCCAGTACGAGTATCAGGCAAGCCCGGTCCGTCAGATATGTTTCATAGCCTCCACGACTTCGGCAATAGCATCTGAAGTTGCCAAATCCAGCCGCAGAAATGGAAAAATTGCTAAACTTTTGATACACTTAGAAATTAATTTAATTCAAGCTAAACAGAAATGTAGGAAAAATGAAATAAACATATTTCTTCCTCTCCCTCTCCCTCTCCTCTCTCTCTTCTCTCTCTCTTATATATATATATATATATATATATATATATATATATCATAGCTGTAATTGATAAGCCCTTTATTTTCATTCCTTATCTATCTTAATAAAGTCATATCTCTCTCCCCCCTCTCTCTCTCTCCCTCTCATATATATATATATATATATATATATATATATATATATATATATATGACATAAATATTTTAGAAAAAATAAACACATGATGTAAAAATTCGCTGACAGAAATCTGTTTCGACCCTTTATTGAAGTGGTCTTCATCAAGAGCGAGGTGTGTATGATAGACCATTGTGGTCTGCAGTACTGGAATCTTGAACTTTTTGATACTTTCTTATACATTTTTATACATATTTACATCAAACTCTTTTGAGTTTTCTTTGTGGATTATAATGCTTCTGATTTAATAAAATAAAATAAAATTTATTTTATTTTATTTTCAAAATAGAATATGCATTTTCAAAAATTTAAAAAAAATTCCGGCTATGAAATTGAACGTTTCGTCTGTACCACTTTCGTCTTCTAACTGTCCACTCATACCGTCTCTCTATCATACACATCTCGCTCTTGATGAAGACCACTTCAATAAAGGGTCGAAATAGATTTCTGTCAGCGAATTTTAACATCATGTGTTTGTTTTTTTCTAAAATATTTATTTCATACTGTCGGATTCACTTCCATTCACTTTTTTCATATATATATATATATAATATATATATATATATATATATATATATATATATATATATCATAGCTGTAATTCATGAGCCCCCTTTATTTTCATTCCTTATCTATCTTAATAAAGTCATCTCTCTCTCTCTCTCTCTCTCTCTCTCTCTCTCTCTCTCTCTCTCTCTCTCTCTCTCTCTCTCTCTCTCTCTCTCTGAAGCCAAAAAAGAAACGAATTTGCTGAGAAAACTTGAAATTTCTGTTTATTCATTCAAATCATTCAAGTTTTTTTTTTAACTGAAAATTATTTGAAAGAAAACAAATCAAATTAATGGAACTGAATATTTCTATTTTGATTTTTTTTAATTTTGAAAAATGACATCTTTAAAAGAAAATATGTTGCATTAATAAACTTTTGAATTTAAAAAGAATTTTTTTTTTAAATCAAAAACATCGTATAACTTATTAAAATAATTACGTTTCACCATTTAATTGTTTTTAAAGCAACTTATCGTGTAAGTAATTTGATAACATTCGGTTGAATATGCACAGGTGACCAAGGGATTATGTTGTTTGATATTTGACTCAACTGCGTCATTTCAAATCACTCTATTTCTAAGTGTTGTTAAATTGATATCAATCGATTCAACGTGACAAATTCGAGCAAAAAGACTAATAAATTTAGTGACCACACACACACACACACACACACACACACACACACACATATATATATATATATATATATATATATATATATATGTGTGTGTGTGCTTAATGGAAGTCGTACCTGATTTTGAAAATTAATCAATTAATAATTAATGAATTAGGCGCGTATACCTATTTAAATGTAAGGCTAAACAAATCGAGAAAAATCAATCTCTGTGGGTACATTTCGGCCTATTAGGCATCATCAGCAGATCTCAGGGTTCGAATCCCACACAGGTTTCGAATCGCACACAAAGCGGTCTTCCTGTCTATAGCTCTACTGATGAGACCTAATAGGCCGAAATGTACATGCAGAAATTGATTTTACTCGATTTGTTTAGCCTTCCATTTGAATAGGTATGCCCACCTAATTCATTAATTATTAATTAATCAATTTTCAAAATTAGGTACGACTTCAATTAAGCACATATTCTCCCAAAAATTGTCGGCTAAAAAAGCCATATCAATGCACATCGTTTGTTTGTTTACTTCTCATATATATATATATATATATATATATATATATATATATATATATATAATGGACTCTATTATTATTATTATTATTATTATTATTATTATTATTATTATTTTACTCCTTTTGAGTTTTCACATCAGCATTAGCTGATGGTCTTTCACTGGAGTCTAAGTGACAGCAAGTCTCCGCAGGTCTCCAGGACTCTTCTGAGTATTCTGGTAGATTGCAGCACTGCAGTGTTCTGAATGGTTTCAACCCTTCCTCTGATTTCCAAACATTTCAGACCCTTTTCTAATCCTGTTGGTACTGTTCCAAGTGCACCAACTACAATTGGTATCACTTTCACTTTCATATTCCATAACTTTTTCAGTTCTCTGACAAGGTCCAGATATTTGTCCATTTTTTCATTTTCCTTTAGCTTCACCCTGTAATCTGCTGGCACTGCAAAATCCACCAGTTTCTTTTTTGTTAATCAACACTAGGTCTAGTTCTTGTTGGATAAGGTGATCCGTTTTTATTTCAAAGTCCCAGAGAATTTTATGCGTTTCGCTCTCAAGAACAGATTCTGGTTTACAGTCTCATCTCTATTACCACAAAGTCTACATTTACTATTTTGTTGGGTCCTATCAATTTTCGTTTTATATAGTTTGTCCTTATGGCATTATTTTGTGCAGCAATTATTAATGATTCGGTTTCTCTTTTGAGGTTTCCTTTTCTTAACCATGTCCAAGTCTTTCCATGTGCAACCTCTTGTATTTGTCGTTTGAAGTGTCCATATGATTGTTTTTCTTCCCATTTTTGTTTTCTAGTCTTTGTTGTTTTTCTGTTTGTCCATCTGTCACATCTACTATTGTTGGCCGCCATAAGTAATTTGTCTTTGCTCTTTCTTGTGTAATCTTCAAGTTGTTGGATAGTGGTTTCTACGCAGTCCTCTATGTTGGCAAGACCTCTTCCCCCTTCCTTTCTTTACACATATAATCTATCTCTGTCGTCTCTAGGGTGAAGAGCCTTGTGCATGGTCATTAACTTTCTCGTTTTTGGTCAATCTGTCTGAGTTCTTCTTTTGTCCATTTTAAGAATGGTCCTGAGTATCTTATAATGGGGACGGCCCAGGTATTGATTCCTTTGATCAGATTTCTGCTGTTAAGTTTGGTTTCGAGAAGTTTTCTAGTTCTCCTTAGATATTCTTTATTATTATTTACTCCTTTTGAGTTTTCACATCAGTGTTAGCTGATGGTCTTTCACTGGAGTCTGAGTGACAGCAAGTCTCCTCAGGTCTCCAGGACTCTTCTGAGTATTCTGGCAGATTACAGCAGTGCAGTGTTCTGGATGGTTTCAATCCTTCCTCTGATATCCATACTTTCCAAGCCCTTTTCTAATCCTTTTGGGACTGTTCCAAGTGCACCACTACAATTGGTATAACGTTCACTTTCATATTCCATAACTTTTTCAGTTCTCTGGCAAGGTCCAGATATTTGTTTTTTTTTTTTTTTTTTTTTTTTTTTCCTTTAACTTCACCCTGTGATCTGCTGACACTGCAAAATCCACCAGTTGACAAGTTCTTTCTTTTTTGTTTATCAACACTAGGTCTGGCCTCCTTGCTGGGATAAGGTGATCCGTTTTTATCTCAAAGTCCCAGAGAATTTTGTGCGTTTTGTTCTCAAGAACAGATTCTGGTTTATGCATATACCATTTTGTTGTATGGTCAAAATTTAATTTTTTGCATAATTCCCAGTGGATCACCTTCCCAACCCAGTCGTGTCTAGCTTTGTATTCTCGTTGTGCTAGTTTGCTACATTCGCAGAGTATATGGTTAACAGTCTCATCTCTATTACCGCAAAGTCTACACTTACTATTTGTTGGGTCTTATCAATTTTCGCTTTGATGTAGTTTGTCCTTATGGCATTATTTTTGTGCAGCAATTATAAGTGATTCTGTTTCTCTTTTGAGGTTTCCTTTCTTAACCATGTCCAAGTCTTTTCATGTGCAACCTCTTCTATTTGTCGTTTGAAGCGTCCGTATAATTGTTTTTCTTCCCATTTTTGTTTTCTAGTCTTTGTTGTTTTTCTGTTTGTCCATCTGCCGTTTCTACTTTTGTTGGCCGCCATAAGTAGTTTGTCTTTGCTCTTCCTGTGTAATCTTCAAGTTGTTGGATTGTGGTTTCTACGCATTCCTCTATGTTGGCAAGACCTCTTCCCCCTTCCTTTCTTGACACATACAATCTATCCCTATCATCTCTAGGGTGGAGAGCCTTGTGCATTGTCATTAATTTTCTCGTCCTTTGGTCTATCTGTCTGAGTTCTTCTTTTGTCCATTTTAAGAATGGTCCTGAGTATCTTATAATGGGGACAGCCCAGGTATTAATTCCTTTGATCAGATTTCTGCTGTTAAGTTTCGTTTCCAGAAGTTTTCTAGTTCTCCTGAGATATTCTTTTTTAACTTTTCCTTTCATTTCTGCTTGCATGATATTGTCCGCTTATTATTATTATTATTATTATTATTATTATTATTATGTTAATTCCTGGGAGTTTCCACTTATTATTATTATTATTATTATTATTATTTCCGCGCAGAATGCTCAAAGAGTAAAATGTTTTCTTAATCCCAGTAAACTATAGGAAGTAATTTTCTTTGTACGCGAGAAAAAAAAAGAAGAAAGAAACTGAAATGAATCTCGGTGAATTCATTGCGTATATAAATAAGCCTATTGTTTCTTGCCTCTTCCTTTTGTCGAAAAAACGAGAGAAGAGATCGATCCGTCTTATTTAGATTAACGGATAGAAATGAGCTTATGGCTGCGATTTGATAATGCATTACGGTACAAATTGATAGTGTCATCTTTCATCTTCATTTGGCCTGTTAGCAAACAAGCGAAAAAGATCGAACGAAGAACAAGGGCGGCGGGAAAAAAAATATAAAATGGCGTATGACAGAAAACGGCGTAAGTCAGAGAACGGCAACAATTTAAAAACCAATCAACACTACCGTCCCCACCCAGCTATCAGCCGCCAACTCTCACCTTTCTGTGTATTAAAAACAATGTTCAGGCTTTCTCTGGTGTCATTCTATTAAATCACCGTGCCCTTGAGGAATTGAAAGACAGATATACTGCCCCCGGGGCCGATGAAATACTAAAAGGTTGTCGTAAAAAAATGGTTATTATATCAGAACAGCGATGTATAAACCATCAAAGAGCACCCTGAATTAGATTACGCATGCGCAGGAACCATGCATTTTATTACAAGAAATAACCGAATAGAAATAAAAGGTATTCTCCGCTTGACATAGTAATTAAAGATGGAAATGAAAATGTACGATTGAATTAATATACAAGAAATAAGAAATAAAAAAAAGTTCATGTAAACGATGCGTGAAATGAAGAGAGAGAGAGAGAGAGAGAGAGAGACAGAGACAGAGACAGAGGGGGGGTATTTTTTTTTTTGTCTTTGTCATCTCACTCAATTGAATAACTCATTACTGTATTTCCCCTCTGTTATCTGAAAAAAATATTGGAATGTTAATGTGTCTTCATAGTGTTATATACCATAATGAAGTTTTTATTATCGAGTCGAGGACATTTGAAATTGATATACAATTCTTATCAATGCCCACTGACATGACCGCTACTTCACCACAACAGACACTCACCACTACACACATAGTTAAACATGGAATTTTGAAAATTATACTTTAAAAGTTGCGAATATTTTCACTGCCCACTGACTTGACCGCTACTTCCCAACTACAAACGTTTCGTTATTTTCTGCGTAAGACGCTCGGAAACCAATGAATAAGCATAGGATTTCTCAAATTGTATATTCAAATTTGTTGACAAAAAATGGCGAAAATAATCACTGCCCACTGACTTGACCGCTACTTCCCAACTAGAGACGCTTCGTTATTTTCTGCCTAACACACTCGAAGAAAAAAGATCAAACATTGAATTTTGCAAATTTTATTTTCAAATTTGTTGAGAAAGAATTGCGAAAACCATTACTGCCCACTGACTTGACTGCTACTTCACAACTACAGACGTTTCGTCATTTTCTGCGCCACTAACTCGGAAACAAATAATTAAGTATTGAATATCCAAATTTTACCTTCAAATTTGTTAACAAATATGCGAAAACCATCACTGGCCACTTAAAAGACCTGCTTCACCACTACTGACACTACTAGTGTGTGTGTGGAGGCTGGAAGGAGAAGGATTGACGAGAAAGTGTTATAGGCATTTTAAAATGTGTGTACTGCATTGGAAATTAATTTTGTTTAAGGATGGTTTGAATTGTTTTATGTATAAAGCTTCTAGTATCTGGAGTTTTTGTTTATTTTTTTCTTTGTGCAGAATGTGTGTATTTTCTGTTAGAATATTTCGGTAAATATAGTGGGGGCATGGATGTAATTTTAGGTGTTAGACGATGTGACAATGTGGTTGAGGTGAATCCAATTTATTTTCATTTTCTGGGTTACTGCAATTTCCTAGGGGACATTTAAATCTGTATACTACATTGGTCTCATTAAGCCGACTTGTCTGGGGAGAGAAATAGTTGCGGACAACGAGGTTAGTTGTTTTGAATTTTGTATAATAATAATAATAATAATAATAATAATAATAATAATAATAATATATATATATTTATATATTATATATAAATATATATAGATAAATATCATATATATATATATATATATATATATATATATATAATATCATATATATATATATATATATATATATATATATATAAATATCATTATATATATATATATATAAAATCATATATATATATATATATATTATATATATATATATATATATATATATATATATATATATATATATATAAATATCATATATATATATATATATATATATATATATATATATATATATATATATATATATATATATATATATATATATTATATATATATATATATATATATATATATATATATATATATATATATTATATATATATATATATATATATATATATATATATATATATATATATATATATATATATATATATTATATATATATATATATATATATATATATATATATATATATATATATATATATATATATATATATATATATATATATATATATATATATATATATATTATATATATATATATATATATATATATATATATAATATATATATATATATATATATATATTATATATATATATATATATATATATATATATATATATATATATATAATATTATATATATATATATATATATATATATATATATATATATATATATATATATATATATATATAATATATATATATATATATATATATATATATATATATATATATATATATATTATAGGGTCATTAATTTGTTAGTCTTTTCGCTTGAATATATCAGGTTGAAACTAACAAATTTAGTGACACACGCACACTCACATATATATGTGCATGTACATTAAATTAAAGCTGAGAGAATCACTTTTTATTTCCTAAAGGCTTTTTTTCTCTTTAGTTTAATGACACAAAATTCACATTAAAATATGCCTTACTTTTAGGATTAAGTTATTTTTTTTTAAATCCATTTCAATTGGTTCTAATTAGTCGTTATTAGCAATTAAGTCAAAAACTGACCCGTCTCTTACTCCACATTCTGCATATTACTTTCACCCTCTCTATGTATATCTTGATTACCTACTTCTTAAATATGTTTGTCTCTCTATGTAAGTAAGAGGGAGAATGGGAGAGTCATTTTAATAGTCATTTAACTAATCACTTTATTTGAATATTAACATTCAGCGAAAACGATTAACTTAATAAAATTCCATGATCCATTTCAATTTAAATTAGGTCAAACGTTTCCTTTCTTAAAAATCTTACAAAATGATTTTAATGGGATTTTTTTTAACTCTACGGCCGTATTTTTTCTTTTTCTTTTTTTTTCTTTTTTTTTAATAATTCACTTTTCAAACTCTGTTTTCCCTAATCCTAGGGACTGTTGTCTCATTTTCATTTTAAAAACGAATTAAAATTAATTAAATCGATTATTCAAGACGAATTTTGTCGGTGTATATCGCATCCTGGCCTTCTGCTTAAAAAACTCTAAGCAGTGCCAGCTGAAAATCCAACCCGTGCTACCTATGAACTCTCTAGCTGTTTGGAAGGCGTTTTCCCGAAACATTAATGCGGTATGTCTTTTCTCAACAAGTAAATGTAAATATTTTCTATTTGTTTTTGTTTAATAATGTGTTGATTGTTTTTATTTTCGAATCTCGGTCGTATTTATTTAAAAATTCGTGACAGTTGTTTTGAATTAAGATAAAATGACCCCCCACCCCCACCCCGAAAAAAAAGATATTTTAAAGAGGTGGGTAAAATATTTACGTTTACTTGTCGCGAAAAGACTTGGTAGGGGTGGGGGTAAAATATTGCTTTTATATCGCATTAACTTTTCGGGAAAAACGCCTTCAAACATCTAGGGAGTTCATAAGTATCAAAGGCCGGATTTTCAGCAAGCACCGCTTAGCATTTTTTAGGGCAGGAGGCCAGGGGGCATTAATGCGATATGCACCGAAAATGGGTGGATTCATGCCTTTTCCGAACATATTCGTGCCAAGGAAAACTCAGACACTCTCGTCCAGTATTTTAACGCGGTGCGTCCAGTTCATTTCCTGAGACGATAACCGTAATGTGTGGCGCATCGTTATATACAACTACCTATCAGCCCTTACATAATGTTATTGTATTTTACCGTTTTTTGTTTACAAATGAGTCTCAATGTCCTTATTGGGAGGAATTCGGCAATGGAGGCAAACTACATTAGACGTCAAAATGGATGCTGTCTTACCGCATTATTGGTGAACAATATGATGATTTTGGTATGCAATTGAAGACAACAACAACAATGATATATCATCCAATAAAATAAACGAAAGAATACCGGAGGCGAAGAGCTATAATACACGTGCTTACTTTCCTTTCATAAAGATATTATCCCTAAACTCAATAAAAGAAACAAACAAAAAATATCAACCACTGAATGCAAGTGCTCGATATTTGGAAAAAACAAAATAAAGGGCACCTACCGTAGCGCGTTGATTTAGCAATATCGTCTGACAAGCCTTGTCTTTAGTATATCGATAAATCCTAATCGGGTACTCCGTTACTGTAGTCTTGTGTCTTACTAATATTAGCAAGTTAGCATTAAAAATTATTAAAAAAAGAATTGGTTAGCCACTTACCTCCTATCACACAATCTATCCAAATAAGACGAACAATACACGCTGGACACAACCGGAGAAGCAATGAAGAATTCATAAGAGGCGTTTTTTGTGGACACCTACCCATGGACACACCAGAGTGGGCCGACCAGGAAAACCATACATTGATCAGTTCTGGAAGTCAAGCACAGCGTTTGCCTGGAGCAATGACTGATAGGGATGTATGGCAAGATATATATATATATATATATATATATATATATATATATATATATATGTAAAATGGAATTGGAATTGAATTCGACGATATGAGGAAGAATGAATTTTATTTTGAATTTATTTTATTTTGATTTCACTCTGATGAAGGTCGAATTTTCTCTGTGTACGGAATATTTTTACATTTTTCTATTATTATTATTTAATTTCATTTGTTTATTTAATAATAATAGTTTGAATCGTGTACACATAGATAAACTGACCGAAACACATGTGTAAGCGATGTTGATTAAATTCATCAAATGAAATGAAATGATGATAATAGAAAAATGTAAAAATATTCCGTACACAGAGAAAATTCGACCTTCATCAGAGTGAAATTTTATTTTGAAAATGATAAACTGACCGAAACACATGTGTAAGTGATATTGATTATATTTATCTTTTATTATCCATTCTGTACTTTTTTTCTTCATTCATTTTTCCTCATATCGTCGGATTCAATTCCAATTCCATTTTACACACACACACACACACACACACACACACACACACATATATATATATATATATATATATATATATATATATATATATACCCAGCAAAAGAGGTGTGTATAAAACAGTCAGGGCGGCGTAAATTTTCAGAAACTCTAGAAACATATTGAAGCTATCAAGACGTTGCTTATGAACTCTCAATGTTAGAACCGAAAAAAAAGTCTACTTTTGATATATTCTAATATTTTCCTTGTGCTCATTCCTTTTCCTGACATTTTCAAATTGAATTTATAAGTCTTTCTAAGGATTCCATTTATTTGTTATCAACATAAATACATTTATACGTGGAACTTTCTCCCTAAATTTTAATGTCTGCTTTTAAGTTGTCTTGGTACGGATAAACAGTTCTCTCGTTGTTGCAAGAATTCTCCTCCCAGCAGCCATATATATATATATATATATATTTCTTATTCAATTAGCAGGCGTACATGAAGATTACTCGATTTGTCTAACTTTCAAAAAAAAAAAGGGGGGGAAAAACATAGCGAACGTTGAGAACGTGTATATTCATGCAGAGCCGTTCTGTGTCCATGTACTGAGGATCCCCAAAATTATTGCTAATATTCGTGCCAACATATATATATATATATATATATATATATATATATATATATATATATTTGATTGAATGATTCGATGGCGTAAATAATCTAATGGAGAATGGGAGAACTGGTTTTACTTAAGGTACATCTCATAGAATCTTTGTTTTGCTAAGAAAAAAATCTATCTATCTGTCTATCTATTTTTCTATCTATGTATCTGTCTATATATCTCTCTCTCTCTCTCTCTCTCTCTCTCTCTCTCTCTCTCTCTCTCTCTCTCTCTCTCTCTCTCTCTCTATATATATATATATATATATATATAATATATATATATATTCGATAAACCAATTTTAACGTAGCCAAAAACAAGTTACGAAAAGAGGATTTTTAAAAAATTATATGAAAAATCAATTAATGTTCCGATTTTCACGAAAATTTCCATAACTATTTATCTTTGGATGTAAATATGTCTGAAATATTTTTTTTCTAAAATGTATTAAGGGGAATATTTTTTTACGAGTTCTACCCCCCTACTTTATTTTATGAGATATTATAAAAATAAAGCGTCAAAAAATGTTTTTACTTTTTTTCTATATAGATAAGAGTCTGAATAACTATATAAAAAATTTGTATGATATTCAAGGCAGTAGTTTTTGTAGAAAAAATAATGTATTCTGAAATAAAAAGTGCAAGTCGTAACTTATTTTTGGCTACGTTAAAATTCAGTTGATTTAACGGATCAAAAATGAAAACATTGTTTTTCAATCATAATTTCCATTATTTCCTTAAGCTGAAAAAACTTTCTAAAAGCATCAGTAGTTTGTTTAAGTTTTCTTCTTTCGAATAGAAAATTTTTTTTCAAGATGATATTAATTCTTTTGCAAGTTTTATTGTGTTAAATATAGGGGGTAAATTTCACAGGGAAAATTGGTGGTACCAAGGATATTGTTATCATTTTTGTTACCTTCCAATTTTCAATTCTAAAATGAAATGTGGTGCTGATATTGACGTTTGTATATTGTCAGAATTTTGCAGGCAATACGATTAATACATGGGAAATATATTGTTTGTATATTATTTTAAATATATCCAACCACCAACATAATCCTGATAATTTCTATCGAACCTGACAGTTATTTTGCACCATATGGTACTTATTTAATGGCTGTACGTAAAAGTGCCAAATCTTAACTGATGTTGTAACTTCGCTTGTGAGCAAAAACCAAACTCCATTTTTGGTACAAATAATGTTCAATATATGTAGAATGATAATTTAAAGGAAAAAGAAAATTATATGCAGTGCCACATTGTGATTTTTTCACTTATTGATCTTGCATTGAAAAAATCATTAATAACGCGAAAAGGGTTAACTTTATGCCTATTCTGATAACATTTTTGGATTTCTCAGGCCTAAAAACTTCTATAAACCAATTTTTAAGAGTGGGGGAGCTATAGAACACATTTTATAGACAAAAATAGATTACAAAATGTCGCCATTTTTCTCACCCGCTCAAATTTTTCGAGTTTAAAATCGACATAACTCGGCGAATATTTCAATTTTGGGGGATTGTCTAATTTCAACCTAGTCTACATCTGTACAAAATTTCAGAAAAATTGAAGGGGGTGGGTGACATGGCCCTGATGATTTGTCATGGAATTACCCATATATTATATATATATATATATATATATATATATATATATATATACTAGGATGGAGTGGGAATTGAAATATTTCTAAGTCTATACTACCATTATATATATATATATATACCAGCTAACGTACCCGGTCGATGACCGGACTAAAAAAATAGGAATACCAAAAAGTGAATGGGGAGAAAATAAGAGATAAGTGTATCCAATTTCGGTTCATTTCTTTTAATATCTCATAAAATAAAATAGGGGATAGGGAGTAGACCTCGTAAAAAATATTTCCCCAAATATATTTTCTTGAAATCGGATCATTAATTGATTTTTCATAGTATATTTTAAGAATCCTCTTGTCATAAGTTGTTTTTGGCTACGTTAAATTTCAGTTGATTTAACGGTGCAAAAATGAAAAAAATTGTTTTTCAATCATATTTTTTTTATTTTTGTAAGCTTAAAATTAAAAAAAAAATCTTCAAGAGTTTGTTTAATGTTTCTTCTTTTGAATGGAACATTTTTCTTCAAGATAATAATAATTTTTATGCAAGTTTCATTGTGTTAAATATAGGGGTGGGGTAAATTTCACAGGGAAAATTGGTGGTAACTAATAAGAGATAATCATTTATCAAATTTTTTAAAAATCGTCGAGAATTGTTTAATGAATAAATGGTCGAAATAAATGTCATATTCTAGATGACACTTATATGAATGAATTAAAACAACTTCTAAAGTTTAAAAAAAATTAATAAATGATTGATTACAAGAAATCTCGAAAAAACGGTCGGAAATTAGGGTGACGCCAAAAAAAAAAAAAAAAAAAAAAAAAACAGGACCCAAATTATTTATTATTTCCCCATTAAACTAACCCTAAACCCCAACCCTAACCCAAACCCTAACCCTACCCCCTAGTAAAAATTAACAGTTTTATTACAAAATGTGTGGGTTCTTCTTTTCTGGGTCACCCTATTTTTCTAACCGTTTTTCAAATCCAGCCGAGATAAGTTCGACGGTTTTTAGTAAAAAAGGAAAGAGAAAAAATAGGAAGTAGTGACTTAATTTTTTAAAAAATCTGCCTATTTATTTATCATTAGAATTATGATGAATTAGATAACAAATTTTTCTTATTCAAGTTACGTACATTAGAATCATTTTTATTTTATGTTTGTTTAGTGTGCTTAATAAACACAAAAGAAACAAGGCTTAACTTAACATTTCAAACAGTGTTTACGAAATGTTAAATTAAACTTAAATTTCTTATAATTTATTCAACTACATCGTATTTTTATTTTTAAAATTTTGTTATTGTTATTACAACTATATGTTTACTTATTTACGAAATAAGTAGTTATATAATTTAACTACCTATTTTTGTAAAAGACTTTTTTTCTAAAACTATTTTGTATATACAAAAAAATTAGATTCTGATTAAAAACAAAGTTGATGTTTTCGGTTATTATTGTTATTTACTTCGCTGTAAAAATAATTCAATCGATAAAACCAGATCTTTCTTGCCAAATAAATATTTGTAAGATAGCTTATTTCATTTCATTTTTAACTAAATTAATATTTTAAAGACAGAGATGAAATATTGCGATATCAATAAGATTTTATTTTTCGTTAAAACATACTTTTGCTGTCCGAAGCAAAATAATTTTTTCTAACTCGCTATAAAAAAAATAATTC
This sequence comes from Doryteuthis pealeii, assembly GCA_023376005.1. Lineage (NCBI taxonomy): Eukaryota > Metazoa > Mollusca > Cephalopoda > Myopsida > Loliginidae > Doryteuthis > Doryteuthis pealeii. The sequence continues at coordinate 103,632,296 of CM042144.1, read as the reverse complement.
AACGGATAAAGACTCATACGAATTATACAATGAGAAAGATTATTTTCTCTTTTTTTCCAACCATATGGATATTTTTAAGATTGAACTATAAATAGGCGATAAATTCCGAGCTGAACGGCTTAAGACTGCAAAATTTATTCACTAACATTGACTGCTGATAATCGCTATGACAAAAAGTCAGACAAGGGGACAATATTTTATCATCAGCAGCAGTTTGTATGCAGACAGTTACGCAAATTGGGTGATTTTGGCTTAATTAATCAATTATAAACCTTAATCAGTAAAAATCAATAACCAAATTTGGCGTGTTTCCTAGTTAGAAAGATATTAATATGTATGCAAGATTTCGAATCAGAGTGACCTCCCGTATATGTTTATCTATCTTCAAAATGGACCTTATGACTATCTGTCTTCATATCCTAATATCTATCAATCCATATACTATCTATATGTAAATTTATGTATATATATTTTTTGGGGAGAATATGTACTCAATTGAAGTCATACCTAATTTGAAAATTAATTAGTTGATATTTAATGAATTAGGCGAATATTTTGTTTAAATGTAAAGCGTAAACACATCGAGAAAAAGTTATTCTCTGTATGTACATTTCGGCCTATTATGCATCATCAGCAGAGTTATAGACTAGAAGCCGCTTTGTGTGTGATTCGAACCCTAACTACCTAGCTGACAGACGGGGATTCTAACGATTACACTAGCTGGTCTTACCTGATTTCTCGTTTTGTTTATAAACTGATATATCGTACATTTTTGGAGACTTGCTGCACGACAGTATGAAAGTACGCAAACAGTTTGTCTGATATGACGTCAACCGACAATTTTTGGGAGAATATGTTGAATTAATTTGAATACCTAATTTGAATTATCAACTAATTAATTTTCAAACAGTTTGTGTACTTTCATATATATATATATATATATATATATATATATATATATATATATATATATATATATATATATATATATATAAGTGTGTGTGTGTGTGTGAGAGAGAGAAGGTATATTCATATTTATATAAATATATATATATGTATTTATATCTATATATCTATATATATATATGTGTGTGTGTGTGTGTGTGTGTGTGTGTGTGTGTGTGTGTGTGTGTGTGAATGTGTAAATATCTGTTTATACTGTTCCGAGCTGTTATTGTTCCAATCTATTCTAGTTAAGTTCTTTTCCTTTTCAATAACATTCTCAACACACAAATTTTTGTTGATCAAAATATATTCCAGGCATATTTTTTTAGTAAGAGACGTTAGGTATAAGCACTTGTTGATAAGCATAAAAGTAAATGTAAATATATCTTTTAGTATATACATTATTTCCCATAAATAAGTACATTCTTATCAGTTCTTTTAGATTAAAAGTTTCTATTCTGCTAAAGCAAATAAACCACCATTTCTATTTCCAGTTGAACTGTAAAAACGAGTCTAAGTAGGTGTTATTTATTACCAAATTTTCAAACTGAAAACAAAAACAGCTCAATAGCCCACAATTAATATATATATATATATATATATATATATATATATATATATATATACTAGTACAAATATATATATATACTAGTACAAAATAAAAATCACACTCCGGGCGATGTAAAAATAGATTTTTGAAACATATTGCCTGAGGGGTGGGAGTTGCAAATTCAATGTCAGCGAGTTTGTACCCGAAGTAAGTAAAATCATCAAATTCATTAAAAGATTAAAAAATAAAACAATTTGAAATGTAAACTTTAAATATGTATTAAAATAAAACAAACTATATATAGATATATAATACCAGTCATGTATTTATTAAAATTTTAAAAAACAATGAGGGCTGTCTAATGTTGCATGTTCAAATTTTGAGTGTATTTATTCTATGTTATGACGATTTTGGGTAATGTGACGTAAGCAGTGACGTAATTTTTGTTACAGACAAAAACCGGAAGCGAATCTCTATTATTAATAGAAATAGATGTACTTAAAAAAACATGACCCGTTGGGTCACCCATTGAGCTCAGGTTGGATTGTTGAAAAAAATCACAGGATAATATTATTTCGTCAACTTAAAGTTTTCCAAAACTGTCCAAATAAGTTGGATTTTATTGAGAATAGACACAAAAATGAGGGTTGTACTTTATTGCTACAGCTATACACTTACCCGATCCAGTACGGAGAACTACGTTAGTTTTACGTAGGCGCAGATGCTTAGATTTGTGCTGTACCATACGGCTGAAAATCTCCTCATTTACGGAGATTAAGTTTTTTATTTATTTAATTTTATTTACATTTATTTAGAAATAAAACCATTTATTTCTGTAATTTTATATAACATTTTCGAATAGGCTAGTTAGCCGGTTCCAGTTAAATATTTAGACTTACTTTTAGGCTTATTTTACCAGTCCTAATAAAATAGACCATAGGCTATTTTGCCAGCAAATATATTTGAAATATATTTATATATATTTCAAACTATCTAAAAGCTAAAAGATTAAAAGGTTTGTTGACAAGCAATCTGGGATTAACTAAAAGGTAATTGCTTAAAAATTAGTTGTGCAATTATGTGATACAAACAAACTTTAAAACAATCTATCTTAAATCTAATTTCTTAAAATGGTACTTGACAAGATTTTCATCTTGTTAGGATTAGGTTTAGGGTTGGGTTTGGGTTAGGCTTAGGCTTACAATTTTATGTTTTAACAATTGAAAGTGGAAAATGTAATTTTTCTACTTTGGAAAAAATTCCTGATAGTCAAGTTGACTTTCATCATTTCCTTTAAATCCTTTTTTAATTTTGTCAAAATTCACATGATTGATCACAAAGTCATTAACGGTATCTATATTTCTCATTTAGAAGATATTTTGTATCTTTATCCTTCAGAAAAATATAGATATAAATGAATATAAATAAACTTTTGTGTCAAATCTGTTGTTATTTTTAACATTACTTGCATTCAAAATAAAAATATTTACAGGAGCCAGTAAAATAAATATAAAATAGTTACTGCCAAAATATCGTCTGCTTTTCATTTTAAATATGAATTAAAATGAATTTATTTTAATGATTATTTAAGGTCAGGTGTTTGTATTAGTCGAAAAGTAGTAAAATAATGAGCATCAGTAAAATAATTAAAAAAAAAAAAAGCAAAATAATATTACACTTGTAATTTATTTTTAATACATTTAAACTATTTTTTCGGTCAATTTTGCTCAAATATATCGTAAACAAAGACGCCAAAGATGATGTAAAATCCGTATTTTACAAAATAAATCTACCCCCATCCCCGATTGAAAAAAATTACCAAAAATCAGGGAATTATCTGATTTTAATGAATAATTGTCGAAAAGAGTAAAAAAAGAATCTCCAAAATTATCTTTTAAATTTTTACATTAAATTTATTTTTCGATTTTCGGTACTTATTTTTTACCAGGATAGCTCCCCTTAATTTTTTTCTTCTATTTACGTTTTTTTTTGTCTTTTTATTTATACTGTAATAAGTTTCAACTTTATTTAACTATACAAACAAATATTACTAACTCTGTGCCAACTGAATTTCTCCTACGGCTATACCAAATGTTCTTGGTATTTTTATCTGTAAGATGGGATATTTCAAAACTCCTTATCTATTCACCTCTAAACTCATTCTATTCAAATAAAAGCCTATTATTGTTGTAATCTGAGTCTTTCTGCTAAATTATAATAAACTAACCATCAGTTTTGTACTTTGCTTGCGTATGGTGGGAGAGTCCCTGTGTGCGGCTTAAAGTAGGCGAAGACTTAAATAGGAATAGTAACTTTAAACCATATAATTGTACTATATGATTGTCCCGACCCTATTGCCCTCATGGCAAGCCCCCACTAATTTTTATCATATATATATGCTAGAAGGCGATGGCCGAGGGTCTTAGTATCCTAGGTATGATGTTAAATTGCATCTAATGTTAAGTTCCTATTCTGAAGCTCTGACGAGTACCTCTTCAACGAAGTGGTAGTACCTGTTAGGGTTCCATCTATGGGTTAAATAGGAAAAAAGGATTTTAAAAAATCTTTTAAAATTTTTAGTTTAAATTTTAAAAATTGGAATACCCATCAAGAATGACTAAAACAAAATATCTTCAGCATAATATAACCCAACAAGTGTTGACATGCCGTAAAATCCAGCAACCAACCATCTACAGAAGACTATCTACCTAACCATAGTTTGTTTTGTTTTCTTTGCTTAATGGCATATCAACCTCTGTGGGTTATCTAATGCAAAAGCCTTCCTTTTAGAAGAACAGTAGTGGTATTATTTAACACGTAGCTGAGGGATAATGTACTTCATACATTTTCCAAGGTATTAATCCGAAATTGAACGTAATGGCACGACTGGAATTCGAAATCGTTTATTACGGTGTCGCAGTTCAGGACATTAACCACTGCGCCACAGGGACTGCCTCTAAGCATTAGTTATGAATCAAATTTTAACATTAAATACCACATAAGGAGTTTATATGCCGTTAAACAAGTGAACGGAGCGTTCAATGATGGACACCCAAACAGGATCGAACTCACTACGCTATAGTAGTGGAAGCGCGTAGTGTAATCGTTAGAGTCATGGGAAATGGACTCGTCGCCCCGAATTCAAATCCTGGATGTGGCAATTGCATTTCACTTATAGCTAATACCCTTGGGAAATGTATGAATCCTACTCCCCCTCCAGCTATGGATAAAATAGTAGGGTAGACTGGACTCTTTAACCTTGGTTAGGCAACCGGTCTAGGAGAAGGAAAACTCTGAATTAAAACCTGTTAAACTCCGCTTAATAAATTGGCATTGTGTCACATCCTACTCGTGCAGAGGGGTTGGTAAATATATATAGTAGAAAATCTAGCTACGGTAAGGACGTTCCTAAGTCTGGCACAAGCCTACAACGGTGGGATAATGGTTTGCTAGAACAGACTTCTCAACCTGGGTGGGGTTGGGGGCCATATGGACCCCGGTTAGCATATGAATTACTTTTTTTGTCGAGGCAAGCAAAAAATATTTAATAATAAAAAACACAATATGATTTATAAACATCGAATGGATATTGGGGGCCACCGTGGTAAAATAGGGATTCATGGGTACAAAAAGGTTGGGAACCAAGCACTATCATATTAAGTATTACTAGCACAGTATTAAAATTTGATTATCACAACGTTTGATATGTTTAATTAAGAGATATTGCAAATTACTTCAAAATGTAAAAAGTATAATAATCTTGATTCAACTCTCTCTCTCTCTCTCTCTCTCTCTCTCTCTCTCTCTCTCTCTCTCTCTCTCTCTCTCTCTTTCCTTCTTATTATCTTTGCATTATGTTCGATTGAAATAGATTAACGTTATCGCTTCCACTCACCCTCTCACTCTATCTTTCCTCTACTCTCCTCATTTTCTTTCTTTCTTTCTTTCTTTCTTTCTTTCTTTCTTTCTTATTATATTTTTTCTGTGTAGCATATCCTTTTTCTTCCCGTCGTTTCTTTATAATAAAAACGGAATGATCCACTATTTAGCTGAGGTGCTGAAACTCATGATAAATAGGAATTCGACGGATAAGCGATACCAGATAATCAGGATTTACATTTTTACATTTCATCTTGGACAATTTGAACGGTTTTATTTTTAACTAGAGGGCGTTGTAAGATGATAACGATCGGAAGATTAAGAGACAATAGTATCGTGCTTGTTAGTTGATCTTTGTTAAGCATGGCACAAGGCAATAAGTGGAGAGCACTTAGTAAAGATGGAAATCCCTACACGGAAATCAGGAACAGTGAAACTAGCGTGTTAACCAAATGCTTTACGGTGGGGCAGCAAAATCCCTGCGTTTGTTTTTTTTGTTTTTTTTTTTTCATTCTTTTTTTTTATTATATGTACGGGTGATCTCTGGAGATTGTGTACTTCCGAGCTCGGGGAACAGATATTCTAAAATTTGCCTCAACCTGACCTCACTCACGATAGAACCTGACACGCTATTTTTTGCAGCAACGGTCAATACATGCCAAACGTTGATCACCCCAAAATATAAACCCAATTACCAAAATCTATTTCTGCAATAGCAAACTCTCTCTCTCTCTCTCTCTCTCTCTCTCTCTCTCTCTCTCTCTCTCTCTCTCTCTCTCTCTTCATTCACAACAATCGAATACTATTGACCGTTTTGCGCTCGGTTCTCTGACCCCCCCATCCAAATCCCCCTTTTTTTCTCCTCTTGTCTTCCGCCGGCTCCCCTCGTCCTCATTCCAATTAAATATTCTCCGACACCCAGGCTATCTGTATAAATGTCTAACATGGGAGCTTTCCTTATTTTATTTCTTTTATTTTTTGCCTTTAGTCGTCAAGAGGGCCAACAGGAAAATAAACAATCCAAATCTAAACTAAAGGAAGAAATAAACAAATTAAAAGTTTCCTGTCTTACATAAATTGTGTTTAGGAATAGCTCAGTGGTTAGACAATCGAAATCTCTCCCTTTCCTTTAAATATTCTGTTAAATAAAAAGTAAAAGAAGCAGTAAGCAGTGGCCTAAAGTCGGTATTAGCCAGACAGCGAGGGAGTCTATCCTCTTTTCACTAGGGCTAGACCAAGCAGATTGTTTTTTTTACATCTGAGGTGGAGCGTCATCAGCTCCTTACTTTACCGCACAGATCTGTATCCTTATCCTTATGCTTCTAATACACAGTTATTGAGGGCTGGTATCGAACCCGGTAACTTGTCATTCTCTAGCTGACGCTCTACCGACTGAACTAAACCGGCGCACTTCGGGTGTAAGCATCTAACTCTTAATGTAATGAAATGTATCAATTCAGAAAGACTAACGAAATTAAATAAGAATGCATATAAACACTTATTTTAATTATATTTTAATTGGGTTATATGTAAAATCATTCATAATGATTTTAATAGTTTGGGGAATAAAACAATAATATTAAAGATCAATAACACCAAGTAATTATTTATTAAATCCGTCTTTTTAAAACCAGTAGGCAAACTACTCTCACCATAAATTATGTGGACCTTTATTTCGTAGTGATGTATGAGACACATTGCAGGATCTTAAACGCACTAATAACATGGGCGGTTTTGAGGCAAATCTAACTCAGATTTTCATAGAGACATTAATAAATATGATTTATTCTACGTATTAATGATTCTTACTATAAACTAAATACTCATTGATAAATTTTTACAATTCCTGAGGCTACTGAGACGTAAGCAGTTAGGTAGTTTCAAGAGAGAGAGAGAGAGAGAGAGAGAGAGAGAGAGAGAGAGAGAGAGAGAGATTAGAGATGATAAAGAGGCTTTCTAGCCGGAGCTAAGCTAATTCTCTCATCTATCGTCCACTATAAATGTTTGTAAGAAGAATTCAAGTCCAGTAGCAATTTAGGTAGCGAGTTAACCATTTTTTTCCCTTTTAATTAAGTAATAACTAAAAGGATTAGTTCTTTAGCTTGCATATTTTCCAGGAAAAAATAAAGATAAAATATAAAACGAACAGAAAACAACCAATATTTAAAATGACATTCTAGTAATACTGTTCTCCCAACTAGGCTGCACTCTGCTCACCAACAATCAAAATCTATCTCGAAATGCCTCGTCCACCCGTTGCAAGAGCCAAAATGCTACTGCCAGCTGTTTTCGTAGTCGTCGTACGTAATCGTTTGAGAATTTGCATACGTGCAATCCCATTCTCGCTGGTTCGAGATCGCCCATCGTTAAATATAGTGCTTATAGCAGCCATGTTTCTTTCCCGCGATAACCCTGCAAGCCAGACTCGTCCGCGCACGCTCTGAGTTTCGAGGTATGTTATTTTCATTACATCCACAGAAATTAAAACCCACATTTTTGTAAACACTAATTCAAGTCCTATGAGCAATCACTTGTGACGTAACGGTCATCTTCGTAGTAAATGGACTCGGCTACTCGATTTCAAAGCCTGTTCGAGGCTGTTTTCAGTTCTCATAGCACTAATACCCTGTATTGTGTCAATCCAACTATTCCCCGTCCAACTATATTGTAAACAGTAGGGTAAATATAAAATTGTAAGTTTGTTACATGGAAGAGTAAACTTTTGTCCCTCAGAGTTTCGCTATTTGCCAACAATTCCTTATTACAAACAATTTAAGATATAAAATTTGAATAAAAATATTTAGATAAAACTAACATAACATCTCACTGTCCTTAAATTATTACGCCTTAATACAAAGATTAATTCAATTTCATTAAATTTATTAAAATATTTTGAAGTATAATATAGGCTATTAAAACCAAATTACTAAGTTTTGAAAAAAAAATTAATAAAATGCCTTTTATGCTCTGAGATTTGTTTTACTTTTTACTTTGTTGACGATTGGGTCAACCCGGATTTATTGGACCCAGAATCGATTAATTTCAGAAGGATACACCGTCTGACGTCACGAGTTATATCATGGTAACTTAATATCTTTTCTTTTATACGAAAAGAATAAATATTTAAATGTATTTTCTATTTTTGTTTTCCCACAAAAGATAAAAAATATGTAGAGACAAAACAATTTAACAATTCAATCAAAAAAAAAAAAAACAAACAAAAAAAAAAAACAAAAAACCAAAAACCAAAAACAACAACAAGCAACCTAAAGTCTGTCCGCCCTGTCGGCTGGGGCGTTAGAATGCACCGACTGCACCTCTGCAGAGGGGTAAGACTCCCCAATGGGGCCACCTATTGGCCGTGGGTGGCGACCCGCGATGCTTAAGGATAGAAACCAGGTAGTTGAGCAGTCCATGACTTGCAATACTCCACTTTGGCCCTTACTTAGGCTAGACGGGCGGTCGGAGAGGCCCCTTCGATCAATCGGTTGATCACGTCAATCATTAGCAGCTATATGATTTTCCCAACCCTATTGCCTTAATGGGAAGCCCCGACCCCTTTTTATCATATGGGTGCTAGAAGCCGGTGACTGAGAGTCTACATGTCCGGGGACTGATGTTAAACTCTATCTGATGGTAAGGTTCCGGTTTTTGAGGTTTGGGGAAAGTGGAGCACCCCTTCATCACCATTGCTCCTTGGTCCACTCTGACCCGGAGTGGTAGTACCTGTTAGGGTCTCATCTATGGGTTAAATAGAAAAATATGAGTTTATTAACAAAATTGTATTATGCATTAAGAATGAATTTATTTCACAACTTTATCGGCATTAAATGACCCACCGAGGTTGATATGCCATAAAACAAAACAAACCAAACCTAAAGTCTGTTCGCCAAACTAAGCAAAGCGTAATAAATTCTAAGAACCTTCTTGCTTGCTTGATTTATTTCAACGGCATGTCAACCCATCTGGGGTTATTTCATGTCTAGAAGTTAGGAAATTGCTTACATTATAATTTTATAATTACATTTTTAAGCAGTATCTTATTTTTTTGCACAAAGTTACCTACTACCACATTAAACGACTTTGTGTCATACATGCGTACGTGGGATGCGGGGTAAATACCTTTCGAGCCGGAGGCTGATAATTCTTATACGATGCACTTGGAAAATTATTTCTAAGCGATATATCTTCAAATCATGTTTATAGGTCACGTGCCCGAGTGTTACCTTGGGAACCGTTACATTGGACACTGAAAATCTGGATCTGCTGAGTTATCTGAACGCAATGATAGGAAATATTAAAATGACATTGACGACGACACCAGTAAAGTGAATTTGATTGGAACAATGTAACGCGCATAAAATGGGATCAAATCTCGAAAAGATAAAAGAGCGGGTGGGGATGAGGGTGAGAGGTAAGTAAAAGAAAAGCAAATAGAGAAAATAGAAGGTAATAAAAACAAGATTTGGTATGGGTGGGGGAAGAGACAGTCAGAACAGAAAAGAATTTATGCAATTGTCCCCGAGGAGGTAAAAAGCGAATTTCATCTTTATCGTTTACCAGATCAGAAATATTAAGGATTCCAGTTGATAAGACCCTTGATAAGCAATCTTTATACCCGGCAAGCCTTATTGTGTTATATATATATAGAAATATATATAGAGAAATATATATATATTATATATATATATACATATATATATATGTGTGTGTGTGTGTGTGTGTGTGTGTGTGTGTGTGTGTGTGTCTGTATAAACATATATGTATTTATATATATGTATATGAATAGATATATATGTATATATATATAATATTCATATACATATATGTATATATATGTACATATATATGTATATACAAAGGTATATATGTATATATATATATATAATATATATATATATATATATATATATATACAAAGGTATATATATATGTATATATATACACATATGTGGGGTTGTGTGTATGTATGTGTGTGTGTTTTTTTGTGGGTATGCGTGTTTTTTTTTGTGGGTATGCGTGTTTTTCTTGGTGAAAAATATTTGTTTACATTTCTTTTTTGTTATTCGGCTTTCCTTTTGATATATTTTCCTTCTTATTTTTTATTCTATCTCAATCTATTTTTGAGCATTCGATTTTTTTTTGGTTCTTCTTTGAATAACAACAAAATAAAAAAAAGAACTTTTATGAAGAAAAAAACCTTGTTGTACTATTTTATTTGTTATGCATTATTATTTTCACTCCTTTTGAGTTTTTCACATCAGTGTTAGCTGATGGTATTTCACTGGAGTCCGAGTGACAACAAGTCTCCTCAGGTCTCCAGGACTCTTCTGAGTATTCTAGCCGATTGCAGCAGTGCAATAGTCTGGAGGTCTCAATTCTTCCTCTGATTTCCAGATCCTCCAGTCTTTTTTCTAAGTTTATTGGTGACCGTTCCAAGTGCACCAACCACAATTGGTATCACTTTCACTCTCATATTCCACAGCCTTTTCAATTCTCTGGTAAGGTCCAGGTATTTATCCATCTTTTCATTTTCCTTCAGCTTCACCTGTGATCTGCTGGGACCGAAAAGTCACCAAATGACACGTTCTCTCTTTTTTTTTTTTTTTTTTTTTTTGTTAATCAACATAGATGTGGTTCCTGGCTGGATGGGTGATCGTCTTTATCTCGAAGTCCAGAGAAATTTATGCGTTTCATTAACAGATTCGTGCCTAGCTTTGTATTCCCGTTGTGTAGTTAGCTACATTCATTTAATACATGGTTTACAGTCTCATCTGTGTCACCGCACAGTCTACATTTACTGTTTTGTTTCGTATTATTATTATTATTATTATTATTATTATTATTATTATTATTATTATTATCAAGGAGGTTTTTCATACCCGCTTTAGCTGGTGGTAACACACAGTCTGGTCTCCTGGCCGAGTTTACGAGATGCGTCTGTACCTTAAATCCCCAGATAATCTCATGTGTGTCGCTCTCCTGGACAGATTCAGGTTTGTGCCTATGCCATTTATTAGCATGGTGAAAATCGAATTTCTTGCACAATTCCCAGTGGATAACCTTTCCAACCGAGTCGTGTCTAGTCTTGTACTCTCTTTGTGTTAGTTTGCTGCATTTGCTTATTATATGATTAACCGTTTCGTCGCTGTCTCCACACATTCTGCACTTGTTATTCTACCGTGTCTTATCTATTTTTGCCTTTATATTGTTAGTTCTTATGAACTTGTCTTGTGTTGCGATTATAAGCGAATCGGTTTCTTTCTTGAGGTTTCCTTTTCTTAGCCATATCTGTGTCTTCTGATGCAATATCTCTTGAGTTTGACGCTTGAAGTACCCATGTAGTTATTTTTCTTCCCATTTCTGTATTTCAGTTTTTGGTGTATTTCACTCCATTATTATTATTATTATTATTATTATTATTATTATTAATTTTATTATTATTTTACTCCACTATAATTATCATTGTTGTTGTTGTTGTTATTATTATTATTATTATTATTATTATTATTATTATTATTATTATTATTTCCCTTTGTCTCACCATTTGAAGGGTGCGTGTATTTTGGGTTCTTATTTCTCCGCATTTGTTCCCATATGTTTGTGTGGGGTGTTCTGCAACATTTTTTGCACATAGAAATTTTCAAGTCCTATTTTTTCTTCTCATCTCTCTCAAGAAGTGTCTTGGCATGCACAATAGTTTGGTTTGTTCAATTTTTGCCTTTCTTCTTCTTCTTCTTCTTCTTCTTCTTTTCTTCTTCTTCTTCTTCTTCTTCTTCTTCTTCTTCTTCTTCTCACATGAATAAGATTAAAGAACAGGCCAAATCACACGAATAGTCTATTGATTTTACCATTTCATTATTTATATATTTTGGGTTTTTTCATTTTTCTTTTTTCTTTCTTCTAAGAAAAGTGATGCATCTTGCTCTTTCCTGAACACTTTGGAGTCACAAAAGAATTTCATTTATTTTTTATTTTATTTTATTTTATTCAGCTTTTTGAAATTCTACCTCTTCCTTCAGGCTTACTTCGTTCCTTCATTTCTATCTCTCTTAAATGTATTTTATGTGTGTGTGTTGTATATATATATATATATATATATATATTATATATATATATATATATATTTCCGACTGTCAGCCAGGCAGTTAGGGTTCGAATCACACACAAAGCGGCTTCGAGTCTAATAACTCTGCTGATGAGGCATAATAGGCCGAAATGTACATACAGAGATTGACTTTTTCTCGATTTGTTTACGCTTCACATTTAAACTGATATATTCGCCTAATTCATTAATTATCAACTAATTAATTTTCAAAATTAGGTATGACTTCAATTAAGCACATAATCTTTCCGAAAATTGTCGGCATAGCCATATTAAACAAACTTTTTGCGCATAATATATATATATATATATATATATATATATATATGTATATGTATGTGTGTGTGTGTGTGTGTGGGTATGTATGTATATATATATGTATGTGTGCATATATATGTATACATGTGGTGTGTTTATCTATGTATATATATGTATGTGTTATATATGAATATATATATTTATGAATATATGTTCATATATATATTATATATATCATATATATATATATTATATATATGTATCTGTAAACATATTTATATATATATGTGTGTGTGTATGTGTGTGTGTGGTGCCCTTTACCTTCTTTATCTCTTCCCATTGCCTGCCCCACCGACGGGGCTTAAAATATGCTGACTTTGCTGTCAGAGGACACTAAAACTGCATCTGATGACGAGGCTCCAGTTCTGGATATCTAGGGATTGGGACGTCCCCTCATTGCCATCACTGTCAGTGGTTGTAACTGTTTAGGGTTCCAACTATGGGTCAAATAAATCTGTTTGAAAATGATTCTGTTATTCGTTCGTTTTTGCTTTGGTTTGCGAGCTGGAATTTGAGGTATGAGCGAGCTTCAGTTTTCCTGTAATGCGGGGAAGAGAATCTAGGAGGATGAGCAGAACGTTGTCTAGTACCTAGAGGCCTTGTGACATGCAACACCCACTCGGCCTTACTTAGTCTAAACGCGCGGTCGAAGAGACCCAGTTCGATCAATCGGCTGGGTCAGGTCATGCTCGAGCAACTATACGATTGTAACCGACAATTCTTCAAATTGCTCTAATGAAACACCCAACTTTTTGTGTTCATATAGATGCTAGAAGGTGGTAACAGAGAGTCACACACCAGATTACTATTTCTACTAATTTATTGATACTCATGAAGTTAAGAAACCGATTTCTACCAGTTTAGTTTGATTTTATAAAAATATACAGGCTGTTCGGGATAAATTTGAAAGTTTCATAAGAAAAGGTGCTTGGTAACTACAAAATTTAATGGATTGTAAAGGAATTCAAAAGGGACGGAAATTACACTACTGTCAACAAGTTTCACTCAAATAACCGCCATTAGCGTCGATCACAGTCTCAATCCTGCTCCGGAACCTGGAGCAAGTTGATGTTACAGTGTCCTGGGAAGGGTCTCAAAAACTACCCTTAATTCTGTCGATTACTGGGCTTTTGCAGTACTGGCACGGCAATTGGTGTCTTCTCAACAGCGCCAACGTACATAATAATCATGGGCTTAAGATCTAGAGACTGGTGTAGTCGTAAAAATTCGCCGAAAATGACTTTTTCCTTTTTCCTCGAGGTGTGGCTGGGGGCCAATCCTGTTGCCATACTTATGGCCTACCATTGGCTACCCTTGTTATCCATGGATTGAATACTGTGTTTTAGTAACTCCACATAGGCATCTGAGGGTCTTCCAACACCTTTTTTCTGTATATATTTTCGAAGAATTCTGCTGTACGAATGCAATCAGGTCGTCTGTATGTTGCTTTCTTCTAAAACAGCCCTCGTAGTCTCCATTGCAATTCTCCAGTTCATGCCTGATTGTTTTTACAGTGTTCAGGGAGCACTGGGCAGCAACCACAATCTCCTTATTTTGATGGTCGGTGCAGATCATCATGATACAAGTTATTCTCTTCCATGATTCAAGTGGGTTCCAGTCATCCATTTTATCTGCCATCACGTATATGAATGAAAAAGGGCCCAAGCTTTTAAATTATGTGCAGTGTGCGTCAATACCTCCAACCTCCGGAGAAAATAACCAAATATAAATATTTCAAATTTATCCCGAACACCCTGTACTTTGAGAGGTCCTCCTCCCACGTACTTTTCATTGTTTATTCTTTATATTCATTTATATATCATGGTGAGAGGCAGATATCTGGAGTTCACGTGTAGCTTTTTGTAATTCTTTTGAACTCGGATAGCATCTGAGTGATAAAGGCGAATATAACTTCATTTCCTTTTTTGTTTGACGATCCTGTATTGTCTCACTTACTCCACCGGACTGACTCTAGGACTGAACCTCACTTCATCCCACATGAAACCTGGCCACATTTTTGGTCTAAATTTAGTGCTATTTGAACACATGGAAACGTTCGTTTGATTGAATACATAACCCCTAGTACATGTGATCATATTTATTGTTTGGTATCTACCCACTGATAACATTTCAGAAAATGTCGATAAATGTTAATTAGTACAAAATGTTTGCATGCAGGAATTAACTGCTTTCAAGTCGGATGTTGATTTGCAAGACTGCCGCTTATCTGGTATCTGTAACAATGCAAATATAATTAAAGATTATGACGGGAATATTTAACCTCAAGAGTAATATGCCAAACATCAGTCACTGCTGTCGTGAGACAACATAAGAAAAAGCAGTATTCTTGAAGATACCATCTTACAAGCGCATCATGCAGGTAGTTTTTAATCAATGGTAAAAGTATATTGCCAATAATGGTTAATATGGGAAAAACAGTGTTTTATAACTGAAAACTGCTCTAGTTAACATTATGAAATTGCTTACAGTACCTGTTTTTACTACCCTTGTAAAAATATGGAACTAATACGGTGTTTACTACCCCTTGTAAAAATATGGAACTAATACGGTGTTTACTACCCTTGTAAAATATGGAACTAATACGGTGTTTACTACCCCTTGTAAAAATATGGAACTAATACGGTGTTTACTACCCTTGTAAAAATATGAACTAATACCGGTGTTTACTACCCCTTGTAAAAATATGGAACTATACGGTGTTTACTAACCCTTGTAAAAATATGGAACTAATACGGTGTTTACTACCCTTGTAAAAATATGGAACTAATACGGTGTTTTACTACCCCTTGTAAAAATATGGAACTAATACGGTGTTTACTACCCTTGTAAAAATAACTAATATAAAATTAGAATTAACAAGATGTTCACATTGTCGTATCTTTACCATGAACTATTCGGCTTAAATATCATATGCACACTAAACAAGATTTTACATTAAATAACCCACAAGACTTGCTGTACCATTAAATAAAGTAACCAAGAAAAAAACTTTAACATTGTTCTATGTCAGGTGCGCCCCTGGTAAGCAAACCCAGACATATATGATAAAAAGGGTTATTGGTTGATTTATTGATTTTAATGGCATATCAACCTCTCTAAGGTTATGATATGCCTAACGGTTAGGAAGTACTATATGTTGTGTATTTATATCTATACTTTTTAGTAATTGGTTTTTAAAATGTGTTAGCACCATTGGGGATCATGTTGTAGGGTATTGATTAAGTTCATGTCAATATTCTATGGTATAATTTTATTTCCCTCAAAAAGGGCAGAATGTCCTCTATGCTGACATTTTCAAATAGATCTTTCATATTGTTTGCATTAAAAAAAACGGTTTCTGCTGAGAGGAAAAAAACTGCATTCTATGAATAAGTATTTAACAGTCAAAGGTGTTTGACATGTTTTACATTGTGGTTGTTGTTCTTGTTTGAGTATATAGGAGTGCGTTAGTCTTGTATGACCAATGCGTAATCGGGACACAATGACTTGTTCCTTTCTAGACCTTCTCAAAATTGGTTTCCAGTCTTCCAAAGTGGGACTGATTAGGAAGAGTTTATTGTGGATGTTGTTATTCCAGTGTTGTTGCCATTTTGTATGAAGGAATTTATTAATTTTAGGTTTCAAGTCAGTATATGGAATCTTGAACTTGTCGGGGAGCAAATCTAGAACCGATTTAGCTGCAGAGTCAGCTCTTTCATTCCCCTCACTCCTATATGGCTTAGGATCCAGCATATCATAATCTCCTTAAAGTTAGACATCGAGTAAAAAGGGTTGGTAGTTGCCATAAGGGGAATAAGGTTAGGAAAATTATATAGGTGCTAGGGCTTGATGTGACCAGACGATCGATCAGTAAGGGCCTCTCCAACCGCCCGTCTAGCCCAGTAAGGACCAAAGGAGTATGTTGCACGTCATTGACTGCTCAACCATCAGGGTTCAATTTTTAACTATCACAGGTCACAAACCACGGATAACAGGTGGCTCCATGGGGGGTCGTTTTTTCTGCCCCAGCCGATAGAGCTACTTGTAAAATCAATATAAACGTGAGTGGATTTTGTAACCAAGTTTTTGTTCTTACATCACTTAGATCAAGTTACATCATATTCATTGACACCTCATCACCTCTTCATCACTTTTTCAATGTTACATCAATTATACTTGTTTGATACTAAATGGGGATTGAACTCACGTCATTCTAATGATCAACTAGTTTCATTAACAAAACGCCCTCTGTCAGCTGCACGTCTGTAGAGGGGTTAAATCCCTCCCCCCAATGTAGCGTCCTTAAGCCTCACGGGTGGCCTCACTAATATGGATTAATACAAACAGCCATGAACCCCCATTTATGGGCTCCGAAGTCTTCTGAAGAAGGGATATTTCATCCGAAAATATTAAGGAAACATTACAAAAAACAGGTAAATGAATAATATACTTATTACATTTTCTTCCTTCGCATTATAAATCAGTGGAGTACCTATTGTCGGTATCAACCGGACAGTGGGGGAGTCTATCCTCATTTCACTAGCACTAGACCAGGGAGATTGTTTTCGAGTCTGAGGTGGAACGCCACACCTCAGCTTGCCACTTTACCACACAGATCAAAGCCGTACTACTCATGCATTGAGTTGGCGAGGTCGGTATCGAACCCGGAATCTTATGGTTCTTAATCGAATGCTCTATGAGCTACTGATGAGCTAAAACCGCTATATTTGTGTGTGTGTGTGTGTGTGTGTGTGTTGTGTGTGTGTGTTCGTGCGTGTATGTGTTTGTGTGTGTGTATGTGTGCGAGCATTTTAAGAGGAGTTTAAATTAAGAGATTCCTTCTCCTAGACCACTTGCCAAGGTTAAAGAGCCCAGTCTTTACCCAAAGTTGCAGAGAGAATATTTGGCTGCATTCATTTTCCAAGGGTAATAGCGTTATGGGAAATGCGACCGGCCTCGTCTGGGATTTGAAATCGTGTCATCAAGTCCAACTAGGACGGTAAGAATTCAATAACGGGCGCCTCCACATGTGTGTATGTGTATGTATAAAGTAAGTAAAGTTGTTGGGGTGGCCTAAAGTCGATATCAGCCAGACAGGGAGGAAGTCTATCCCCTTTTCCCTAGCGCTAGACCAAAGAGAATGTTTTTGTATCTAAGGTGGAGCGCCACCTACTATCAGCTCCTTACTTTGCCGCACATATTTCTGCACTACTCATACGCTGAGTTGGTGAGGGCCGCTATCGAACCAGGAACCTCGTGGTTCCTAGTTGGACACTCTACCGACTGAGTTAAACCCGGCCTGTATGTATATACCAATATCTGTCTCCCTCTCTCTCGCTCTCTCTCTCTCTCTCTCTCTATATATATATATATATATATATTATATATGTTATATACTATATATATATTATATATATATATATGTATGCATGGTTGGTGAGTGATTGCATGTGCATATATGTGTGTTATTTTCTCTCTCTCTCTCTCTCCCTCTTCTCTCTCTTCTCTCTCTCTCTCTCTCTCTCGCTATATTTCACACACACACACAACACACTCTCTCTCTTTCTTTCTCTCTCTTTGTCGCTCTCTCACTCTGTGCGTATACACACATGTGCGCACACGAGAGTTGTGTGCGTATTTATATCCACACAAATTATCAAGGGAACGGATTTATAAGCCAAGTCAGAATTCAATGATTGCTGCTAAAAAAAATCGAAATGGATAGGGGAACAAATAAAAATCATACGAAATTCTTTGTTGAAAATTCACAAAAAGAAAAGTAACCCCAAAATATATTTTCTTTGCATCCTTGATTCACCCCCCCCCCCCGCTCAAAACATTTTTTTTTGTGTGTTACTTGAGTTGTTGTAACTTTTTATTTATTTATTTTTTCATTTCGGTTGCATTTCCCTGCACACCTCTCAGGCGGTTGCAGCTATAAGAAATTGCTCCGATCGGATTCCTTCGATAACAAAATAATGGCAAATTCCCCTTTTGTCGATTGCAGGCCGACCTTCTCAATATGATTTGCAGTCTAATCATAATTCTTTTGCACTGCATTAGAATAAAGACGGCTACAAGAGAGAGAGAGAGAGAGAAAGAGAGAGAGAGAGGGGGGAGAGAGAGGGGGAGGGAGAGGGGGCGGGTGGTTGCAAGTGTCAAAATGCGCTTGAAAGACAAGAGTGCAAGTCGAAAGGTAAGGGAATTAACCGAAGAAGGAACAATGGTAAAAAACTATATTAGACACACTGGATCTGGGACCAAAGAAGAAGAAGAAGAACAAAAAAGGGGGTGGGGTGTAGAGCAGTAGAACATTATAAAAGAAAGTAGGTAGGGATGATGAGATGAAAAGCAGATTGAGAAAGTCGACGTAATCGAAAAGAGGATGTGAAGAAATTTTAAGATGGGATTTTAAAAAAACAAGTAGATATGGCGGGAAGAAAGCTAATGAGTAGAAAATGAAGTTATCGAGGAGAGGAGGTTTGGAGATACACTCACGAGGAGAGAGAGTGAGGAGAGAAAGAATTAGAGAGAGAGAAAGAGAGAAAAGGGGAGAGAGAGAAAGAGAGAAAGAAAGAAAGAAAGAAAGAGAGAGAGAGAATGAGAATTAGAGAGAGAGAGGAAGAGAGAGAAAGAAGAGAGACAGAGAGAAAGAAAGAGAGAGAGAGAATAATAATTAGCGAGAGAGAGAGAGAGAGAGAGACAGAGACAGAGACAGAGACGAGACAGAGAGAATAATAATTAGAGAGAGAGAGAAGAGAGAAGAGAATAATAATTAGAGAGGGAGAGAGAGAAGAAAGAAAGAAAGAAAGAGAATGAGAATTAGAGAGAGAAATAAAGAGAGAGAGAGAGAAGGAGCAAAAAGAGAGATGGCAAGAGAGAATGACTTCAGATATAAGATAGATAGACCAAGCGACGCGCGAAGATATATATATATATAATATATATATATATATATATATATATATACAGAGGAAGACTGTTTGGGGTATAAGCGATAGAGAAATAAAGAGGAGAGAGAGAGGGAGAGGAGGAGAAAGAAAATTATTGCAGATATATATGTATATATATATAAAGAGAGAGAGAGAGAGAGAAGAGAGAGAGAGAGAGAGTGTGTGTGTTTTTGTGACAGAGGTTGAGAGACTAAAAAATTGCAAATATTCAAAAGAATATACAGTGATACCTTGACTTACGAGAGCCCTAACTTACGAGTCTTCCGAGTTACGAGCAGTCACTCGGTCGATTTTTTTACTTTTGTTGGGAGTGAAAATTGAGATACGGGCGACTTTGTTAATAAGTTCACTTAAAACTTTTAGTTTTTTAAATTTTTCAAAGGAAAATATTATCTATGAAAAATTAAACATTTAAACATATTAATTCATCACATTCGATTTTATTATGTTTTTATACAATACACTGCTATTTTTCTCATTTAAACAAACCTAACAAAAAATTAGGTTGTTTTTATTTTGGGGTCGGATTATATCATTTTAGTTTATTTCAATGGGGGAAATTGATTTGAGAGAGAGAGAGAGAGACGAGAGAGAGAGAGAGAGAGAGAGAGGAGGAGGGGGGTAGTTGCTTCTGTTGTTTCCTGTCTGACGGCAAAGGTCCCTTTTCTGCCTTTTGAGTTGAACAGGAGCGAAAGAGATAGATAGATAGATAGATAGTGACAGAGAGAGGAGAGAGTGACAGAGAGAGAGAGAGAGAGAGAGTGAGCGAAGAGAGAGAGAGAGTGAGCGAGAGAGAGAGAGAGAAAGAGAAAGAACGAGAGAAAGAGATATATTAAGATAGATAGATAGATTGATAGAGAGAGAGAGAGACAGAGAGAGAGAGGGGGGTAGTTGCTTCTGTTGTTTCCTGTCTGACGGCAAAGGTCCCTTTTCTGCCTTTTGAGTTTGAACAGAAGAGAAAGAGATAGATAGAATAGATAGATAGATAGTGACAGAGAGAGAGAGAGAGAGAGAGAGTGAGCGAGAGAGAGAGAAGAGAGAAAGAGAAAGAACGAGAGAAAGAGATATAGATAGATAGATAGATAGATAGAGAGAGAGAGAGAGAGAGAGAGAGAGAGAGAGAGGGGGGGGGTAGTTGCTTCTGTTGTTTCCTGTCTGACGGCAAAGGTCCCTTTTTCTGCCTTTTGAGTTTGAACAGAGAGAAAGAGATAGATAGATAGATAGAAGATAGTGACAGAGAGAGAGAGAGAGAGAGAGAGAGAGAGTGAGCGAGAGAGAGAGAGAGAAGAGAAAGAGAAAGAGAAAGAACGAGAGAAAGAGCTATAGATAGATAGATAGAGAGAGAGAGAGAGAGAGGGGGGGGTAGTTGTTCTGTTGTTTCCTATCTGACGGCAAAGTTCCCTTCTCTGCCCTTTTTAGCCCAACAGGATCTTATTTGTATAATTTTCTTTTAATCTCAAACAAGATTGTTCTTCTATCTGTATTGGTTTCTTTTTCCAACTTTGTGGCGCGCTTTTTGCACTACCTTTGTGGGCGTTTTCGCCCGCCCACATTAATATCAAACATTTAATTGATTTTTCCGTAATGGGTTTCGTATTTCTTTATAATCTCCTTAAAATGTGATTTTAATGTCTGAACTTATCAATACCTTTTATCCCAACCCAGGATGACGTTTCAACAGGCTGGTCACTTCAAATCAGGGTGGCAGATATTACCACCCTCATGTGCTGCTACTGAAATAGTGAGTTCGATCCTCACTGAATCCATCATACTAAATGACATGTGCCAAGTCTAAGCTATGCTTACTTTTAGGACGTCCATTATGGTGTAATGGTTAGCAAGCTAGTTTTCGCCAGCCCATTACTATGGAATAGCGAGTTCGATCCTCGCTGGATGTCCCATATTTGTGACCTTGTGTCACATCCTAGTCGTTGCGAGTTTAACGTCATACTGAGGACACTAAAACACTCAACCACTGCCTTCTAGCCACATATATGATAATGTGGCTTTCCCATGAGGCGGCAACTGAGTTGGGAACAATCATATAAGTGCTAGGCTTGACGTGACCAGCCCGATTGATCGGAGGGGGCTCTCCGACCGCCGTCTCTAGCCAAGTAAGCATCAAAGGGGAGTGTGTCATGTCAATTTCTCAGCCAGCAGAGTTCTATACTTAATCATGGGACCAGCAGAGCGCTGCAGTCGGTGAATTCTCTTACCACGGTCGACAGGGCGGTATAGTATTTAGTGTACTGACACTTGTACATAGTTTTCACTCAGTGTGTGAGTTGCAAGCTTCACTAATAAACGTGTAACGCTATAGCTCTCATTTCTGCAATGGAGTGAAATTGTGTCATATCTTATCATAACGAAGATTGCATGTCAGTCTGTCTGTAGCGAAAACTATATTACTACTTAAGTCACAATTCCCTTAGTTATTTACGTCACATTCTCCCACGATTATATTTATCTACATATCTATTATTAATAAAAAGAAATTTACATTATTTTAATACTGTTGTCTTGATCTACATGCATGCAATTGTATTTATACAACAAAATATGTGGTTACAGTGTAAACAGGATGGCTACTTGGCATATTGATACTAAAAAATTGTTCTAATTGTCTTGTTTTAATGAATATGAGCAAAAATCTCGGCGGATAAATCTTAAAAAGAAATCGGTTAACAAGAAGAAATAACTGAATTTCATCTTTTACTTCCTATTTTAACAACTAAATAGTTAAATTAGCAAAATTTAGCAATGAAAGACTGGGACTGATGGAAGAGTAAGTTTCAGCTTTCTATATTTTCGATTATACCCCTCTGTTTCAAATCTTTTTATTCTGCATTCTTATTTAGGTTAATTAGACTTTCTAATTAATATTTCTATTTAATATAATATTTCATTACATGAAAATTTAATACCTGCATGCGGAGGGTGCATATATTTTGCTAGTGGAAATTAGATAGTTGTATATTTATCCCTGGACCGGTACTACTTGAGAGGGTTCGAAATCTGGTTGCTGGGCTGATATTGAGTTGGCTGGTAATCTTTTGATGTTTGGAGTGTGGAAACGAACCTTTGATGCAGGGGGACACCTTGCCTTGTGCATTTTATAGTTTTTAGTAATAACACAAGGCGAATTATCTATATGGATATCTCTTAAAAAGGCGTGTCAGTGCTACTGTGTGCAGCGCCACTTGGACTCTAACTAAACGCTTAGAGAAAAAGCTTCATGAACTACGCAAGGATGCTGCGTATTGTCTAGATCAAATCTTGGAAGCAGCTTCCCACAAAAGAGTAGCTGTATGGCCACTTACTTTTACTGCCAACTTGGTCTTCGAAGAAAGGGATAGCATGGCGATTCTTTACTGGTGTCATTAGGTTTATTTAATGAACACCGTGAAACTGACAAGGAAAAAAACAAATAACATTTAATAATGGATAACAGCGAATACCTTAAAAAGAAATAGAACCCCCCCCCCCAAGAAAATGTGCAAGCGCTTACCGTTGTCGCCTATCCGACCAGTGGCGTAAAAACTCTAAAGGTTGTACATGACTTACCCCTTAACCCTTTTCCAGTTAGGTTTTATACACCCGCAGAAACTAGGTTCGGTCGTAAAATGGTATTAAGAAACCCATTAAACTACTCTAAATTGGATATTGTGGTTGTAGTCAATTTTATTAAACAAAATACCTATATAAAAATAAGACATAATTAACTGGTCGGTTTAACGGCATTTACACTTACCTCCTATTCACACAAATCATTCTAAGTAAAAACAAACAACACCCACTGGACCCTACCACGGGTAGGATTGAAATCGCAAATATGAGACATCAGCGAGGATCAAACTCGTTATTCCGTAGTAATGGAGCGGCGAGACTAAAAAGTAAGGACAAACTTTATAAGTGTTGGATTTTTGGATATAGGGCATCAGGCAAATGGTCACTTCTACTTATAGACTCGCCTATAAACACGTGACCTGAGCAGGATTTCTATTGTCCCAATCACTGGCACTGCTGCTGCTGCTTCTGCCTGTATTAATAGACATACCACTCTAAGTACTTCATTGACATTTGGATTATCTCCGACGAAGGACTTACAAGGAATACGTTAAACACTGGATCTTACTGGCTTGCTTACTTATCATTACATCTGGAACGAAGGATGGCTGCCAGATACTCAACAATAAGTGAGCTTTCTGTGGACACCCCTAAACATGGGACCACACAGGAGTGGGTTAATCAGCTAAAAGTTTACTTTGATCAGCTCTGTACAGATACTGGATGTCGCGAGGAGAACTTGCCCAGAACGATGACCGATTAGGGACGGGTGGCGAGAGAGATAGAATTAGAGGAGAGAGAGAGAGAGAGAGAGAGGAGAAGAGAGAGGGAGAGAAGAGAGAGAGAGAAAGTTTTTTGGGGGGGGTTACAACATATTAACACTTTTCTGATTAATTAAGGTCGAATCAAGTTATTTTTGATATCAGGTAGCTTACAGCACCTGCTGATGGTTATTAAACAGGCTCATGCTACTCAACTTCGTTGATGTAGCGAGAACCAATGTTTTCAAGCGAGACTTGTCCGTCAGCAAGAGAGAGGAGAGAGAGGACGAGAGAAGAAGAGAGAGATGAGAAGAGAGAGAGGAGAGAGAATGTGTGTTGTGAGAGGAGAGGAGAGAGAGCGAGAGAAAAGAAGAGAGAGAGAGAGAGAGAGAGAATGTTGTTTGTGTTGTGTGAGAGGAGAGAGAGAGGAGAAAGAGAGAGAGGAGAGAGAGAGAGAGAGTTAGCGTAAGTGATGATGAAGGTTGAGGAGGATCTTGCTTACTTGAGTGATTTGAAGGGATGCCAATCGATCGATACCCCTTCAATCTTTTCAACTCCGTGAAATAACTACTGCCATTACCTAAAGAAATCTACCAATAATTACAAGTACAGTGTTGGTGCTACATCTCAGGACGCATAAAAGCAATCTCCCTGGGTCTAGTGCAAGTGAATAGGGGATAGACGCCCTCACTATCTCGGTGATAGCCCACTGAACCTTATACAGATTTATACGTAAAAATTTCTGTCATTCACGACAGCAAATATGCTAGTAATAATGCATTCGTGGATTGGTAACAATCTCCCTGGTTTAGCGCTTACTGGAAAGAGGGACTTTCACTGTTCGGCTACCAACAATAAAGCCCACTCCAACTATGTAGACGTATAAATATTTACCAACCCCTCCTCACGAGCAGGATGGCAACACAAGGTCAATTTTCTTAAGCGAGAATTAACAGGTTTGAATTCAGAGTTTTCCTTCTCCTAGACTGGTTTACCTAGCCATGGTCAAAGAGTCCAGTCTGCCCTGCTATTCATCCATAGCTGGAGGGAGAATTGGATTCATACCTTTCCCAAGGGTATTAAGCGCCATGTGGAAATTCCAACAGCTTCGTCCAGAATTGAACTCGCGTTGACGAGTCCATTTCCTATGACTCTAACCATTAGACCACGGGCCTCCATACTATTGTAGATGTATACGTGAAGTATTACTGTTATTATGGGGACAACAAATATCCTTAGTAATAATGTATTCGTTAGACTTGGAAACAGTTTCTAAAGTTTTTTGAGAACAAAAAATCTTTAATCGGTTCGTATAAGTATGTAACTTAAATACTATTGATAATAAAGGAGAATAAGTTTGAAAATAAAAGAACATATATTTTTGATAAATATAAGTAAAAATATTATTAAAAAAAAAAACATAAAACAAGAAAAACACAGCAAAACGTCTAGAATAATATTTAATGTACAATGCACGCTTATCTATGTTATTAAATAAAAAAACACGTAAGTATAAAACCACTATAAGATAACCAACTTATTTCTTGTTCTGTGGGTTGGATATTTGCAATGTTTTTGCTTGTTTGAGTTTTTTTATTTTTTATGCTTGTATTTATTATTTAAAAAGGAAAGCAAGAAAAAAAAAACACTTTTTTTTTATTTCGCAGACAGATTGTCACATAGGAGAAGATGAAATTAGGTAGACTTTAGTTGGCCCCCGGGCAAAACACACACACTTTTCTTGTCAACAGGAGAAAAAGCAAGTCGTTATTCGAAAAGCGTCAATCTGTGCCGAAAGCGGCTCTTCACTGAGTGTGAAGACCCGGATGTTATTGCGCCATCGGACACTTGAGTGACGAAAAAAGTTGTCGTCGTTGTCAGGACCGTTTTCGACATTATCAAATAAAAGTGGGACGAATAAAATGGACGGAAAAAATCAACATTATTATTCTTTTAGTTTAGCCTTACCACACACACACCACCCACACACACACCACCAACAACACATATATATATATATATATATATATATAATATATATATATATGGGGTGTTTGTGTGTGTGTGTGTAAATTATATATATTATAATATATATATATATATATATACTATAGATATTATATAAATAAGTGCATATGTATGTGTATGGTTGTACTTATATGTATAGATGCATGATATATATATATACATTAGTATTATCTTGCATTAATTCGGACTATTGTTCCCCATCTTTCATGCTATGTGTTTACAACGGTTTCGGCCGATATGATCTTACGGCCTTTCTTCAGTATTTCTTGTCGGACCTCGGGAAACCTTTCTCGGGGACTCGGGAACCTTCTTTTCGATCTCGGGGGGAACTTTTCTTGGTATTCGGAGCCATCCACGGAACTTTGAACTTAAACCCTTTATTTAGGTCCACGGGGTATTCTTGTTTCTCATTCCACTAAAAACATAGCTGGGGAGGAGTGTAGTTAATTTTATTTTTCTTATGTTACTGCCTCTTACTAAGTTATTTGAACCCAGAATCCAGAGGATAAATTGTCATTTTAGAACTGTTCTTAACCTAACGTACCTTATCCACTAGGCCATGTGTTCAATATGAATTATATATTACATAATTAAGATGTATCCATATATATATTTATGCATATATATATATATTATATATTATATATATATATATTATATTACATTGATATACTATATATATTATTACATGAGTATTATATTATAATATATTATATATATACATGAATTATATTATATATATACATTGTTATATATATATATATTACATTTTGATATAATATATATTATATATATATATATTACATTTGATTATATATATAATATATATACATTGAATTATATATATATACATATATTATATATACAGTGGTTATATATATATATATATATTATTATATATATATAGTGATATAATTATATAATATATATATATATATATTATATAGTTGATATATATATATATATATAATAATATGTTGTGTGTGTGTGTGTGTATATTGTACATTACATGGGTAATATACTTGCATTTGCATGATATATAAATATATATATATATATATATATACAGTTGATTATAAATGTTAAATATATTACACCACACACAACATTATTATATTTATGTAATATATATATATATATTATATGTGTGTGTGTTGTGTGTGTGGTGGTGTTGTTGTGTATGCATGTATTCTGCATGTTAGTGGTATGTGAAAATATCATGTTTATATGACGTACTTCATATAAAGATTTATGTTTAGTGTGCATTTATCTATAGTCTACATAATCTATATTATTAAAAAACATACACAACGATATTTATATATATATATATATATATTTATATTATAATATATATATATATATATATATATATATATACTTGGTTTTTATAAAACTTTGGTTTTTGTATTTCTGACGAGGTAAACACTTTAAAATTTTTGTTGGAGATAAGAAATCTGTGTATTGAACTTTCCTCTCATATTTCATTGACTTTGTTTTTTTTTTTACTCGATTAGATCATCAGGAGAGTCAAAGCGAACGTTATGAGCTGGCAAAAAACGTGTGCATTTGTGACTGGTTAACGAAAACCATAATGCCAATCTTAAGTGCATTCCCACCAAAAAGCGTTTTTATTTACCCGTTGATTCCATGTTAAATTATTACTTAAGAATTGCAACATGGACGAATTATCTATCCTTCATTTAATCAAGCATTAAACATACCTAGATATATATAATAATATATTGTGGGACTCTCTCGTCGATTTTCGACGCATGAGGGTTCACACACACAATGAAACACCCACCCACAGAGATTGTTTTTATTTAGTGGTGAAGGCTTGTGTTGGACCATCCACACTTTTTTGCCACAGTCGATAGTAAAGAATTGGAGCATCAAGGCGTTGCACAAACCCAAATCAACGAACCGACCTCAAGAATTTTAATTCCAGGGGAGTTATCCCTTCTCCTAGACTGGTTACTTAACCAAGGGCAGAAGGGTCCAGTCTGCCCTTTACTATTTAACCATAGTGGAGGAACTTTGATTCAGTTATTCCCTCTCCTAGACTGGTTACCTTACCAAGCGTTGAAAGGCCAGCCTGCCCTTACGTATTTAACCCATAGCTGGAGGGAATTTTGAATTTCAGAGTTATCCCTCACCTAGACTGCTGTTACCTACCCTATATATATATATAATATATATATATATATATATATATTTATATATATACAGAGGGATTAAAAATGTAAATGCATTTTGATTCAGGGACCAAGTGTAAATTATCAACCACAGGGAAATATATATCATACATCAAACTGAAAAACTGGTCTCTTTGGATAACGTCCCTACTTCGTTCAACATAATCACTGTTTCTTCAATAGCAATGTTCCAGCTTCAAAATGAGGCTTATATCCCTGCCCGTTAAAATCATGTTGATTGGTCTTTTGAGCCCACTTTCTTCACTACAGACTTTCAGCTTCTCGATTACTGGAATAATGTTTGCCTCAGGGACAATCACCTCTTTGGCCCCATGTAAGGAGCGTCTTGAGCGTTTCCAGTGACGAGAAGTGGAAATTTGTAGTGGAAGAAGGGCACCAAAGAACAATCAACAGAATTTTATGTTGCAAGGATTACATGCTCCATTTGAAAGCTGGCATTCGGGCATTTGAACTCGGGTTCACTATGTCATTTACTTTTTACTTATAACAAAACATAAATCCGAAACAATTATCATTTCCTATAGAACCCACCTAAC
>CM042144.1:103600382-103603335 GCA_023376005.1 Doryteuthis pealeii | reverse complement strand
ATTCGGTTAAATTAAAAAAGTAAAAGAAAGCAGTAACAGTGGCCTAAAGTCGGTATTAGCCAGACAGCGAGGAGTCTTTATCCTCTTTCACTAGGGCCTAGACAAGCAGAATGTTTTTTTTACATCTTTGAGGTGGAGCACCCATCAGCTTCCTTACTTACGCACAGATTTGTAATCCCTTATCCTTATGCTCTAATACACTTAGTTATTGAGGGCTGTATCGAACCGGAAACTTGTGATTCTTTAGCTGACGCTCTACCGACTGACTAAACCGGCGCACTGTTCGGGTGTAAGCATCTAACTCTTAATTGTAATGGAAATTGCATCAATTCAGAAAGACTAACGAAATTAAATTAAGAATGCATATAAACACTTATTTTAATTATATTTTAATTGGGTTATAATGTAAAAATACCTCATAATGTATTTTAATAGTATTGGGAATAAAACCAATAATATTTAAAGACAATTAACACCAAATAATTATTTATTAAACGTCTTTTTAAAACCAGTAGGCAAACTACTCTCACCATAAAATTATGTGGACCCTTTATTTCGCTAGTGATGTATTGAGAACACATTGCAGGATCTTAAAACGCACTAATAACATGGGGCGGCTTTTGAGCAAATCTAACTCAGATTTTCATAGCAAAGACATTAATAAATATGATTATTCTACGTTATTAATGATTCTTAACTATAAACTAAATACCATGATAATTTTTACAATTCCTGAGGTACTGTGAACGTAAAGCAGTTAGGTAGTTTCAAGGAGAGAGAGAGCAGATCTGAGACGAGACGAGAGAGAGAGAGAGATGAGGGAGAGGACTGAGAGAGATTAGAGATGATAAAGAGGCTTTTCTAGCCGGAGCTAAGCTAATTCTCTCATGCTATCGTCCACTATTAAAATGTTTTGTAAGAAGAAATTCAAGTTCCAGTAGCAATTTTAGGTAGCGAGTGAACCATTTTTCCCTTTTAAATTAAGTAATAACTAAAAAGATTAGTTCTTTTTAACTTGCATATTTTCCAGGAAAAAATTAAAGATAAAATGTAAAAACGAAACAGAAAAACAACCAATATTTTAAAATTGCATTCTTAGTAATAATGTCCCCAACTAGGCTGCACTCTGCTACCAAACAATCAAATCTATCTCGAAATGCCTCCGTCCACCCGTTGCCAACGAGCAAAATGCTACTGCCAGCTGTTTTTCGTAGTCGTCGTACGTAATCGTTTGAGAATTTGCATACGTGCAATCCCATTCTCGCTGTTCGAGATCGCCATACGTTAAATATAGTGCTTATAGCAGCCATGTTTCTTTCCCGCGATAACCCTGCAAGCCAGACTCGTCGCGCCACGCTTCGAGTTTCGAGGTATGTTATTTTCATTACATCACAGAAATAAAACCCACATTTTGTAAACACTTAATTCAAGTTTCCTATAGCAATCACTTGTGCATCGTTAACGTCATCTTCGTATTTAAATGGACTCGGCTACTCGATTTTCAAAGCCTGTTCGAGGCTGTTTTCAGGTTCTCATAGCACTAATAACCCTGTATTGTGTCAATCCCCAAAACTATTCCCCGTCCAACTATATTTGTAAACAGTAGGGTAAAATATAAAATTGTAAGTTTTTTAACATGAAGAGTAAAACTTTGTCCCTCAGAGTTCGCCTATTTGCCAACAATTCCTATTACAAACAATTTAAAGATATTAAAAATTTGCAAAAAAATATTTAGATAAAAACTAACATAACATCCACTGTCCTTTAAAATTATACGCCTTAATAACAAAAGATTAATTCCAATTTCATTAAATTTTATTAAAATATTTTGAAGTATAATATAGGCTATTAAAACCCCAAATACTAAGTTTCTTATGAAAAAAAAATGCCTTTTATGCTCTGAGATTTTGTTTTACTTTTTTACTTTGTTGACGATTGGGCAACCCGGAATTATTGAACTAGGAATCGATTAATTTCAGAAGGATAACACCGTCTGACGTCACGTGTTATATCGATGGTAACTTAATATCTTTTCTTTTATAGCGAAGAGAATAAATATTTAAATTGTATTTTCTATTTTTGTTTTCCACAAAAGAAAAAAATATGGTAGAGACAAAAACAATTTAACATTACAATCAAAAACAAAAAAAAACAAACTAAAAAAAAACAACAAAAAACCAAAAAACCAAAAACAACAAAACAAGCATCCTAAAGTCTGTGCCGCCCGTCGGCTGGGGTTAGAATTGCACCGACTGCAAAACCTTCTGCAGAGGGGTTAAGACTCCTCAATGGCGCCACCTATTGGGCCGTGGGTGGCCGAGACCCGCGGATGCTTAAGGATAGAACCAGGTAGTTGCAGCAGTCCATGACTTGCCAATACTCCCACTTTGGCCCTTACTTAGGCTAGACGGGCGTGGAGAGGCCCCTTCGATCAATCGGCTGATCACGTCAATCATTAGCAGCTATATGATTTTCCCAACCCTATTGCCTTAATGGAAAGCCCCGACCCCTTTTTATCATATGGTGCTAGAAAGCCGGGTGACTGAGGAGTCTACGATGTCCGGGGACTATGTTAAACTCTATCTGATCGTAAGTATCCCGGTTTTTGAGGTTTGGGAAAGTGGAGCACCCTCATCACCATTGCTCTTTGCGTCCACTCTGACCCGGAGTGGTAGTAACCTGTTAGGTCTCATCTATGGGTTAAATAGAAAAAAATATGAGTTATTAACAAAAATTGTATTATTGCATTAAAGAATTAATTTATTTCACAACTTTATCGGCATTAAATGGACCCATCGAGGTTGATATGCCATAAAACAAAACAAACAAACCTAAAGTCTGTTCGCCAAACTAAGCAAAAGCGTAATAAATTCTAAGAAACCTTCTTGCTTGCTTTGCATTTATTCAACCGCCAATGTCAAAACCCATCTGGGGTTATTTCATGTCTAGAATT
>CM042144.1:103587882-103595382 GCA_023376005.1 Doryteuthis pealeii | reverse complement strand
CCTCGTAGTCTCCATTGCAATTCTCCAGTTCATGCCTGATTGTTTTTCCGGTGTTCAGGGAGCATTGGGCAGCAACCATAATCTCCTTGTTTTGATGGTCGGTGCAGATCATCATGATACAAGTTATTCTCTTCCATGATTCAGGTAGGTTTCAGTCATCCATTTTATCTGCCATCACGTATATGAATGAAGAAGGGTCCAAGCTTTTAAATGATGCGTAGTGTGCGTCAATACCTCTAACTCCCAGAGAAAAATAACCAAATATAAATATGTCAAATTTATCCCGAACATCCTGTATCTTTATGAACTATTCGCTTAAATATCATATGCACAGCAATACAAGATTTGGCATTAAATAACCCACAATACTTGTCATGCCATTAAATAAAGTAACCAAGAAAAAACTTTAACATTGTTCTATGTCAGGTGCGTCCCTGGTCGGGAAACCCTGGCATATATGATAAAAAGGGTTATTGGTTGATTTATTGATTTTAACGGCATATCAACCTCTCTAAGGTTATGACATGCCTAACGGTTAGGAAGTACTATATGTTGTGTATTTATATTTATACTTTTTAGTAATTGGTTTTAACAATGTGTTAGCACCATTGGGGATCATGTTGTATGGTATTGATTAAGTTCATGTCTATATTCTATGGTATAATTATATTTCCCTTAAAAAAGAGAGAATATCCTCCACGTTGACATTTTCAAATAGATTTTTCATATTGTTTGCATTAAAAAACGGTTTCTGATGAGAGGAAAAAAACCTGCAGTCCATGAATAAGTGTTTAACAGTCAAAGGTGTTTGACATGTTTTACATTGTGGTTGTTGTTCTTGTTTGAGTATATAGGAGTGTGTTAGTTTTGTATGACCGATGCGTAATCGGGACACAATGACTTGTTCCTTTCTAGACCTTCTCAAAATTGGTCTCCAGTCTTTCAAAGTGGATTTGATTAGGAAGAGTTTACTGTGGATTTTTTTATTCCAGCGTTGTTGCCATTTTGTATAAAGGAATCTATTAATTTTAGGTTTCAAGTCAGTATATGGTATCTTGAATTTGTCGGGGATCAAATCTAGACATCGAGTAAAAAGGGTTGGTAGTTGCCATAAGAGAAATAAGGTTAGGAAAATTATATAGGTGCTAGGGCTTGATGTGACCAGATGATCGATCAGTAAGGGCCTCTCCAACCGCCCGTCTAGCCTAGTAAGGAGCGAAGGGGTATGTTGCACGTCATTGACTGCTCAACCACCAGGGTTCCATTCTTAAGTATCACAGATCATCAACCACGGCTAAAAGGTGGCTCCATGGGGGGGGGGTCGTTTTTTCTCCCCCAGCCGATAGGGCTACTTGTAAAATCCAGTATAAACGGGAGGGTATTTTTGTAACCA
This sequence comes from Doryteuthis pealeii, assembly GCA_023376005.1. NCBI lineage: Eukaryota > Metazoa > Mollusca > Cephalopoda > Myopsida > Loliginidae > Doryteuthis > Doryteuthis pealeii. The sequence continues at coordinate 103,593,989 of CM042144.1, read as the reverse complement.
AGTTTTTGTTCTTACATCACTTAGATCAAGTTACATCATCTTCATTGACACCTCATCATGTCTTCATCACTTTTTCAATGTTACATCAATCATACTTGTTCTGAATGGGGATTGAACTACTAGTCTCATTAACAAACGCCCCCTGTCAGCTGGGGCTATAGAATACACCGACTGCACCTCTGTAGAGGGGTTAAATTCCTCCCCCCAATGTAGCGTCCTTAAGTCTCGCGAATGGCCTCACTAATATGGATTAATACAAAGAGCCATGAACACCCATTTATGGACCCCGAAGTCTTCTAAAGAAGTGATATTTTATCCCAAAATATTAAGGAAACATTAAAAAAACACAGGTAAATGAACAACATACTCGTTACATTTTCTTCCTTCACATTATAAATCAGTGGAGTACCTATTGTCGGTATCAACCAGACAGTGGGGGAGTCTATCCTCATTTCACTAGCACTAGACCAGGGAGATTGTTTTCAAGTCTGAGGTGGAACGCCACACCTCAGCTTGCCATTTTACCATACAGCTCCAAGCCGTACTACTCATGCTTTGAGTTGGCGAGGATCGGTGTCCAACCCGGAATCTTATGGTTCCTAATCGAATGCTCTATGAGCTATTGATGAGCTAAAACCGCTATGTTTGAGTGTGTGTGCATGTGTGTGTTTTTGTTGGTGTGTGTGTGTGCGAGCAGGATATGACACAAGTTAATTTTAAAGAGGCGTAAAATACGTTTAAATTCAGAGTTTTCCTTCTCCTAGACCTCTTGCTATACCAAGGTTAAAGAGTCCAGTCTTTACCCAAAGTCGTAGAGAGAATAATGTGAAATGCGACCGGCCTCGTCAGGGATATGAAATCGTGTCACCGAGTCCATCTCCTAGGACGGTAAGCATTACATAACGGGTACCTTCACATGTGTGTATGTTTAAAGTAAGTAAAGTTGTCGGGGTGGCCTAAAGTTGGTATCGGCCAGACAGGGAGGGAGTCTATCCCCTTTTCCCTAGCGCTAGACCAAAGAGAATGTTTTTTTGCATCTGGCGTGGAGCGCACCTACTATCATCTCCTTACTTTGCCGCACATATCTCTGCGCTACTCATACGCTGAGTTGGTTAGGGCCGGTATCGAACCGGAACTCGTGGTTCCTAGTTGGACACTTTACGACTGAACTAAACCCGGCTAATATATATATATATAATATATATATATATATAATATATAATATATATATTATATATATATATATATATATATATTATATATATATATATATATATATATATATATATATATATATATAAGTATGCATGGTTGTGAATGATTGCATGTGCATATATGTGTGTGTATTTCTCTCTCTCTCTCTCTCTCTATATTATATATATATTTCAAACACACTCTCTCTCTCTCGCTTTCTCTCTCTCTTCTCTCTCCTCTTCTCTCTCCTCTCTCTTTGTCACTCTCTCACTCTGTGCGTATAACACACATGTGCGCACGCGAGTTGTGTGTGTGTATTTATATCCACACAAAATTATCAGGGAACGGATTTATAAGCCAAGTCAGAATTCAATGATTGCTGCTAAAAAAAATCGAAATGGATAGGGAACAAATAAAAAATCATAAGAATTCTTTGTTGAAAATTCACAAAAAGAAAGTAACCCCAAAATATATTTTCTTTGCATCCTTGATTCAACCCCTCCCCCCTCAAACATTTTTTTGTGTGTTTACTTGAGTTGTTGTAACTTTTTATTTATTTATTTTTTCATTTCGGTTGCATTTCCCTGCACACCTCTCAGGCGGTTGCAGCTATAAGAAATTGCTCCGATCGGATTCCTTCGATAACAAAATAATGGCAAATTCCCCTTTTGTCGATTGCAGGCCGACTTCTCAATATGATTTGCAGTCTAATCATAATTCTTTTGCACTGCATTAGAATAAAGACGGCTACAAGAGAGAGAGAGAGAGAGAAGAGAGAGAGAGAGGGGGGAGAGAGAGGGGGAGGAGAGGGGGCGGGGTGGTTGCAAGTGTCAAAATGCGCTTGAAAGACAAAAGAGTGCAAGTCGAAAGGTAAGGGAATTAACCGAAGAAGGAACAATGGGTAAAAACTATATTAGACACACTGGATCTGGAGGAAGAAGAAGAACAAAAAAGGGGTGGGGTGTAGAGGCAGTAGAACATTATAAAAGAAAGTAGGTAGGGATGATGAGATGAAAAGCAGATTGAGAAAGTCGACGTAATCGAAAAGAGGATGTGAAGAAATTTTAAGATGGGATTTTAAAAAAACAAGTAGATATGGCGGGAAGAAAAGCTAATGAGTAGAAATGAAGTTATCGAGAGAGGAGGTTTGGAGATACACTCACGAGGAGAGAGAGAGAGAGAGAGAATTAGAGAGAGAGAAAGAGAGAAAAGGGAGAGAGAGAGAAAGAGAGAAGAAAGAAAGAAAGAGAGAGAATGAGAATTAGAGAGAGAGAGAGAAAGAAAGAAAGAAAGAGAGAGAGAAAGAAAGAAGAGAGAGAATAATAATTAGAGAGAGAGAGAGAGAGAGAGAGAAAGAAAGAAAGACAGAGAGAATAATAATTAGAGAGAGAGAGAGAAAGAGAGAGAGAATAATAATTAGAGAGGGAGAGAGAGAGAAAGAAAGAAAGAAAGAGAATGAGAATTAGAGAGAGAAATAAAGAGAGAGAGAGAGAGAGAGAGAGAGAGAGAGAGAAGGAGCAAAAAGAGATGGGCAAGAGAGAATGACTTCAGATATAAGATAGATAGACCAAGCGAGCGAACGATATATATATATATATATATATATATATATATATATACAGAGGAAGACTGGTTTGGGGTATAAGCGATAGAGAAATAAAGAGAGAGAGAGAGGGGGGAGAGGAGGGAGAAAGAAAATTATTGCAGATATATAATATTATATATATATATATATATATATATATAAAGAGAGAGAGGAGAGAGAGAGAGAGAGTGTGTGTGTGTGTGTGTGTGTGGTGTGTGTGTGTGTGTGTGTGTTTGTGACAGAGTTTGAGAGACTAAAAAATTGCAAATATTCAAAAGAATGTACAGTGATACCTTGACTTACGAGAGCCCTAACTTACGAGTCTTCCGAGTTACGAGCAGTCACTCGGTCGATCTTTTTTACTTTGTGTTGGGAGGTGAAAATTGAGATACGGGCGACTTTGTTAATAAGTTCACTTAAAACCTTTAGTTTTTTAAATTTTTCAAAGTAAAATATTATCTATGAAAAATTAAACATTTAAACATATTAATTCATCACATTCGATTTTATTATGTTTTTATTCAATACACTGCTATTTTTCTCATTTAAACAAACCTAACAAAAAATTAGGTTGTTTATTTTGGGGTCGGATTATATCATTTCAGTTTATTTCAGTGGGGGAAATTGATTTGAGAGAGAGAGAGAGGGGGGGGGTAGTTGCTTCTCTGTTGTTTCCTGTCTGACGGCAAAGGTCCCTTTTCTGCCTTTCGAGTTTGAACAGGAGAGAAAGAGATAGATAGATAGATAGATAGTGACAGAGAGAGAGAGAGTGAGCGAGAGAGGAGAGAGTGAGCGAGAGAGAGAGAGAGAGAGAAAGAGAAAGAACGAGAGAAGAGATATAGATAGATAGATAGATTGAGAGAGAGAGAGAGACAGAGAGAGAGAGGGGGGTAGTTTGCTTCTGTTGTTTCCTGTCTGACGGCAAAGGTCCCTTTTCTGCCTTTTGAGTTTGAACAGAAGAGAAAGAGATAGATAGATAGATAGATAGATAGTGACAGAGAGAGAGAGAGAGAGAGAGAGAGAGAGAAGAGAGAGAGAGAGAGCGAGAGAGAGAGAGAGAGAAAGAGAAAGAACGAAGAGAAAGAGATATAGATAGATAGATAGATAGATAGAAAAGAGAGAGAGAGAGAGAGAGAGAGAGAGAGAGAGAGAGGGGGGGGTAGTTGCTTCTGTTGTTTCCTATCTGACGGCAAAGTTCCCTTCTCTGCCTTTTTAGCCCAACAGGATCTTATTTGTATAATTTTCTTTTAATCTCAAACAAGATTGTTCTTCTATTGTATTGTTTTCTTGTTCCAACTTTGTGGGCGCTTTTGCACTACCTTTGTGGGCGTTTTCGCCCGCCCACATTAATATCAACATTTAATTGATTTTCCGTAATGGGTTTCGTATTTCTTTATAATCTCCTTAAAATGTGATTTTAATGTCTGAACTTATCAAATCCCTTTTATCCCAACCCAGGATGACGTTCAACAGGCTGGTCACTTCAAAATCAGGTGGGCAGATATACCACCCTCATGTGCTGCTACTGAATAGTGAGTTCGATCCTCACTGAATCCATCATACTAAATGACATGTGCCAAGTCTAAGCTATGCTTACTTTTAGGACGTCCCATTATGGTGTAATGGTTAGCAAGCTAGTTTCGCCAGCCCATTACTATGGAATAGCGAGTTTGATCCTCGCTGGATGTCCGATATTTGTGACCTTGTGTCACATCCTAGTCGTTGCGAGTTTAACGTCATACTGAGGACACTAAAACCCTCAACCACTGACTTCTAGCACATATATGATAATGTGGCTTACCATGAGGGCAACTGAGTTGGGACAATCATATAAGTGCTAGGGCTTGACGTGACCAGCCGATTGATCGGAGGGGGCTCTCCGACCGCTCGTCTAGCCTAAGTAAGCATCAAAGGGGAGTGTTGCATGTCATGAATTTCTCAGCCAGCAGAGTTCTATACTTAATCATGGGACCAGCAGAGGTGCAGTCGGTGAATTCCTCTACCACGGTCGACAGGGCGGTATAGTATTTAGTGTACTGACACGTTGTACATAGTTTCACTCAGTGTGTGAGTTGCAAGCTTCACTGATAAACGTGTAACGTTATAGCTCTCATTTTGGAATGGAGTGATAATGTGTCATATCTTATCATAACGAAGATTGCATGTCAGTCTGTCTGTAGCCGAAACTATATTACAACTTAAGTCACAATTCCCTTAGTTATTTACGTCACATTCTCCACGATTATATTTTATCTACATATCTATTATTAATAAAAAGAAATTTACATTATTAATACTGTTGTCTTGATCTACATGCATGCAATTGTATTTATACAACAAAATAGTGGTTTACAGTGTAAACAGGATGGCTAATTGGCATATTGATACTAAAAAATTGATTTCTAATTGTCTTTTTTTAATGAATATGAGCAAAAATCTCGGGGATAAATCTTAAAAGAAATCGGTTAACAAGAAGAAATAACTGTAATTTCATCTTTTACTTCCTATTTTAACTAAATAGTTAAATTAGCAAAATTTAGCAATGAAAGACTGGACTGATGGAAGAGTAAGTTTAAGCTGTTCTATTTTTCGATTATACCCCCTCTGTTTCAAATCTTTTTATCTGCATTCTTATTTAGGTTAATTAGACTTTCTAATTAATATTTCTATTTAATATAATATTTCATTACATGAAAATTTAATACCTGCACGCGGAGGGTGCATATATTTGCTAGTGGAAATGATAGTTGTATATTTATCCCTGGACCGGTACTACTTTGAGAGGGTTTGAATCTGGTTGCTGGGCTGATATTGAGTTGGCTGGTAATTCTTTGATGTTTGGAGTGTGGAAACGAACCTGTGATGCAGGGGGACACCTTGCCTTGTGCCATTTATAGTTTTTAGTAATAACACAAGACGAATTATCTATATGGATATCTCTTAAAAGGCGTGTCAGTGCTACTGTGTGGCAGCGCCACTTGGACTCTAACTAAACGCTTAGAGAAAAAGCTTCATGGGAACTACGCAAGGATGCTGCGTATTGTCTTGATCAAATCTTGGAAGCAGCTTCCCACAAAAGAGTAGCTGTATGGCCACTTACTTTTACTGCCAACTGGTCTCGAAGAAAGGGATAGCATGGCGATTCTTTACTGGTGTCATTAGGTTTATTTAATGAACACCGTGAAACTGTACAAGGAAAAACAAATAACATTTAATAATGGATAACAGCGAATACCTTTAAAAAGAAATAGAACCCCCCCCCCAAGAAATGTGCAAGCGCTTACCGTTGTCGCCTATCCGACCAGTGGCGTAAAAACTCTAAAGGTTG
>CM042144.1:103557882-103582882 GCA_023376005.1 Doryteuthis pealeii | reverse complement strand
TTAGTTAGCCGATTGATGTTTAATTCCAACCCTTGTTTTTTGTTTCTTTAAATGTATATTTTATTATTTTGTAGAGGCGCGGGGTATAATTGTCGAAGTCGTTGTAAATGGGTTCATAGACATGAGTTCAAATACTGGGCGATAGTTTGTTAATTTCCCATAGCATTAATACCCATGGGAAAGGTATAAATCCCACTACTCTCCCTCCAGCTATGTATAAGTAGTAGGGTAGACTGGGCTCTTTAACATTGGATAGGTAATCTGTCTAGGACAGGGGTGCGAGCACCCACTGGGGGTGCAAGCATAATTCCAGGTAGTGCGCGAAGCGTCCGTTCAAATTTAGATTAAGTTTTTTAAGGGGTTCGTGGTCAAAGCAAAACTCTTTTAAGAGTGTGGGAATAGAAAAAGGTTGGGAACCACGGGTCTGGGAGATCGGAAAAATCTGAATTGAAGCTTGTTAAATTCCGCTTAAAAATTGGCCTTGTGTCACATCCTGCTCTTGCGGAGGGGTTGGTAAATGTTAGTTCTTTTTTCTAATGACATATCAAGCCTTGTGGAGCATTTACTGTCAAATCTGTATTATTAAACTGGTAGAAATAATCCATATCTCTTTAAAGCCCTTAGCCCACTGTTACCTTATACCTGAGCTGATGCAACTAACACAAAGAAGGATTTTCTGTCTCTAGTTTTTAAAAGAAATGAGGATAACGATTACTGTGGCATACATTTATAAAAGCCATATAAATTTTGTCGATAATCATTTGTGTGCAAAGAATTATGCGATATCAAGTTATATGATATCAATGCTAATATTTTATACACAATATCGATTCATATACAACATGGATAAGGCTTTCAGACGTGTGGATTACCCGCTCATCTAACCACCAAAGACGTGAAACTCAGTGTCGGGAGTTATTACCCTGCCTTACATTTTCTTTTCATAATTGATTATATATTGTGATACATATTTAGATTTAGAGGTGAACTGGAACCTCACCATCAGATAGAGTTTAACGTCATTCCCAGGACATGTAGACCCTCAGTCACCGCCTTCTAGCACCCATATGATGAAAAGGGGTTGGGGCTTGCCATAAGGACAATAGTTTTGGGAAAATCATATAGGTGCTAGGGCTTGACGTGACCAGCCGATTGATCTGAGGGGGTCTCTCCGACTGCCCGTCTAGCCCAAGATAGGGCCAAAGTGGAGTATTGCAAGTCATGAAGGGAATTTTGTCAAGAAGAGTATACAAAAATAAACGTCAATTTGAAGATAGAGAAACTTTAAAATCTTGCATTAAACAGTATTGGAATGAAATTCCATCTGAAACTCTCAGAAAACATTGATTCAATGCAAAACAGATGTGTTGAAGTATTACAATTGAAAGGGAATAAATGTAAATATTGAATTTTGTACAATTTTGCTGTTGAATACAAATTTTCAAGACTGTCTTATACATATTTCCACCCGCGAAAACGCATTTTTCTTAATCACTATCTTAATAACTTTTTTTGGTGGGGAGTTGTTATGAAATCGAATATGTATACTAATAGCATCGGATCTAGGTACCACACACAAATTTTGAGAGGAATTTGTGCTCTAATAAGAAAGGTATTAACAATTTAATGGGGTATCATAGTTTTATTTCTACCACATATATATATATATATATATATATATATATATATATTATATATATATATATAAGTTAAGTAAACAAACAAATGTTTATTTTTATATGGCTTTAAGCCGACAATTTAACACATACATATATATATATATATATATATATATATATATATATATATTACAACGTTTTATTTATATTCGTATTGCAAGAAAAAAAGTTTCTACGTTTTCGTGTATGTATTTTGTCTCTAGCTTAAAAAAAATGAGGACAACGTGATACAACTATATATATATATATATATATATATATATAATATATATATATATATATATATATATATATATATTATATATATATATATATATATATATATATATATAATATATATATATATTTAATATTTTATTTATATATAGATATTTATTGTCAAAATTATATATGCTATCATCTTGAAGAAAAAAACAAGATGTAATGGAATTGAAATGCCGCATAATGCAGACATGGGAGATGAGATAATATCTGAAATGGAACAATAAAAACAAAACAACCATGAAGAAAACGTGTTTTATTCACCACAATAAACACTATTCTTGGTGATAGGTTGTCGTTATCATAATGTTCCACTTTTCTGTCCACTGGTCTCTTGTCACTGAAAACAAAAACTATATTTCACTTTAAAAAGTTTAGAGGTTTTGTTTTACTATTTACAAAGACAAAATACATTCACTTATTTTTATCTATTTTATTTATTACTTCATTAATATTTTTTCACATGTCTATGTATTTATGTACCCTTGTCTCATGAGTAAATAAAAAAGAAATAAAAAGGTCTAGTCGTTTCTGCCATTATCGTTATCTATGGTGGCAATAACACTGATGAGACGTGAAACATCGGAACACGGTGTCTGTGGATGATTTATTATATGCTCCCGTAACCCGGTAGAGCTCTTTAGGAGCGACTTTAATAAACCTTCACCGCCAGCATAACGCAATGATTATCTGTTTAGAGATTTGATCTCTCTGGTGATCGTAAAATACATACACAGATGTATGTATTTAAAACAGTTGAAAACCGCTCCTTAAACGGTAACTGGAAATGGCCTAGAGGTTAACGGATCGGAGAGACGTAAAGTCAGCCGGGGTTCGCTTCTGGTCGTAGTTAGTTGTTGTGTCTAGCCACACGGATAAGACGTGAAACGTCGAAATATGGTGTCGGTGGATGACATATATATATATATTCATTTGACGCGTAAATGACATATCTCCCCCTACCTCTTACATATCGAACGCACACAGCAACTCAAAAAGTTTAAAGAATATTCTCTTGCTACCTGAAACATACATCGTTTCTCAATGGTAACCATGCTCACACGCACACACACACACACACACACACACACAACCTTGAGGTTTGTTTCCGCTGTCGTTTATCGCAAAAGATTTATACACACATGCGCAACCACACACCTAAAACATGCACAATGCTTTCTTTTCGATACACACACTTACACAGTCCCATACTCACACCTAAAGAGTTAATCTTTAAATATACGCTCCTTACTAGATTCTGGAGGGCGTCGTCAGTGATGTCTTTTTCTTCGCTCTCTGAGGAGTTTCGGGTTTTTCAACATCATACTCCCCTCTCCAAGCGAACACTATCAGAGGAGATGAAACTTTGATCCACCCAATTACGTTGCACCAAAATATCACGTGGTCTTTAATATATATTGAGGGGCGCTGTGTAATGGTTATCATAATAGAAAATGGAATCGGTGACCCAAGTTCAAATGCCAAACGAGGCTCTTTGTTTTGTTTGTTGTTTGTTTTTTGGACTAAGGGCATTTGAAAAGGCGGGAATCCAACACTTCACTATGAGAAAATAGTAGGACAGGCTTGGTTAGGCAACCAGTATAAGAAAAGGAAAACGATTATCTTCAGTGTGGCTAGACACAACGACTATTCCTGGCTAGGGTCGAACTCAGACTGACTGTTTTAATTCAAAAATGTTTGGCGGAATATTTCTTCTTCAATCCCTCTTACCATTGTATTACCCCTAGCACCCCACCTAAAATAAACCCTCCTAATTGAATCACCCACCCATGAATCGCAACGTTCCTGCTTCGATACCGGTCCCTGCCAAGTCAGTGAATGAGTAGTACATATTGGATTATCAGATCTGTATGGGGAACAGACGGTTGCAATGATCGGTAACATCTAAATACATGCGTTTTATACACCAAGAAATACCGTAAGTACACACCTTTCATACATAAAAATGTTTTCTAAAATATAGATACCACGATTTTATTATTTCTATAGGGATATTATAGAATCAAAACGGATCTTATTAGGTGTTGTTGTAGAGTAGCTAGCAACCCTTCATCACTCTGAGAAATGGCCTCGCTCATAGCCTAAAATATTTTTACGCTAAATATGCGTCATATATACCGATAATAAATACGGTAGATATTGGCGATATTTTATCAAAAGAAAAAAATAGATAGGGAGGAATATATATATATATATATATATATATATATATATATATATATATATATATATATATATATAAGAAAAGAAACGTTTAAAAATGTAGAAAATGTAATTGGTATCTCTATTTTCCTAACCAGCACAGCAACAATAATTTTTGAGGAATGAAAGAAAGTCTTCGGGGGCTTCTCAACGCGATACGTATACGTGACGTGTAAATTACAACTATATTTCCAGCTGATATCGCAAACAGCGATCCAAAGATGAGCAAGTTGCCACTGTGTTCCCAGTGTCCCAGTTTGCCATCTTTTATAAGCGTTAATCTCTGCCTTTTTCATTTTCTTATCGCTGATATCATTTCTTATTTTACCATTATTTACGGCCGGCAATTGATCCGTATGCTGCATGTCTGTGCACGGCTGCAATGGCGACTGAACGAGAAAGAAAAAAAAAGGCTGCAATCATATCGCTTATATTCATTTGAAAATCGAAAGATCGTCTTGAAAATATATGCAGTTTTGATTGCAGCAAAATCTCATATGACCACGACCAAGAAAACATGGCGTTCTCGTGCAGAAAAGGCACGGTTTTGCATAAGAGATGTGATGGGTTTATATATATAAATATATTTATGGAGGCGCGTGGGCTAGTGGTTAGAGTCGTGGAAAATGGACTCGTCGATTCGAGTTCAATTCCTAGACGAAGCTGTTGGCATTTCACATAGCGCTAATATCCTTGGGAAAGGTATGAATCCATATATTCTCCCTCCAGCTATGGATTAAATAGTAGGGCAGACTGGGCTCTTCAGCCTTGGGTAGGTAACCAGTCTAGGAGAGGGATAACTCTGAATTCAAAATTCCTGAGGTCGGTCGTCGATTGGGTTTGTGGCAACCCTTGATGCACCAATTCTTTCCTATCGACTGGGGCAAAAAGTGTGGATGGTCCAACACAAGCCTTCACCACTATAAACAAATCACTGTGTTCATTGTGTATATGAACTCTCATACGTTTATATATATATATATGTGTGTGTGTGTGTGTGTGCGTGCGTGTGTGTGTATTTGGGCAGCATTCTTTCATTTATACATGTAGAATTAAACAAAAGGCACATCTGTTTAACAATTTCATTTTTGATCTTTTCTAATTTTCTGGCCAACTTTTTAATGTTTGGGTGGAATTGGTGGACAAAATTCAGTTCCCGATGATGGCACTTCGAAGTTCCGAAAGTACTCGGGAACTGAACTTTGGTGGACTTATCCACCAATTCCACCCAAACATTAAAAAGTTGGCCAGAAAATTAGAAAAGATCAAAAATAAAATTGTTAAACAGGAGATGTGCCTTTTGTTTAATTCTACATATATATATATATATATATATATATGAGAGAGAGAGAGAGAGAGAGAGGGGGGCAGGAGACACGCGTGGTGTAATGGCGAGAGTCGTAGGAAATAGACTCGTCGACCAAAGTTCAAATCCTGGACGAGGCCATTTGCATTTCACATGGCGCTAATTCCTTAAAAGATATGCATCCAACTACTTTCCCTCCAGCTATGGATAAATAGTAGGGCAGACTGGACTCTTTAACCTTGGCTAGGTAAATGAGAAGAAAAACTGAAATGAAACCTGATAAAATCCGCTTAAAATTTGACTGCTCGTGGTATATATTCCCACATACATACATATATGTGGTTGCATGCGCATACAGAAAAATTGATATCTGGAATAATCACGTATGCTTGCCTTCATAAAGTTAGGTATACCTAGAGCAATGTAAAAGTTAAAAAGTATTAAATCTGAAAAAAAATTGAGGAAACGGTAGAAACTAGGTGTAAGGCTATTATACATTGTTCACTGATGATTGTTGATTCAACAGATGATTATATATATATATATATATATATATATATATATATATATATATATATATATATATATATATGTATATATATATGTATATATATTATATTCGAGAGTTCTTCCAGGATTTGAACTTGTATGACGATAACCATTACCTCACATACAACTCCTTATGCATACAGGTGTATATATATATATATATATACATATATATATATATATATATATATATATATATATATATGAGAAGTAACCAAACAGACAATGTGTTTGAATAGGCCTTAGCCGACAATATATATATATTATATATATATATATATAATATATATATATATATGTGTGTGTGTGTGTGTGTGTGTGTGTGTGTGTGTGTGTCCTTCCGCTTTAATGACGTGATGTACCGGCAGATCGATGGTATCTCGATGGGGAGTCCCCTTGGATCCCTAATGGCGAATGTGTTCGTGGGTTTTCTCGAAAAGACGTTGTTTCAGAGGGTTTCCAAACCTTACTATTACGCTCGTTACGTGAACAACACCTTTGCTTGCTTTGGTTCACGTGATGAAGCCCTGAAGTTTTTCCACAGTCTTAATGGTCTTCATCCCTCCCTGGGGTTTACTATGGAGGAGGAGAAAAATAATAGTCTCCCCTTCTTGGACGTTCTTATTGAAAAACGTTCCTCGTCCTTTGTAACGAGTATTTATCGTAAGCCTACCTCTATTGGCCTCTACTTGAGTTGGGATTCGTTCGCCCCAAATCCAGAAAGATAAACTTGATCAAATGTTTAACATTCAGAGCCCTCATGATATGCTCTGACTGCAAGATAGGAGATGAACTCAAAACAATCAATAACATCTTTGCCGACAACGGGTACCCAGGAGATTTGATTACAAAGGTGATTAACCAAACTATTCCAAATTTCAACAGCAATAAAGAGTTTGGTCCATTTAAATGTCCCGTATATTTACGATTGCCATGGATAGGACTTGTTGGTCAAACATTGGCAAACAAAATCAAATTAGCCATAAAACGTTGTTTTAACGCAGTTAAAATCCGGACAATTTTTACTACCATACCTGCATTTCGCTCTGCTCATAAAGACGTCCTGCCAATCTTTGAACAAAGTTATGTCATTTATATATACCAATGCTGGTGTGCTGCCAACTATATTGGTAGGACAACGCAGAGGCTAAATGTCCTTATTAACCAACATGTCCCGAGGGGTATAAGAAGCCTCCCCCAAACCACACCCGGGCTCTCCCAAGCACAAGATTCTGCAATCGGCGACCACCTTTGTAATTTAAATAGCTGTAGAACAAACTACATGATCAACAATTTACTATTCTGCACAAGGCTAAGACTAACCACTACCTCAATGTCCTCGAAGGCAGTTTCCATGCTTATTTACTGCCCCATCTTGTGCAGACAAAGACACCTTAAGCACTCCCTGGTAATTTTTGCTGGGGATGTTATTGATGAAGTGTGGATAACCTGAAGGTATTTACCAAAAAAAAATGTTTTTCTTTTTTTCCCCCTTCATGTTACCCCACTATTTGCTTGATTCAATCTCTTTTTTACCCAATTAATTTACATCGTGACTTTTAAACGATCTACCGGTCGTTTCTTTTGACAAAGCACCGGTCGAAAGGGCCCTTAAGTTTCTCTTTCTTTTCTCTTTCGGAAAAATACATTTAAAAAATCTTTTGCTGATCAATAAAGTATGTCCCTATTTTTCAAAATATTATACAAATTCAGCTGTTACTAAAAATGTATATATATATATATATATATATTATATATATATATATATATATATGTGTGTGTGTGTGTGTGTGTGTGTGTGTGTGTATGTGTCATTTAGCATTAAGATCGAGCATACTTTCATATGCTTATAATGAGAAAAAGTGTACATTTAGTTTTTAATTTTAACTGTTTGAATGATTTAATTCAATAATTAAAAATCAATAGATTTGTCAAACTGTTCACAGTAAGCACAAAAAGCGCCTCAGTCCTTCTTAAGACCAGCCCCGTTTGAATATCACAAATAATCCATAGGCGAAAATTGAATTTAATACTTTTTTCTAAAATTATTGTTTTGTAAATTAGTACTGATTGGGAAAAAATTCTAATTATGTTTTAGAACCACTCTAGATTTTAGAAAAAATAAAATTATGTTTCAAATGCCTCTGGAGTTTAACCTTATGTTTTTATACAACATTTTAATTGTAAACAAACAAAGAAAAAAACAATTCCCAAAATAAACGAATGTTATAATATAATATAATATACATGTAATAATTTGCTTCTTTTATCGTTAAAATTAATTCTAATGAGTGTAACTGAAAAGGGTTCTTTTTTAATAATAGAAATAAACTATTGATAGCATAAACGAATACTGTAAATTTCCACCGACAAATAAGAACACATTTTAAATAAAATGGACTCATTTTTTCACTATAACTAAAAAGGCAATTAAGAACTGATTTTAAATTTGTGTCATAAAAGGACTTATTTTCCAGGAACAAAATATATTTAATTTCTAATCAGCTAGAATACGCCATTTTGATTGCAAATATATATATATATATATATATATATATATATATATATATATATATATATATATTGTTCCAAAATAGATGAATTTATTTATCGACGCGTTTCTTTAAACCTTCATCGGGATGTATTAAGGGTGAAGAAATTGATGGATGTTTTATAGATGACAGGAGTTTAAAAAAATCATTTTCTTCTATTTAACCCATTTTTTTAATCTCCTGTCATCTATAAAACATCCATCAATTTCTACATGCTGATGAAGGTTTAAAGAAACCGAAACGTTTAAGCGTCGATAAATAAATCCATCTTATTTTTGGAACACTTGTTTTTTTCCAATTTCTTAATATTGTCGGATTTATTTCCATATTTACTCATATATATTATATATATATATATAGAGAGAGAGAGAGAGAGAGAGAGAGAGAGAGAGAGAGAGAGAGAGAGAGAGTCAGTGAGAGAGAAAGAGAAAGAGACAGACAGACAGACAGAAACAGAGATGGAGACAGAGAAAAAGAGGGAAGAAAGGATGCAGGGGAGAGTGATTATAAATATTATGTGCGTGGGGTAATATTTGAGTTTCGAATCATGAGAAAGACTTGCATACCAATAATCTATTTTGCTATGGGATTTATTGATTAATCGGTCTTAATGGAATGTCAATCTATCTAGGGTTATTTTATGCGCAGATGTTAGGAAATCACATTTATTAACGTTTATATTTACATTTGTGTTGTTTCGTCAGAGTTTTTTTTTTACACAATTACAGAATATCCATAATTGCTATCTAATACAAATAATCTACCCATAGTATACGGTTATATGTACTCCTTTCTAATGATGTATATAATGATATATAACTTATACACAGTTACATGGTTTTTAGTTATTATTTCGGTTTAGTAAAAGTCATTTCTTGCACATTTATATGGTTTCAACTAACTAACGATAATACTAAGTGAATAACTATAGCTTCTGTCAAGTTTTTAAATGCCATCCTTGGCCAGTTGAAAAGGGCTTAAAGTAAGTAAGTCCTGAGTTATGGAATCCACTGGTAAGTGAATAAGTCATATCCTGCGTATAACTCCTGCGTATTGTTAAAGGTCCAGTGATGTAATCCTATGTCCGTCGTCCACGAAGGTTCAAAGTGGTTATGGCCAGTACTGTTGATTTAAGTATTATATCAGCAGCAGAGTACTGCCAGTGATTGGCCAAGAGTTGATCATATGGTTCTCGGCGAGTCTATGAATAGAAGTGGCCTTTTAACACACACCTTATAACAAAAATTTCTCAACAGCTTCAAGTAATTATTCCAATGTTTGGATGACTTGTTTGATTTTACACCATGTCAACCCTTGTTGGGTTATTTTATGCTGAAGACATTGTCTTATTTATTCCTAATGATAACTGAAAAATTTTTAAACTCAATTCTTAAACACATTTTAAACTCATTTTCTTCTATTTAACCCATAGGTAGGACCCTAACAGGTAATACCATTCCAAGTTAGGGTGAAGCTGAGAGTAATGGTGATGAAGGTGTTCCAGAATTCGAATTTCACCACTAGATGTAGCTTAGAATCATGCCCAGGTTACTAAAACCCTTCAGTCACCGCCTTATAGCACATGTATGATAAAAGGGTTGGATGTCTGCCATAAATGCAATAGGGTCAGGACAATCCTATATGTAAAGCGTGACCCCCCCAAAAAAGACAGAATTTGGGTTCTGTCTTTTTTGGTGCTGGTAGTCTGCATCAGTAATAGTATATATACAGGGTGACCCCTAAAACAACAGAATTTCGGTTTCTGTTTTTTTTTTTTTTTTTAGTGGGGGTTACCCTGTACTAGGGCTTGACGTGACCATCCGATTGATACTTAATTTCAGGCTCTCACATTGGCCATGTGATATTGATATCCAAGGTGAGGTACTGTCACTTACGGTCGTCCAATGATAAAATATGATATATCCGGTCTATAGAATAGTCACAGACGACTTTATTAAAAGAGAAACCACTAGTTTGTAACAATATTAATTACAAAATAATGACACATTAAGCATTACTTCTAGGTTTTTTAAACACTTCCAAATCTAAATACTAAATAAACTGCATAATTATACTTCATTTAAATGTTTGGTAACAAATAACATCTAATAATGTCCGCTTTGATTGCATAATGTTCCACTAGAAATAGCGAAATCATAGTACCTTTTATTAAGAACAAAAATTAACATTTTATAAAATATCTTTCATTGGGTGTCTTAACTTATGGGTGATAATGTATTAATTCCAACTACCCCTGGGGCTTCTAAATATTTCATTTAGTTTATGTGGCCTCCCAGGTATGTGCCCTGACCGGTAGCGGGGGGTGGGGGGTGCATACGACTAATGGTAATAAGAGCATTGATATCTTAGCGCTGTGAATCTCACACCATTAACAACGATTGTTCTGTTTTGTGTTTAATGTG
Organism: Doryteuthis pealeii; assembly: GCA_023376005.1. NCBI lineage: Eukaryota > Metazoa > Mollusca > Cephalopoda > Myopsida > Loliginidae > Doryteuthis > Doryteuthis pealeii. Next base: position 103,571,889 of record CM042144.1, on the reverse strand, counting down.
ACCTATCAATGACGTCATCGGCCGAGGGTGCACATTAAAGTGTATTAGTAAAGCAGACAGCTACGTTTGAAGTACACAGGTGAGGATCTGGCCGTGAAAGGGATGGCCTCGGCTATTTGATCAGTTAGCAATCCAGCGGAATTACTTACGGAAATACAAAGGGAAGTGGAACTCCTTCTTGTCAGAAAAATAAAACTGTCAGAAAGTTTCCATCTGCAAAGGTTTCACGTTGGCAAGTCACACTATTCACAGCTGGAGATTATTCGCATTATTTACCAGTTCGAGAGCTAGACAAGCGGACCATTGATTGCAAGATCGATTCTCACTGGATGCCCAGTACGTCTGATCTTGTGCCAAACCAAACTTAGTAAAGGATAACACTATCACGATCGGAGGCACCTCGCATAGTATACCAGTTAGAGAGCTAGGATAGCGAGGTTGATTCTTATTGGATACCCAGTACTTCTTTGTGCTAAATTAAACTAGCTAAGCTAATGACGACAGTATCACAGCCGGAGGCACCTCGGACAGTATACCGGTTAGTGAGCTAGATTAGGAGACAATTGGTTGCGAGATCGATTCTCACTGGGTGCTCGGTACGTCTGATCTTATGCCAAACTAAACTAAGCTTAGCAAAGGATTAAACTATCACGATCGGATGCACCTCGCATAGTATACCAGTTAGAGAGTTAGAGAAGCGGACCATTGGTTGCAAGCTCGATTCCCACCGGATGCTTAGTACTTCTGACCTTGTGCCAAACTAAACTAAGCTTAGTAAAGTATAACATTATCACGACCAGAGTATACCGGTTAGATAACTAGACTAACGAGATTTATACTTATGGTATACCCATTATTCTTTGTGCTAAACTAAACTAACTTAGCAAATGCCGACTCTATCACAGACTGGGGCGCCTCGCATTGTATATCGATTAGCGAGCGAGACTAGCCGACAATTATTTGCGACATTGATTCTTATTGGATACCCATTATTTCTGGCCTTCCTCATCACTGGAATAATCACAATCATCTCTTCGGTCCCATGAAAGAGCATTTTAGAGGAAGTGACAAGGAAGTGAAATATGTTGTGAAGAAGTGGCTCAAAGAAGAGTTAACAGAAATTTCCACAGAGGACCAGCTTCATTTTGATGTATGATACATGTTTCTGTGTTGGTAATTATACCTGTCCTAAACAAAATGGTATTACTTTTTGACTAACCTTCGTACTTGTGATCTTGTAATAAACTGAACTAATCTTAGTAAATGACCACACTATTGCAGACAAAACCACCTTGTATGGTGTAATGGTTAACGAGCTTAACAAGTGGAGAATTTTCAGTGAGTTTGCTCCTCACTGGGCGTCCAATACATCTGGCCTTATGCCAAACTTAACTAAGCTTGTTAAATGACAACACTATCACAGCCAAGGACACTTGAGATACTTAGTGAGAATGATTATTGGATCATTGTTAGTGAGTTCGATTCCTGCCGGATGCCACATACTTGTGGTCTTGTACTACAGGAGACTAAACTTAGTAAATTACAACACTTACAACAGACAAGGATGCCTCGTGTGATGTAATGGTTGACATGTTAGATTAATGAGTTTGATTCTCACTGGGTGCCACATAAAGAAGTAGAAAGGAAGGAAAGAAATATTAACTAATCCATAAGTGTTTGTGGGTTTTGCTTTACGGCATATCAACCACGTTAATATTTGAAGTGAGCACACACACAAAAATTAGTATTTATCTTAAAGTGGGTTACAGCGAATGTGCACACGACTCGGCATATAACCGGAAGTTTCTGAGTTGGGGGGAAGGGTGACAAAACTGGTCATACATGGATCTATGTAGCTAGGTTCACTCGCTGACTGATCCATTCAGAAATAAAAACTTGTATTCTTCTCTTACACAACATACTTTCACCAAAATACCTCTTTCGCTGTATGTTTTAACCTACTTAAAAAAAATTCCCATTTTCGTATGGCTTTGGTTTTTATTCAAATGATTTACGTGAGATGGAGGGGGTGGGGTAAAATTGAAAACAAAAATCTCCAAGAAATTGAAAAACATGTAAAAAAATAAAATTTTCGTTGCCTCCTTTTCCCTCAGCTAGTGTATAGGCCCGTCGACTGTCTTCTGATCTTTACAGTTCGAAAGCAAGCCGGTCAGTGCCTTTAATATAGGAGTGGGAAATTTAATGCCGGCAAAGTTTTTAAAGATTCATTGCGATAGTTTGGAAGAAAAATGTTAAAACTCATTTTTTTTTAAAAAAGATGTTCTATTTGACCCAGAGATGGGACCCTAACAGGTACTACCACTCCGGGTCAGAGTGGACATGGGCGCAATGGTGATGAGGGGGAGCACCACATTCCCCATACCTCCAGAACTGGAACCTCACCATCAGATAGAGTTTACTATCAGACCCAGGACATGAAGACTAGCAGACACCACCTTCTAGCACCCACATCATGAAAAGGGTTGGGGGTTGCCATAAGGTCAATAGGGTTGGAACAATAGATGTAGATGCTAGGTCTTGACTTGACCAGCCGATTGGTCGGAAAGGCCTCTCCGACCACCCGTCTAGCCTAAAATTGGGTGTTGCATGTCAAGGAGAAAGACAAACTACTTCAGAGTGAAAGAGTAATTCATTTTCTACAAGGGAGAGTATGCCACAAAGTTTCATGAAGAAAAGAGGAGGCGAGCACTTGGGAAAATCATAAGCCTATAAGTTTCTAATGACCCCGTTAAAAAAGCTGCAACACACATAATCAATATTGGCAAGGGTCAGTCATTTGATGTATGGGATTGGTGCATGTGTATGTGTGTGAGTATGTGTGTATGAGGAGGCGCGTGGGCTAGTGGTTAGAGTCATGGAAAATGGATTCGTCGATTCGAGTTCAATTCCTAGATGAAGCAGTTGGCATTTCACATAGCGCTAATACCCTTGGGAAAGGTATTAATCCAGATATTTTCCCTCCAGTTATGGGTTAAATCGTAGGGCAGACTGGGCCCTTCAGCCTTGAGTAGGTAACCAGTCTAGGAGAGGGATAACTCTGAATTCAAAATTCCTGAGGTCGGTCGTTGATTAGGTTTGTGGCAACCCTTGATGCACCAATTCTTTCCTATCGACTGTGCAAAAAGTGTGGATGGTCCAACACAAGCCTTAACCACTATAAACAAATCACTGTGTGGGTGTTCATTGTATGAACACTCATACGTCGATCGACGGGAGAGTCCATCAGATGTGTGTAAGTGCATGTATGTTTGTATGTGTGTGTATGTGTGTGTGTGTGTGTGTATCCATGTCTTTGTGTATGTCTGTTTACTCAAACTCTCCTCCATGGACAGGATGTGAAACAAGATCAATTTTTATGTAGAGTACAGCTGGTTTAAATTAAGAGTTTTTCTTCTCATAGATGGGTTGCTCTACCATGGCTTTGATATATCAACATCTTCAACACTTGGGGGAGTTCCCATGGTGCAGTAACTAAAATATGCGCACTTTCGATAGTTGGTTATTTGGTTGTTTGGTTTTAGGGCATATCAACCATTATGGGTTATTTAATGCCAAATATTATTTGGAGTATTGATGATTTGTAAGTGAATATCTTGTTGCTAAGAATTTTGTTAAACATATTTTGGGTGCTATACGATAGACGATAGAGTGTCCAAATGTTTAAAAAATTTCGGAACTACGTAGCCTAGGCAGGTTCATATGAAGGATGAGCAGTTGCCCAGGCAGCAAATCCCCTCTCTCCACACTGCCACTGTAATCCAAAGGAAAGGTAAGGAATCAATGCAGTTTTGCAGCGGTAGTGTCGAAGGAGATGGTGGGTATTAAGTTTCTGACCGTCATCCTTGGCCAGTTGAAAAGGACTTAAAGTAAGTAAGTCCTGAGCTATAGAATCCTTTCGTAAGTGAATAAGTCCTGAGTTATGGAATCCTATGTAGTGTCAAAGGTCCAGTGATATAATCCTATGTTCCGTCGTCCACGAAGGTTCAAAGCAGTGTGTGTAGGTATGACCAGAACAGCCAGTATAAGTAACAATATCAGCAGCAGAGTACTGCCAGTGGTTGGCCAAGAGTATGGTCACATGATTATCACCGAGTCTATAAATAAGAGTGGGCATCTGGCACACACCTTATATACAAAAACGCCAACAGTGGGTAGCACTGGATTTCAGCATCTGACTACTTTAGGGACTCGGGCTCCTGATTTGTTTTGGGGGTTTACTCCACTTAACCACTAGATGCAGTTTAAGGACATTAATCCATACGAGAAAGACTCCGCCCTGTCGGTGGGGCGTTAGAATGCACCGACTGCACCTCTGCAGAGGGGTAAGACTCCCCCAATGGGACTACCTGTTGGCCGTAGGTGGCGACCCGTGATGCTTAAGGATAGAGCCCAAGTGAATGACATGCATTACTCCACTTTGGCCCTATCTTGGGCTAGACGGGCGGTCGGAGAGGCTCCCTCCGATCAATCGGCTGGTCACGTCAAGCCCTAGCACCTATATGATTTTCCCAACCCTATTGCCCTTATGGCAAGCCCCAACCCTTTTTATCATATGGGTGCTAGAAGGCGGTGGCTGCGGGTCTACATGTCCTGGGAATGACGTTAAACTCTATCTGATGGCGAGGTTCCAGTTTTGGAGGTTTGGGGAATGTGGAGCACCCCTTCATCACCGTTGTTCCCTGGTCCACTCTGACCCGGAGGGGTAGTACCTGTTAGGGTCTCACCTATGGGTTAAATAGAAAAATATATTTATAAAGAAATTGTATTATCCATTAAGAATTGATTTATTTCAAAACTTTATCGGCATTAAATGACCCACTGAGGTTGATATGCCGTAAAACAAAACAAACCAAACCAAACCAAACCAAACGAGAAAGACTAATTAATCCATTGTCTACATTCCGTTGAATTGATTTCCATATTTTTCATCCCAAACCTTTGAAAGTTAACAATAAAATTGATTCGGGAATTGGTTTGTGATTTTATGAATCTGCTCGTAATAACCCGATGAAAAGAACTTAATTTCTTCTAATGCCAATTGTTTCATTTTTATCACATAAATCTTGTTCGGAAAATTCTTGTCTTTTTTTTTTCTAAACGTTCAGTTAATCGTATGTGAAGTCCGTTCGTTCAACTCAGCAATATTTCTTAGTTCTTTTGCTAATTACGTTTCTTCTAACAATTTTTTTAGTCCTTAATTTTCTCCTGTCCTTTTGTTTTTTGTTTTTTATTTATTCGTTTTATTTATTTTAGTTTTTATTTATTCATCTATTTATTTTTAGATATGGCATTGTTGCTTTAAAAAAAATCCCGATTCTATTCCTTTCTGTTTTTTTTTTTTTTTTGTTTTTTTTTTTTTGTAATAATATTCAGTTTTTAATTCCGTGTCACTTTTCTTCCTTTCTTTCATTATTTTTTTAAAATTCCATCTGTGAGTACATCAAAGATAAAATATATAGATAGGAAGATATATGGATAGATAGATATGACTTGACTGAGATAAATAGATTCATATGAATAGACCTAGGAAAATAGATTGATAGATAGATAGACACATGGGAATAATAGATAGATAGATAGATAGATAGATAGGTTGGAATAATCTAAGATAGATAGATAGATAGATAGATAGGTTGGAATAAACTAAGATAGATAGATAGATAGGATAGATAGATAGATAGATAGATAGATAGATAGGTTGGAATAATAGATAGATAGATAGATAGATAGATAGATAGATAGGTTGGAATAATCTAAGATAGATAGATAGATAGATAGATAGGTTGTAATAATCTAAGATAGATAGATAGATAGATAGATAGATAGGTGGGAATAATCTAAGACAGATAGAGCGGTGGGAATAATCTAAGATAGATAGATAGATAGATAGATAGATAGATAGATAGATAGATATGAATATATTGGACTAGATAGATAAATAGATATAAACAGGCTGTGATAGATAAATAGATACGAACAGACTGTGACAGATAGATAGACAAATAGATAGATAGATAGATAGATAGATAGATAGATAATGTATAAACTAAGATAGATAATTATGGATAGACTGAGATAGGTAGATAGATTGATAGATTGATGGATAGATAGATTGATAGATAAATAGATATCACTAAATTGATAAATAACATTGCATTTGTTCTGACACAAAACTACGCAAAATTTTGTTCAAATTTCCATAAAGTCTAAGCGAAGATTTTCAATCAATTTCTTCACGTCATGCCATTCATGTCTTTCGAGTTGTGTTTCTTCTTTTCTCTCTCATTTGTTTAACGTTAGAAAGAATCCAACGCAAATTCAACCCTTAATTTTTTTTAACTCACTAAAGACAATAAATTACAGTGAATATCAACCCCAAGCAAATAATAAAGCGTCCCCTTTTTCAATCGTTTATTCAGATATTGATCGTAGTAAAGAGAAGATTTAATAAATTATGCGCGCGAAAAATAAAAGGCGCGAAAAATAAACGACGGGAAAAATAGATAAAACTATAATGAAAACTCTATTTGAGAAATGGTCTTTAGCTCTTTCTTAACCAAGATAACCTATCGGTATTAATTTACTTTTCCCGCGAAGAGTGGAGCGTTTACTTTAAATAAAAATCCAAAAGAAATAACCGTTTATTTATTTATTTATTTATTCGTATCTAGTACGACTTAAATATTTGATCTGCATTAACAGGAGATAACACCAGCTTGTGTTTGATCATTCCTTTTTTTTTTTTTCTTTCTATGCTTTTCTTTTTTTCTTTTTTTTTTTTTGTTTGTTTGTTTTTAATTCAAAATTATTATTCGTTATTTGCGGCAAATAGGGAAAAATAAAGCGTATTGCCCGATGATGTTTACGCGCTAAGAAAGTTTCACGTAATTTCCTTATAAAATAACGATGAGCTAAGAAAATATAAGAATTAAAAAAAAAGTTCAAAAACCAGATAAACAAGATAAAATAAAAATAAACAAAACGCTTTCAATCATTTTTCTCCTGGGATACGAATTGAAGTTGAAAGAATATTGTCACAATCAACGACATGCAACTCTGTATATAATATACCTACATATATATACATACATATATATATATATATATATATATATGTGTGTGTGTGTGTGTGTGTGTGTGTGTGTGTGGTATGCCTATGTATCTACCTATATTTATGATATGATTATTCACATGAACTATATCTGGTAATATCTATCTTTCTGTCCATATTATATGCATATATATATATATATATATATATATATATGTGTGTGTATGTGTGTGTTGTGTGTGTGTGTGTGTGTGAGCTCTTCTTTGACTTAAAAGGAAAACCCTATTGATTTTTTTACTATACCCTATGCAGAAATACATGCAAACTGATGCGTATACGAAATATCAAGGTTAAATTCATTAGTATTTATGTACGTGTGTGGTATTTTACTTTAATCTCTTCATACATACATACATGCACACACACACACACACACACACACACACATATATATATATATATATATATATATATATATATATATACAGATAGATAGATAGATAGCGAGGTGGAGAGAGATACAAGAAAGAGAGGAATATGAACTGATAGAGAGATAGATTATAAGTATTCAATCTCTCTAGATTAGTCATTTACCATAGCTGTAGCAATCTTACTTGTTATTCCCCAACAGAGAGAGTGGGGCAAATAACGAAAGAGAGAGAGAGAGAGAGAGAGAGAGAGAGAAAGATATAGAGAGAGAGGAGAGAGAGGGGGAGAGAGAAGAAAGATAGAGAAAGGGAGAGAGAGAGAGAGAGAGAGAAAGGCAAAGAAAGAAAGATATATATATATATAGAAGAGAGGGGGAAAGATAGAAGAGAGAGATAACGAAAGATAGGGAAAGGGACAGAGAGAGAGAGAGAGAGAGAGGGGGGCTAAATAAAGAGAGAGAGAGAGAATTGGTTATTTGGCTAGTTACGACATTTTAACTCTTGTTGGCGATCGTGTTGTAATCGTGGTTATCGCTGTAGGAAATAGATACAGCGATCCGATACAGTTTGTATTTCCCACAGAGCTAATACCTTTAGAAGTGGTATGAATCCAATTATTCTTCTCCAGCTAATGTAAAATAATATTGCTGACTGGGGTCTTTAGACTTGGTATGCCTACCTGTTTAGGAGAAAGAAAAAACTCTTAATTTTAATCTGTTAAATTTCGCTTGAAAATTGACCTTGTGTCGCATCCTGCTCGTTATGTAGAAATTAGGTTAATGCATATCAACTCTTGTCCGTTTATTTGATGTCGAAGTTGGTCTTTAACTTTTCAAGCAATTACCTGAATACAATTAATTAATGATAAGAAGAATTTGTAAAAATATTGCTTAATGCAACTATTCGTGATACATATAATTTGCATACGATTATATAGTTTAAAGTATTTATATGTTATATGAATATGTATGTTTACCAACCCCTCTGCACGAGTAGGATGTGACACAAGGTAAATTTCTTAAGCGGAGTTCAACAGGTTTGAATTCAAAGTTTTCTTTCTCTAACACCGGTTGCCTAACCAAGGTTAAAGAGCCCAGTCTGCCCTACTATTTATCCATAGGTGGAGAGAGAGTAGGATTCATACCTTTTCCAAGAGTATTAGCACTAAGTGAAATGCAATTAGCACATACCGGATTTGATCTCGGAGCGACGAGTCCATTTCCCATGACTTTAACCATTACACCACGCACTTCCATGTTATTAGAAATAGTTTATGCACAATTATAGGGTTTAAAGTTATTCCTGCTTAATAAGAATCCTGTCGGCTGCACCTCTGCAAATGGTTAAAATCACCCCAATTGGGCAAACTGTTGGCCATGAGTGATGACCCGTGATGCTTAAGGATGGAATCCTGGTGGCTGAGTAGTCTATGACGCGTAACACTCCACTTCGGCTCTTACTTAAACTATACAGGCTCGGAGAGGCTCGTTCCGATCAATTGGCTGGTCACATCAAGCCCTAGCATCTATATGACTGTCCCAACTGTATTGCCCTTTGTGGCAAAAACCCACCACATTTTATCATATATTGACATGTGTTATATAATATAATAAAGGGCTGATGTGCTAATATATAATATAACATGTTGTTGATTTCCTGTTATATAATTATGACTTAATATGGCGTTACATAAGAGGTTGAAGCGACGTTCTCCTGTGGAATCCAACACATGGACATGCTAACGTAGGTCGCCCACTAAGGCCCAACATTGATCAATTACGTGAGGACGCTGGTTGCTGCGCAGAACTCCCATGGGGCAATGAATGATAGGGAAGTTTGGTGAGAGATTGTCACGGATATCCGTGCTACTTGCGCGACATGATGACGTATATATATATATATATGCTGTTGGCATTTCACATAGCACTAATACCCTTGGGAAAGGTATAAATCCATATATTCTCCCTCCAGATATGGGTTAAAGAGCAGGACAGACTGTGCCCTTCAGCCTTGGATAGGTAACCAGTCTAGGAGAGGGATAACTCTGAATTCAAAATTCCTGAGGTCGATCGTTGATTGGGTTTATGGCAACCCTTGATGCACCAATTCTTTAATATCGACTGTGCCAAAAAGTGTGGATGGTCCAATGCAAGCCTTCATCACTATAAACAAATCGCTGTGTGGGTGTTCATTGTGTGTGTGAACCCTCATTTTTATCTTGGTAAATACAGATTTAAACTGGGTACTTTTTTGACACACATTGTATTCTGAAAACAAAAATAACGCTTCATTCAGTCTTCATTTCTATCTTGATAAATACAACATTAAACTTGGTACTTTTTTGACTCACCTTGTATTCTGAAAAAATTAATGAATGAAATGTTAACTTTTAGAATACAAGGTGTATCAAAAAGTACAAAAAATGTCGATATTTTTGAGACACCTTGTATAATATAATAATTGTTTGATATGCTGTTACGCAATTTAAGGGGTTGATGAACTATTGAATAAAACTAAAAATAATTTTAGATTAAAAGAATCAATCATGGTAAAAAATTGTTTATTTGATATACTTAGCATAATCTGACTCAAGGATATAATATTTTGAGCGCCGAGATATTTAAGATCTCAGATAGGATTAAAGAAAGTCATGGATTCCGAAAAAAAAATTTTTCTGAAAACAAAATGGCGTTTTTGATTTTCCCTAATATCGCTCCATTCATTAAACTTGCATGAAAGAATAAAACAAAAAAAAAAACAAAGAAAACGGTCGAGCAGAGAAAGCAAAAATAATTGAATATATAAGAAACATCAACAGAAAAACAAAAACGAAACGAATCATCATTGAAATTCTTTTTTGCATGTATACGTAGTTATATCTACGTATTGATTTATGCCATCTGTCGGTCTCTGAGGACCCCATGGATTGTTGCAGGGATCTCGACACTGACGTGGGTAAGGTTGCATCGACAGCTGGTCGTTGCCCATGCTACAGGCCTCCCCGCTGATGCTCTCCAAGTGAAGTGCTAAACAATTAGGCATTAGAGTCGCCGCAGGAGTTGACAGAACGAGGAGTGCCTCAGGGATTCCACCTCCTGCTTTTGTCACGGTACTGTTGCAAGTTATTCTGCCACTTTGGGAGGTAATCTAAATTCCGTTTCCCAATACCGAGACTACTTTCTCTTACCAAAGATAGAGAGACCAGTATATATATATATATATATATATATATATATATATATATATATATATATATATATATATATATATAAAGGTCTTTTTATAGTATGTTTGAAGCATTGTGCGTATGTGTAATATAACGATTTTTGATTGAAGGCAATATTATATTTATTTAACTTTTTTTTTAATTCTAAATATTTTCGGAAATAAAATTCCATCATCAGAGTTATTAAAAGTACTAGGTGTTTTTTTAGTACTTACGGCGATATTGTAATCATCTGTTGTTTTAAGAAGTTGAGGAACGCCGTATATTTGAAACATTTTTTCTCTTTCGGTTAATTCTGTGATGTAAAGTCGGCTATTTCCGTGATGTTAAATCGGTTCGGCTGCTCCTGCGCTCGTGGAGATTGTTCGAAATTCTTTTCTTTTTTTCTTTTTTTTTTTTTAACACCTAGTACTTTTAATAACTCTGATGATGGGATTTTATTTCCGAAAATATTTAGAATTAAAAAAAAAAGTTAAATAAATATAAATTTCAACACATGTTGCATTGTCTATTGACTTCAAAATCTTTATTTATATATTATATATATATATATATATATATATATATATGTGTGTGTGTGTGTGTGTGTGTGCAATACAAGTCATCCGTAGTAAGAGCACAATGTACATTGTTTCACGTGTGTAGACGGAGATTTTTACTCTGTGTCTGAATATGCGGTTACGAGCTAAGCTTGTTGTTGAAATGAATTATTACATGAAGCAAATTTAAAGTTTTTTTCTTTCTTTATCCAATCCCTTTATATATATATATATATATATATATATATATATATATATATATATATTCCTGGACGAGACAGATTTCGTTTCACATAGCGCTAATACTCTTGGGAAATTTGTGCATCCAACTGTTCTCCCTCCAGCTATGGGCAAATATCCAGATAGCCTTGGCTCTGTAACATCCGTTTGGCAACAAAGCTAGAAGAAGGAAAACTTCGAATTAAAACCTGTCAAACTCCGCTTAAAAATTGACCATGTGTTATATAATAAGTACTACCGTTTAGAGTCAAAGTCGACCTGAGAGTAATTGTAAGGTAGAGAGGTCACTCCAACCTCTCAAATTCTACAGAACGTTAGCCTCAAGGCTGGATGTAGTTTAATGTCATACTCAGAACGCTCTCTTTCTATGAGGGGTCTTACATCTCTATATGGAATTCAGTCGGCATATTTTTGGCCCTGGTGATAGGGCTGGTATCGACCTAAAATTGATTAATAGTTTGGTAATGGCTTGGTTTGGTTTTGTTTTACGGCATATCAACATCAGTGGGTCATTTTATGCCGATAAAGTTTTGAAATAAATCAATTCTTAATGCATAATACAATTTTGTTTATCAACTCATGTTTTTCTATTTAACCAATAGATGGGACCCTCACAGGTACTACCACTCCGGGTCAGAGTGTACCAGGGAGCAATGGTGATGAAGGGGTGCTCCACATTCCCCAAACCTCCAAAACTGGAACCTCGCCATCAGATAGAGGTTAACGTCATTCCCAGGACATGTAGACCCTCAGTCACCGCCTTCTAGCACCCATATGATAAAAAGGGGTTGCGGCTTGCCATAAGGGCAATAGGGTTGGGAAATCATATAGGTGCTAGGGCTTGACGTGACCAGCCGATTGATCGGAGGGGCATCTCTGACCGCCCGTCTAGCCCAAGATAGGGCCAAAGTGGAGTATTGCAAGTCATGAACTGCTCATCCACCTGGGTTCTATCCTTAAGCATCACGGGTCGCTACCCACGGCCAACAGGTGGCCCCATTGGGGGTGTCTTACCCCTCTGCGGAGGTGCAGTCGGTGCATTCTAACGCCCCAGCCGACAGGGCGAAGTTTGGTAATGTTAGAATTTAGAAATAATGGGAAGGACTAGCAACAGATTTTCAAAACTTTCTCCTTGTCAGTGTAGCTTAAAATACACTCCCCTCGCCCCCCACCCCAATGATATCTTTGGTATAATACTCGACTGTATCTCATGGTGAGGCTCCTGTTTTAGAGTTTTAGAAGTGTAGAGTACCACCTCATTGTCATTACTTTTAGGTATACTATGAGCCGAAATTGGTAGTACATGTTAGGATCAAAGATATAGATAAAGAAAGAAAAGAAATGAGAGAAAAGGTGACAACAGTGAAAAACAAGGAAAGAATGAGAGAATAGTGAAGCATAGACAAAAAATCGAGAGAAAGAATAGGAAAGAGAAAGAAAGAAAGAAAGACGGGACGAGGGAAGGAAGTAAAAAGGGAGAATAACAAAAAAGAATAGAGAAAAAGATAGAGGATAGAAAAAAGTTAAAAAGAAAGCAAAACAATAAAAGAGAAAGAAAAAGAGGGAGAATAGTGAAACAGAAAGAAAGAAAGAAAGAAAGAAAGAATGAATGAATGAAAGAAAGAAAGGAATAGAGAGAACAAAAGGCAGAAAGAAAGTGTGAGAGAGAGAATAGTGAAACAGAAAAAAAGTAAGAAAGGAATAGAGAGAGAAGAAAGAAAGAAAAAAGAGAGAATAGGGGGAAAAAAGAATAAAAGAAAGAATGAAAGAATAAAAGAATAAAAGAACTACAAAAAGTGAGAAAGAAAGAAAGAAATGAAAGAGAACAACAAAAAGAAAGAAAGAAAAAAGAGATGATAGGGAAACAGAAAGAAAGAAAGAATTAAATAATAAAAGAATGAAAGAACTACAAAAAAGTGAGAAAGAAAGAAAGAAAGAGAGAGAGAGTGGGGGAGAGAATTGTGAAACGTAAGAAAGAAAGAATGAAAGAAAGAAAGAAAGAAAGAAAGAAATAGGGAGAAAACAGGATGAAAGAGGAGAGAGAGAGAGAGAGAGGGAGAGCGGGGGGATAGTAGAAAAAGAAAGAAAGAAAGAATGAAAGAAAGAAAAAATAGAGAGAACAACAGGATGAAAGAAAGAGAGAGAGAGAGAGGAGAGAGAGAGAGAGAGAGAGAGAGAATAATGAAACATACGAAAGGGAGGGAAGAAAGAAAGGAAGAAGAAAGAAAGAAAAGGTGTGGCAAAAGCTTTTTCTGTTCCAATGTTCCAATCCATCCGCATCAAATGTTTCGTTGTCATGTCGAATTGCCATGTGATTTTGACGCGACAAATTACCGAAACTTTGGCCTGGAAATTGGGGTTAGTACTTTTGAATGCGATGCAGAAAATGTTAACAAATTCAATTTAAGAGGTGACAATATTTACAGCACGTTCAAACGAATCTCTCCAACTTGTCGCCTCGCGACTTTTTAGCTTCCCGCATAATTACTCGTCATCAATTTG
>CM042144.1:103480382-103552882 GCA_023376005.1 Doryteuthis pealeii | reverse complement strand
GAGCATCAGAGGGTTTGACGTCATTCCCAGGACATCACCACCTTCTAGCACATATGATACAATGGATTGGGGCTTGCCATAACGGCAATAGGTTTGGGGCAATCATATAGGTGCTAGTGCTTGACGTGGCCAGACGACTGATCGGAGGAGGCCTCTCCGACCGCCCTTCTAGCCTAAGTAAGGGTCTAAGCGGAGTGTTGCATGTCATGGATTGCTCATCCAATAGGATTCGGTCCTTAAGCATCAGGTCGCTACCCACTGCCAACAGGTCTTACTTCCTCACTAGATGCAGTTTAACGTATAAGTTAATAATAATGGAGATACACAACTCTTTCTTTGAGTATGAATTTTAAGAAAAAAAGAGACTTTTTCAGGCAAAAAAAAAATACAGATGTAACATGGGGGTCCGCCGACCGGGTGCATTACTTTGTCTCCATTCCGACGTGTCGGACTTTTGGTTGTGTCGATTCACAGACTGTACCCGTCGAGGGACAATCAGAGAGGAAAAAACAAAACAAACAGAAAAAAATAGAGGTAGGGTGAAATCTTTCAGGCTGCCAAAGGAAAAACGTAACACTCAGCGTGGGCTATTTTTTTCTGCTCAGCCGTGCCTTCGATCCCCGAGGAGGATCCATCTAGTTGTATCTTCCACTCAATCTATCTGTTGCCTACATCTTTAAATGGATGTATCTGCTATCTGTCTTGGTCAATGGTTATGAAATCAACTGTACTACTCACTTCCCCAGACAAACTAACATCTAATCTTTTTTCCCAGCTTCCAACCATTTTTTCCTTCCCAGAATTCAAAGTAAAACCATATCCGGGACAACCCTTTTCAGATCACCCATTTCTTCTTAATGTTTTCTCCTTCCTAAACCATTCTATAGAAAAAAGAAGATTCTTATATTTTTCACTAATAAAAAAAGTAATGGAATTGTATTAAAAATTAAAGAAATAGTAAATGATTACGCTTTATTTTAAAGGAAAAACTAGTTTGTTTCAATTCAACATATTTAACAATTAAATTCTATTATGTACACAAAACCAATTCATATAAATATACACCAGTTTTTAGGGATTACTGTATGGTCAACATATCTAACTCCGGTTTCGACCGGGGGTGGGTCCGGTGGCTTCAGTCCTGGATCTTACAAGCTAACATCGTTGATCCCAGGGTGCAATTCCCCCAGGCAACACCTGCCCCTTCAAATCAAGGGGACAGGGCTGGGTTTATTGCCCCGTGCCCGAGGCGCCCTTGAGGTGGAATGTCGAAGGGATCAACGCATCTTTTGCACCCGTCACCAATGAGCTTCGGTTCATGGGTGGTCCCACATTAATAGGGCCTTGTGCCTAACCCGTACACGTGGGGTACGTGGTGAATATCTAGTGATTACTGTGTAATTCATTAAACTTGTCAAGAAGAAATGTGACATAAGTGTTGCTCCGCCCTGTCGACTGGGCGTTAGAATGCACCGACTGTACCTCTGCAGAGGGGTAAGACTCCCCCAATCGGGCCACCTGTTAGCTGTGGGTGGCGACTCGTGATGCTTAAGGATAGAACCCAGGTGGATGAGCAGTTCTCATAGCAGTGACTTGCTATACTGCACTTTGGACATATCTTGCGCTAGACGGGCGGTCGGAGAGGCCCCCTCCGATCAATCGGCTGGTCACGTCAAGCCCTACACCTATATGATTTTCCCAACCCTATTGCCTTTTTATCATATGGGTGCTAGAAGGCGGTGGCTGGGGGTCTATTTGTCCTGGGAATGACGTTAAATTCTATCTGATGGTGAGGTTCCACTTTTAGAGGTTTGGGGAATGTGGAGCACCCATTCATCACCATTGCTCCCTGGTTCACACTGACCCGGAGTGGTAGTACCTGTTAGGGTCCCATCTATTGGTTGAATCGAAAAATGTATTTATAAAAAAATTGTATTATCCATTAAGAATTGATTTATTTCAAAACTTTATCGGCATTAAATGACCCACTGATGTTGATATGCCGTAAAATAAAACAAACACAAACAAACATAAGTGTTGCTACATTTCCCATCGCCCACAAGATGTCAACCGTGGGTATTTAACTCTCCCCCTACAAATGTGGACATTAAAAATATTACTGTCAGTCTGTTTCCAGAGGAGAGAACATTACTTTTTTTTTTATTTTTAAGTCTCGTACTAAATAGTTTTCTTGAAGGAAGAATTCAGCTGATTTAATCCCTAAAGTTGCATTTTTAGGCATTTGATTATTCCTCCAAGAGTCATTCTTCAAACTAACAGTTTACCATTTTCTTTTTCAAATACGATCAGCTGGACTGATTCACATCATGCCTTTGCTGTTGAAGCATTTTCTTTATGACTTATGAAACTATAATTACTATACAAAGAGTTTTTTGTGCTCATTTCATGTTACGTCGTAATGATGATATTCTGCATAGAATCTTCAATGAATAATAGTATCGATAGTATCAGGAACAGCACCATTCCGACGTAACACGTAATGACACGGAAAGCACTCTCCGTAGCATTTACAAATTCATCCTTCAAAGTCAATCATGGGCAAATATCAGCGACCACTGATTGCCATAAAGACGCAAGCTGTTTCTATACTTCAAATAAAAATGATCGTTTGAAATCGTAAAGAGTGTAATTCCTATTCTACCTTAACGCTTTACCCACTGAATTTCCCCCGCGGCTATACCAAATTTTCTTGGTATTTTTACCTATATGATAGGATATTTCAAAGTTCACTATCTATTCACTTCAGAAAAAAATCCAATTTTTGATTGAGAAAAATAAAAATAAAATAAAACCCTGAAAGCTTTTGCACACACCAAATAGCTATCAATATCTATGTATATACTTCTCACCAGTGGTTGAGGTGTGCGTTCTAAATAAGGTAAAAACAAATTTCAAAGAAAGAAAGAAAGAAAGAAAGAAAGAAAGAAAGAAGGAAAATAAAACGTTCAATTTAGAAATACAGAAAGAAAGAAACAGACATACAAAGAAAAAAAGGGGAATGCTGAATGTTTACAAAAGAAAAAGAAAGAAAAAAAATAAGGAAGAAAGAAAAAAAGAAAGAGAAAAACCAAAGCCAGAAAGAAAGAAAGAAAGAAAGAAAAATGTAACTCTTGAGTTTCTACAGAAAAAAACTGGCGCAAAGCAATATTTAATTTTGCTACATGAACCACATTGTAGTGCCAAATTTAGTATATATAATAATAATAATAATAATATATATATATATATATATATATATATATATATATATATATATAATAAATGAGAAGTAAACAAACAAACAATGTGTTTTGATATGACTTTTTTATCCGACAAGTTTTGGGAGAATATGTGCTTAATTGAAGTCGTACCTAACTTTGAAAATTAATTAATTAATAATCAATGAATTAGGCTAAACAAACCGAGAAAAATCAATCTCTGTATGTACATTTTGGCCTATCAAGTCACATCAGCAGAGCTATTGACAGGAAGATCACTCTGTGTGTGATTTGAACCCTGACTTGAATAGGTATGCCCACCTAATTCCTTAATTATTAATTAATTAATTTTCAAAATTAGGTACGACTTCAATTAATGACATATCCCCCCAAATATATCTATATATCTATATCTATATCTATATCTATCTATCTATATATATATATATATATATATATATATATATATATATATATATATATATAAGCGAGAATAAAAAAAACTGTTAATAAAGGGGAAGTAGAGGCAAATTTGTAGACTTTGAGGAAAGAAGACTAAACAAAGGAAGAAAAAAATAAGAAAAGAAAAAAAGACGTAATGAAAATATAAATCTTTAAAAAGAAAAAAACATAAATCTATTAAGAATATTTGACTGTTCGTTTTAGACATTTTATAACTTCTTTTCTTTCTGACTTTCTGAGTCTCGTCGGTGAATTAGAAACAAACAAACAAAAAAAAAAAAAAAGACGAGAAAGAAAAGAAAAAAAGAAGAAGAAAAGAAATTGCGAATCCAACAATAACCAGAAACGCGCACTTGTTATCTTAATAAAAGAAAAAGAAAAAAACAGAAAAAGAAAAAAAGAAAGAAAAAGACTTAGGCAGAAATCTATGCAGTGGAATATAGGACGACATGCAGTTGGAACTGGTTTATTTATGGCATTTGATAAGCCCCTTTCGAAAAACGGTTCTGGTTTGAAATTTTGGTTAGAAAGATGAGAAAACGCAACAAACTAATCGCTCAGATATATTTGTCCGTATTTATGAGATGAGGCTTATAATTTTAGTTCTATTTTCTTATTTATACTTTGATTTCATTTTTTATCGTTATTTTATAAACACTAAATATCTCTCCAATCAATAGCTGAATTAACATTTCCAAACCAATTTACTTCAGATTTTTAACGGCTGTGGTTCATAGAATAATCTTAACAGAAAGTTGTAAGATACAATACTACATTTTGGGACCTTCTGTTAAGTTTTTAAATGCCATCCTTGACCAGTTGAAAAGGGCTTAAAGTAAGTCCTGAGGTATGGAATCCTTTGGTAAGCGAATAAGTCCTGCGTATTGGTAAAGATCCAGTGATTTAATCCTATGTCCGTCGTCTACGAGTGTCAAATGGCCAGTATGCTCAGTATAAGTATTGTCTCAGCAGCAGAGTACTGGCAGTGATTAGCCAAGAGAGATCATATGGTTCTTGCCGAGTCTATAAGTAAAACCAGGCGTCTATCAC
The DNA here is from genome assembly GCA_023376005.1 of Doryteuthis pealeii. Classification (NCBI taxonomy): domain Eukaryota; kingdom Metazoa; phylum Mollusca; class Cephalopoda; order Myopsida; family Loliginidae; genus Doryteuthis; species Doryteuthis pealeii. The sequence continues at coordinate 103,548,152 of CM042144.1, read as the reverse complement.
ACACCTTATATAGCAAAAATCTCAACACCTTCTCATTTCAAATTTCAAATCAGATGAAAATGGTTAGGTAAATAATAGCGTTCTTTACGACATATGTAATTTACTTCCATTTCATTTTTTCTGTATCTAATCACATTTTTGTTGATATGTCTGCTTGTATGTTTGCTACTTGGAGCACCTTGAACTAGTGTTAACGATATTTTACCTCCGAAACCACGTTTGACTTCAAGATGACAATGGTGATATTTTAAAGTAATTAAAATAATGTTGAAACAAGGCCCGGGGTTACAGTGTCCTGAATATTGTGTTTCTAAATGTCACAATAAAGATGAGTACAACAGTCGGAAATATCAAATTTAATCGCTCAGAGTTCTATTAAGTACTTTGACTATATTCTTCTATTAAATGGGCGGGATTCAAAGTTTACATACGGAACATGTATACCTAAAGAGGGTTTCTTTAACTCTTTTGCTACTTGAAGTTGCTCACAGCGGCTCTCATCCCATTGTGATGCCACCGTAAGCCGCTGACCATGGCTCTCGAATTTGTCACTTGTTTACAATGAAAAGTAACTTCGTGAATCCTCCTGCTATCATTTATTTTGTCTGTGAACCAAACTTGAGACTGGTACTTGGTCATTTTGCAATCTGAGGCCTGTGTGAGAGACAAGTATATAACAACGAAAATAATAATGGATTATTATTATTTACTCCTTTTGAGTTTTCACATCAGCATTAGCTGATGGTCTTTCACTGGAGTCTGAGTGACAGCAAGTCTCCTCAGGTCTCCAGGATTCTTCTGAGTATTCTGGCAGATTGCAGCAGTGCAGTGTTCTTAATGGTTTCAATCCTTCCTCTGATATCCAAACTTTCCAAACCCTTTTCTAATCCTTTTGGGACTGTTCCAAGTGCACCAACTACAATTGGTATCACTTTCACTTTCATATTCCATAACTTTTTCAGTTCTCTGGCAAGGTCCAGATATCTGTCCATTTTTTCATTTTCTTTTAGCTTCACCCTGTGATCTGCTGGAACTGCAAAATCCACCAGTTGACAAGTTCTTTCTTTTTTGTTTATCAACACTAGGTGTGGTCTTCTTGCTGGGATAAGGTGATGCGTTTTTATGTGTTTCGTTCTCAAGAACAGATTCTGGTTTATGTATATACCAGTTTGTTGTATGGTCAAAGTTTAATTTTATGCATAATTCCCAGTGGATCCCCTTCCCAACCCAGTCGTGTCTAGTTTTGTATTTCCATTGTGCTAGTTTGCTACATTCGCAGAGTACATGGTTTACAGTCTCATCTCTATTACCGTAAAGTCTACATTCATTATTATTATTATTTGAGTTTTCACATCAGTGTTAGCTGATGGTCTTTCACTGGAGTCTGAGTGACAGCAAGTCTCCTCAGGTCTCCAGGACTCTTCTGAGTATTCTGGCAGATTGCAGCAGTGCAGTGTTCTGAATGGTTTCAATCCTTCCTCTGATATCCAAACTTTCCAAACCCTTTTCTAATGCTTTTGGGACTGTTCCAAGTGCACCAACTACAATTGGTATAACTTTCACTTTCATATTCCATAACTTTTTCAGTTCTCTGGCAAGGTCCAGATATTTGTCAATTTTTTCATTTTCCTTTAACTTCACCCTGTGATCCGCTGGCACTGCAAATCCACCAGTTGACAAGTTCTTTCTTTTTTGTTAATCAACAGTAGGTCTGGTCTTCTTGCTGGGATAAGGTGATCCGTTTTAATTTCAAAGTCCCAGAGAATTTTGTGCGTTTCGTTCTCAAGAACAGATTCTGGTTTATGCATATACCATTTTGTGTGGTCAAAATTTAATTTCTTGCATAATTCCCAGTGGATCACCTTCCCAACCCAGTCGTGTCTAGTTTTGTATTCTCGTTGTGCTAGTTTGCTACATTCGCAGAGTATATGGTTAACAGTCTCATCTCTATTACCGCAAAGTCTACATTTACTATTTTGTTGGGTCTTATCAATTTTCGCTTTGATGTAGTTTGTCCTTATGGCATTATTTTGTGCAGCAATTATAAGTGATTCTGTTCTCTTTTGAGGTTTCCCTTTCTTAACCATGTCCAAGTCTTTTGATGTGCAACCTCATCTATTTGTCGTTTGAAGCGTCCATATAATTGTTTTTCTTCCCATTTTTGTTTCTAGTCTTTGTCGTTCTTCTGTTTGTCCATCTGCCGTTTCTACTATTGTTGGTCGCCATAAGTAATTTGTCTTTGCTCTTCCTTGTGTAATCTTCAAGTTGTTGGATTGTGGTTTCTACGCATTCCTCTATGTTGGCAAGACCTCTTCCCCCTTCCTTTTCTTGACACATACAATCTATCTCTATCATCTCTAGGGTGGAGAGCCTTGTGCATGGTCATTAATTTTCTCGTCCTTTGGTCTATCTGTCTGAGTTCTTCTTTTGTCCATTTTAAGAATGGTCCTGAGTATCTTATAATGGGGACAGCCCAGGTATTAATTCCTTTGATCAGATTTCTGCTGTTAAGTTTCGTTTCTAGAAGTTTTCTAGTTCTCCTGAGATATTCCTTTTTAACTTTTCCTTTCATTTCTGCTTGCATGATATTGTCCGCTTCCAAAATTCCTAAGTATTTGTAGCTTTCATTTTCATCAAGAGATTTTATAGTTTCCTGATTTGGTAGTTGTATTCCATTTAATAGTTTTCTTTCACCCCTTTTTATTACAAGCATAGCACATTTTTCGATTCCAAATTCCATCCCTATATCCTGGCTATATATCCTAATAGTTTGTACTAGGCTCTCCAATTCTTTTTCATTTTTTGCAAAAATTTTAATGTCATCCATGTACATAAGGTTATTATTATTATTATTATTATTATTATTATTATTTCACTCCTTATGAGTTTTTAACACCAGCTTAAGCTGATGGTCATTCACTGGAGTCTGAGTGACAAGTCTCCTGAGGTCTTCTGATTATTTTGGCTGTTGTCTAGTTTGTCTCAATTCTTCCTCTGATTTCCAATTCATCGAGTCTGTTTTCTAAATTCTTGGGCACGAACTCATAAGTAACGTTTTGCTGTGTACAATTACACATAGACACACCAGTGTAAGCCGAACAGCACACAAACTTACATAAAATTATCTCTGAATGTCTAGAGGAACACTAGACGGGATTGATGTCTGATAGGGACGGGTAGCGAGCGAGAGTCATGGGAAATCTGTGTTGTCAGCATGAACCAATTATGATGATGAGTTGTATAGAAAAGATCTGTGAGAAAAACTTGCCAAACAATTGCTTTCCATCTGGCGGTAAAAGACCTGCCAGAATCGATGACCGATAGGGATTGGTAGCGAGAGAGAGAGAGAGAGAGAGAGAGAGAGAGAGAGAGAGATAAAGGAGAGAGAGACAGAGAAAGAGACAGAGAAAGAAAGAGAGAGAGGAAAAGAGAAAAGAGAGAGAGAAAAGGAGAGAGAAAGAAATATATATAGAGAGAAAGAGGCAGAGAGAGAGAAAGAAAGAGAGAGATAGAAAGAGGGAGAAAGAGACAGAGAGAGAGAAAAAAAGAGAGAAAGAGACAGAGAGAGAAAAAAGAAGAAAGAGAGAGAGAGAGAGAGATAGGAATAAAAAAGGAGAGAGAGAGAAAGAGAAAGAGAGAGAGAGAAAGAGGGAGAAAGAGACAGAGATATAGAAAGAGAGAAAAAAGAGAGAGAGAAAAAGGAGAGAGAGGGAAATAGACTGAGAGATAAATAGACAGAGAGAGAAAGAGACAGAGAGAGAAGAGAGAAGAGAGAGAGAGAGAGATAAAAAGGAGAGAGAGACAGAGAAAGAGACAGAGAAAGAAAGAGAGAGAGGGAAAAAGAGAAAGAGAGAGAGAAAAAGAGAGAGAAAGAAATATATAGAGAGAAAGAGGCAGAGAGAGAGAAAGAAAGAGAGAGATAGAAAGAGGGAGAAAGAGACAGAGAGAGAGAAAAAAAGAGAGAAAGAGACAGAGAGAGAAAAAAAGAAAGAGAGAGAGAGAGAGAGAGAAATAAAAAAGGAGAGAGAGAGAAAGAGAGAGAGAGAAAGAGGGAGAAAGAGACAGAGATATAGAGAGAGAGAAAAAAAGGAGAAAGAGGGAAATAGACTGAGAGATAAATAGACAGAGAGAGAAAGAGACAGAGAGAGAAAGAAAGAGAGAGAGAGAGAGAGAGAGAGAGAGAAAGAGTCATGAGAATCCGTGCTATCAGCAAAACCTGATGATGATCAATTTTATAGAAAAGGTATATGAGAAAAAATTGCCAAGCAAGTGCTGTTCACCTCCGACAAAAAACAAACAAACAAAAACAAAAATAAACAAAACTTTGTCATTTTTATAGGTATTAACTGTTTTTGGTGCAAGACAGCGATTTAGATAAAAATGATTTTTTTTTTATTAGAACTGTGCTATATCGACGTGTTAGTTTATACGGTAAATTTTCGTGCTGGGGGAGGGGGAGGGTGTCCACATTGACTGAGGGGATTCGAATAAACTGTAGTATATTGCCAGTGAACAGATAAGATCGTTGATTTTTTTTTATATCGCTAATGTAGACACAATTTTTTCATTATTTTTCCAGTGGAGAAATATTATTATTAAATCGATGATGCTACTGTTGTAGACATAAGTGTTTATTATATCTCCATTGATTGATTGATCTTAACGGCATTTCAAACATGCTAGGGTTATTTTATGTCTAGAAGTTAAGGAATTGTATTCAGTGTTTGTTTGTATTTATTTTTTGTCCTTATTTTTCCTGTGGAGGGATATTTTTATTTAATTGATGATGCAGGAAAAACAGTATCACTGTTGTAAGCATGAGTGTTTATTATATCTCCATTGACTGATTGATTGATCTTAACGGCCTTTTAATTCTTCTAGGGTTATTTTGTGTCTAGAGGTTAAGGAATTGTGTTCAGTGTTCGTTTATATTTCTATCTCAATGTAACTGTTTGGTGTTTTTTCTAAGTGATTTATGATATCAGCCATTCTTATCTAATCTATTGATAATGGAGATTCGCTCTTTATTTGTCTGTAACAAAAACTACGTCACTGCTTACGTCACATTATACAAAATCGTCCTAACATAGAATAAATACACTCAAAATTTGAGCATGCAACATTAGACGATCCTCATTGTTTGTTTTTTTTAAACAAGTTTTAATAAATACATGTCTGGCATTATATATTTATATATTGTTTGTTTTATTTTAATATATATTTAAAGTTATCAGAACAAAGTTTCCATTTCAGATTGTTTGATTTTTTACTCCTTTAATAAATTTGATGATTTTACTTATTTAGGGTACAAACTCGCTGACACGGAATTTTAAAATCCCACACCCTCAGGCAATATCTTTCAAAAATTCATTTTTACATCGCCCGGAGTGTGTTTTTTATTTTTCTAGTATGAATAATTTACACACAGTTGTATGGTTTCAAGTATTCATTTCGAATTATACGGTGCCAAATTGGAGGTGCGTGGTGTAGTGGTTAGAGTCGTAGGAAATTGCCTCGTCGACCTGAGTTCAATTCCTGGACGAGGCTGTTTACATTTCACATAGCGCTAATACCCTTAAGGTAGGTGCGCATCCAACTACTCTCCCTCAAGCTCAATGGGTAAATAGTATGGCAGACTGGGTTCTTAAACCTGGCTACGTAACCAGTCTAGGAGAAGGAAAACTCTAAATGCAAACCTGTTAAACACCGCTTAAGAAATCGGCCTTGTGTGGCATCCTGCTCTTGCGAAGGGGTTGGTAAATATATTTATGGTTCAGGGTAATTATTTCTATGTAATAATACCCATCTGTTTGAACAGAGTAACTAATAATCCCTAGTAAATGATTATAGCGTCAAGTAACTATTATTTATAAGAATAGTTATACGGTATTAATAATTCCTATCAAATACTAATAGTTTTCAAACAGGTCTATTTGATACATAGTTTAGAAGCTAGCAGATAATTCTACATCGGGTGAGAGGGAATCTGAGAAATAAGATAATTGTTACATAATCTATGCATAGATTATTGTCAACCCCCTGTATTTCTGAAGGGATGGCCCCTTTTCATATCACGGGCGGGGCTTTCCATCGAATATTACAGAAAGCCCGCGAAATACGTGAAGTCACGTGGGACCTGGTTGGGTCTTCAGTTCCAGCTTGGATGTCAGGCAGATAAGGCCTATCTGCCTTAGCTGGAGCTCATTTTCACACGCGCGCTGTGTTTAATTAGAGGAAGATGTTGGTTGAGTAAATAAAGGTTTAAATAAATAATATGGTTTTGTGGTTGATGAATGTCTTTGCAACAAGACTGACCTAGAAGAAGAAATGAATCAAGGACGACCAACCAGCAAGAACAGAGAATAGAAACGACTAGAGATTACGAATGGCCAAAGAAGTAAGTTATGCATCTATCTGTCTAATTGTGCCTATATCTCTCCTCTCTCCAGTAAAAGAACAGTTGTGTATGTACCCAACATGGGTATATGTGTATGAGTATGCAACATAATGAAGGAGTATTCCACACTCCGTATATGCAGTTTAGTGCCCAATCCAGGACACCCATTTTTAAAGAGTGTATTCTAAGCTATACCGACTGGATAAATCTTCAGTGGGGAGGGAGGGGGGGAGAGAGAAAGAGAGAGATTAGCATTATAACATCACTAATGTATTGTATTTTATTGGCATGGCAGTCTCAGAAGACTATATAGTTCTTGTGCTCCTGACGTGAATGTGAAGTCTAATGTTCGAAAGACAGCCTTGACCACAGATGATGCATGTGAAGGCTGTCCCTGCAGATGTTGATGTGCCAGTGTTTTGTTGGCGTCCCTTTCTTCTGGATCTCTTAGCTTCATGGTGTTGCGCCAGGGTGACTTCAGACGTGAACGGTCCGCTATGGAGAGCCTGTCGACACCGAGGGCGGTCGTGAGTCAAATTTTCCCAGCTGGAACATGAGATCATTCTTGCAGACATCCTTTAAACGTAGCTGGGGAAGACCAATCTGTCTCTTACCAGAAAGATTTTTATACTTTTTACATATTGAACTATTTTGGCAATAGCTCTTAAGTAAACATATCAGACTGTGGTACATCCACAGGTCCTGCTAGTATATGATAATGAGGATTGAGGATTTTCCATTTGGGCGATAGAGTTGGGACAATGATATGGTGTCAAAGCTTGACGTGCCCAGCCGACAGATTAGAGGGGTCTTTCCGACCGACTGTCTAGCCTAAACAAGTGCTAAAGTGGAATGTTGCAAGTCATTAACTGCTCATTTACAATTAATCATCACGGGTCGCCATCAACAGACAACATGTGGCTCTATTGGGGGATTTTTCTCCTTTGCAGAGGTGTATTTTCAAGATTATTAGCGCTATATGAAAATGCTAATAGACATGTCCAGGATTTGAACTCTGTTCGCCGTGTACATTTTGTACTAGGATAACCATTACACTTGAAGCGGCCTTATATTTGTTAACTATTAGGAAGCACGTGGTGTAATGGTTAAAGTCATGGGAAATGGACTCGTCGCACCGAGTTCAAATCCTGAACGTGGTAATTGCATTTCACTTAGCGCTAATACTCGTGGGAAAGGTATGAATCCTACTCTCCTTCCAGCTATGGCTAAATAGTAAGACAGACTAGGCTCTTTAACCTTGGCTAGGCAACCGGTCTAGAAGAAGGAAAACTCTGAATTCAAACCTGTTGTACTCCGCTTAGGAAGTTGACCGTGTGTCACATCCTGCTCGTGCGGGGTTGGTAAATATATATATTTGTTAACTAATCGAATAAAACTATCGAAATAGTTTTCCGGTGTACGAAAAGTGGGCAAATAAGTGGAATTCCTTAAATATCGTCTCGAAATTACAATGTGGATAAACAAAGGCACTTTACCAATGTCAGAATTTTTATTTCTTATTCTAAAAGTTTTGACTGCTTTTTTTTTGGTGTGTTTTATTGTTGTTTTTTGTTTGTTTGTGTTTTTTTTCTTCCACAAACTTTCCTTGGAAATGTTTTACTGTTCATCTTAGTTATTTTTTTTAAAAAGAACATTATTTATTTATTTATTTATTTATTTATTTATATAAAAAAGAACTTTATTTATTTATATAAAAAAGAACTTTATATATATATGTATTATATATATATGTGTGTATATGTGTGTGTATATATATATATATATATATATATATGTATATATGTGTGTGTGTGTGTACATATATATATATATATATATATATATATATATATATATATATATATATATATAATATATATATATATATATATATATATATATATATATATATATATATATATATATATATATTATATATATATATATATTATATATATATATATATATATATATATATATATATATATATATATATATATATATAACTTTTTTTCTGTCGATATTTCCTAGAGTCTCTCCGTCATTTTATATATTTATTTATTTTTTTTAAGTCCTTCCACTTTTTTTAACTTCCATTATTTTGGTCAAACAGAAAAGAGAAAAAAAATCTCCCCACAAAAAAACCTTAAGTGAACTCGAGGGTAATCATGGAAGAACATCCCCTGTAGAAGTTCAATACTTTTATGTGCACGTCGGACAGTATTTACTTCAGTTTTATCCGATTCTCATCTAAACCCGTTTCCCAACTCCACTAAAAAAACATTGCCGGGAACAAAAATTATCGTGGGTCAATATCCAATTTATTCGAATAATTGATTGCTTCATTCCTTATTCTAATCACGTGATGTCTTCATTTTTCAACTCCAAATCGTTATTCCCTTCTGATTGTATTGTTTCTAAACAGACAATAAATACGAAAACAATTCTTCAATACAATAATGATCGAATAATTGAACATAGAGATCTAATAAAAACATTGGCCCTAAATTAAAGATGTAATAAAACTGTGTTTCTCCACTGGGGATATGATAGAAATAATTGTCCCTATATAAGCGATATAATAAAACATTTGACTCTACATTAACGATATAATAAAACACTTCACTGTAAATTAACAATATGATAAAACATTTCTAAATACATTAACACTATAATAAATCTTTTGTCTCTATATTAACAATATAATGAAACAATTGAATCTTATTAGCGATATAATAAGAACACTTTTCGCTATGTTATCGATGTGATAAAACTATTCTTTGTGCATTAGCGAAATGATAAAAAACGTGTATTTATATAAGCGATATAATTAAACATTTGTCTCTATATTAGCAATATTATAAAACACTTTTCTCAATAATAGCTATATAAATAAATAAATATAAAAACTTGTATCTATATAAGCGATTAATAAAACACTTCTCTTTGTATTAGAGATATTGTAAAAGACTTTTCCCAATATTAGCTATACAAATTAAAAAAACAAACTTGTATCTATATATATATTTACCAACCCCTCCGCACGAGCAGGATGCGACACAAAGTCAATTTCTTAAGCGGAGTTCAACAGGTTTGAATTCAGAGTTTTCCTTCTCCTAGACCGGTTGCCTAACCAAGGTTAAAGAGCACAGTCTGCCCTACTATTTACCCATAGCTGGAGGGAGAGTAGGATTCATACCTTTCCCAAGGGTATTAGCACTAAGTGAAATAATTGCCACGTCCAAGATTTGAACTCGGGTCGACGAGTCCATTTCCCATGACTTTAACCATTACACCACGCGCTCCCTAACTTGTATCTATATAAGCGATATTATAAAACATTTGTCTCTATATTAGTGATATTATAAAACAGTTTTCTCAGTATTAGCTATATAAATAAAAAAGAAACATGAATCTATATTAGCGATAAAATAAAATAAAACACTTGTCTTTATATTAACGATATAATAAAACACGTTTCTCAATAATAGTTATACAATTTTTTTTAAATGTATCTATATAAGCGATATTATAAAACACTTGTCTCTATATAAGCAATATTATAAAACACTTTTCTCAATATTAGCTAAATAAATAAATAAAACACTTGTATCTATATATGGTTGGCAACCTTCCGTCTATTTTAGACGATACTCTCTCTCTCTCTCTCTCTCTCTCTCTCTCTCTCTCTCTCTCTCTCTCTCTCTCTCTCTCTCACTTACAGCTACGTGAGTGGCTGAACAGACCGATCCTCGAATGGCAGTCTCTGGTGCAGTGGCATAACTGGTGACTGCCACTTCCCGTGTTTATTCGGCAAGCCTTGGAGTGTCCTCTCCATTTTTTTATATTAAAAAAAAAAAAATTTATATTAAACTACGTAGCCTGGGTTGGGTTTTGGTGGATGAGCTGTCGCCCTAGTAGCGGATCCACCCTCTTTACACAGCCGCTGTTGTCCAAAGGAAAGGTGAGGGCCTATACAGTTTGGTAACGACGATGTCGCAGGAGTTGCTGGGAAATGCTGTGATTTAGCACTAACCACATTAGGGACTCCAGCTCCTGATTTGTTTTCGGGGTTTACTCCCTTTAGCCTTTCCTTGGAATAAGGTAAACTCTTTATTAGCGATATTATAAAACACCTTTCTCAATATTAGCTATATAAATAAAATAAAATACTTGTATCTATATAAGCGATATAATAAAACACTTGTTCCATATTAGCGATATTATAAAAATCCTTCCTAAATATTAGCTATATGAATAAAATAAAAACATTATCTATATAAGCGATATAATAAAACACTTCTCTGTCCATTAGTCACATAATAAAACACTTGTCTCTACATTAAGAATCTCATAAGACAGTTCTCTATACATTAGCGATATGAAGGTGTGTGTGTAATGAATAGCATGAGAGGAAATAGACACGACAAGACGAGTTCAAATTCTGGATGATGCCGTTTGTATTTCACATAGCGCTAATACACCCAGGAAAGGTATGCTTCAACTACTCTCCCTCCAGCTATGGGTAAATTGTACGGCGGACTAGGCTCTTTAACCTTGATTAGGCAACCAGTCTAGAAAAAAAAAACTCTGAATTCAAACCTAATTAACTGTGTTTAAGAAATTTACCTTGTGTCATATCCTACTCCTGTGGAGCAGCTAGTCGGCTGGGGTTTTAAAATATACCAACTGCTCCTCTGCAGAGGAGTAAGACTCCCCATAAATGGGCCACCTGTTGGCCGTGAGTAGCGACTCGTGATGCTTAAGGACAGAATCCTGATGGGTAAGCAGTCCATGACCTGCAACACCCACTTTGACTCTTAGTTAGACTGGACTGGTGGTCGGAGAGGCCTCCTCCAATCAATCGGCTGGTTACGTCAAGCCCTAGCACCTATATGATTGTATCGACCCTATTGCCTTATGGCAACCCCAATCTTTTTTATCATATGGGTGCTAGAAGGCGGTGGCTGAGGGTCTTCAATATCCTGGGAATGACGTTAAACTCTATCTGATGGTGAGGTTCCAGTTCTGGAGGTCTGGGGAATTTGAAGCACCCCTCCATCACCATTGCTCCTAAGTCCACTCTGACCCAGAGTGGTAGTACCTGTTAGGGTCCCATCTATGGGGTAAATAGAAAATTTGTTTTAAAAAAATTGAGTTTAATCATTTTTTCCAAACTATCGTTACGAATCTTTGAAAACTTTGTCGCATTAAATGACCCACCGTGGTTGATATGCCGTATAACGAAACAAGCAAACAAACAAACACATTCCTGTGGAGGATTTGGTAAATGTGGACGAGCAGATTCCCAGCCGACACGAACGAAACGAGTCCGGATATGTGTGGCCTGTGCGAGGGGGAGGAGTGTGGCGAGTGACCACGGAAATTGAACTCGTCACCTCTTCGTTGCTGAAATGCTGGTGAAATTCCGCACGGCAGTGCAGAGTGGCCCGGATGTGGAGTCTCGTCGTGAGGATTGACGCGTGCTGATGAATGTTGAACGTGCAATTCAGATGAGGAGCCCGAATGAAACACAGCAATGGGATATTTAGGGACCTGCCCTCCCAGATCGGGAGAAAGTCTGCAGTAGCATTTTGGCTGTCGAAACGAGTGGAAGAGAGAATATATTTGGATAGTGCTAGTGAGAAGACTAGAACTGCTGGGAGAGCAAAGCAATTACGACGACTACGACTGTCTGATAATCTGAAGGTCCCTGGTTCATTCCTGGGTTTTGGCACCACTGATAAGTGATAACCTGAAGGAAGCAGTTTGCTAAAGTAAATATAAATAGTAATATAATAAAACACTTACCTTTCCATTAGCGATACAAAACGCTTCGAGAAAAGACTTAAACTTAAGAAACAACGACGCAAAAATGTAAATATGAAATTAAAATGAATCCAATTTCCTAACCTCTAAGCATAAAATAACCCAAGATGGATTGACTTGCCATTAAAAGATATATATTAAAACAAACAACTATTATGCTACCCCGTAGACTTTATACTGTCACGTAACTGTTGTTGATCAGGCAAAAAGGGAGGGGCTGATATTAAGGTCTTGTCACGCCAGTTTACCCGATGCGTGATATCAGCGAGAGGCGGGTAATTTGTGAACGTGACTCCAGACGAAACAAAAACAACTAACTCTTCCAAACGGACTTTTTTTTCGATAATTTTTGTTTCAATTTTGTTATTCATTGTATTTTTCACTTTTTCTTTCTTTTCTTCTTCTTCTTTTTCTTTCATCCATTCTTTCCTTCCGTCTTTATTTTTTCTTTCGTTGTTTTCTTCTTCAAAAGACGTGACACAAGGCAGAGATGCTGATAGGTACTCGTCCTACATCCCTGACGCACAAAAATCTAAAAAGACGCTGTAAAATCGTATCCATGCGTCCCAGTGTTTTTCTTTTTTCTTCCCCTACCATTTCAAGCTAACTGTAAATACAATATCTTTAGTTTCTTAGAAACGAATTACACAGAATAGGTTACAAGTTGGGACCCATCATTTTTTTCAGCGAACACATTCAAAGGAAATATGTGAGTCCAGGACGCTCTAAATCAAAAAGCTATCAGCATCACTACAAGATCAATTTCTTAAGTGGAGTTTAATAGGTTAGAATTGATAATTTTCCTTCTCCTAGACTGGTTGCCTCACCAAGGTTAAAGGTTCCAGTCTGTCCTATTATTTAGTCATAGCTGGAAGAAGAATTGGATGAATACCGTTTGTTGAGAAATTTCTAAAATAAGGTGTGTGTTAAAAGTCTACTCCTACTTATGGACTCGGCTAGAACCATGTGATCTCTCTTGGCCAATCACTGGCAGTACTCTGCTGCTGATATAATACTTAAACCCAACAGTACTGGCCATAACTACTTTAAAACTTCGTGGACGACGGACATAGGATTAAATCACTGTATCTTTACCAATACGCAGGATATGACTTATTCGCTTACCAAAAGACTCCATAACCCAGGACTTACTTACTTTAAGCCCTTTTCAACTGGCCAAGGATGGCATTTAAAAACTTAACACCGTTCGCATGTGCATATCACTATGTGGAATGCAAATAGACTCGTCTAGAATTTGAACTTGGGTCGGCGGATCTATTTCATACGACAATAACCATTACACTTAGCGCATCCTTTCTTCCTCCTGTATTTCTTTCTTTATGTCACTATTTATTTATTTATTCCTTCTTTTTTCTTTCCTTCTTTTTTTTTTTTTTCTTTTTTCTTTTTTCTTTCCTTCTCCGTTTTTATATTTCTTCTTTCTAAGTTTTTTTGTTTTTCTTTCCTTCTTTTTTCTTTTTTTTTCTTTTTTCCTTTTGTTTTCTTGCGGTTCATTTTTTAATTATTTTTTCTTCTTTATGCATTTTTCTTTGTGCACTTATTTAATTATTCATTTATTCTATTCGTTCTGTTTTCTTTTCACTCTTTTAGGTTTTTCCCAACTTGTTCCCCTCGGGTAGAGTTGTATACCCACTAACATATATCGGGCATATAATAGAGAGAGGAGAGACAGACAGATGATGTGATGATGGCCTTACATGTTAACTTCTGCTTACTGCTTCTAACTAGGTCAGTTGCAATGTTCTTCCGTCAATCTATGGACTTTCTGTTAAGTTTTATTGGTTTTACTTCTGTTGGTTTTTCTTCCTGTTGGTCTGGTCATTTTTTATAATCAATTAACACAACTTGGTTGTTCTCTGATAAAGCTTTTATTTCACAACCCAGACCATGTTGATTCCGCCGCAATGGGAGATACATACAGATCCACTCACTCTGAATTCTCTGCCGCATCTATCTTACACATAATCACGTCTACCAGAAGGTGAAGTCGGGTCATCGTCATGCCAATCATAACCCCAACTCCCCTAACAAAATTCCCCACCTCCGATTTTTAATCTAACAAATCTTATTCAAATATTCTAACTACAGGTACGTACATAATTCATAAGCTGCTTATGAAATTATATAACAGTAGGACATGACACAAGGTCGCAATTATGTGGCATCTAGCAAGGACCGAACACGCTATTCAATTGTATTGAATCAGGGAGACTAGCTTATTAACCATTACGCCAGAGACCCCATTGAATTTGAATCTTGTAAGTAATTGCCCAACCCGAGTCGGATGTGACCAAAATTAAAACTTCACCATTAGATGCAGTCTAATGTCAAACCCAGGATCCTCAGCCACCTCCTTATACCACATGCTAAAAAGGGTTAGGGGTTGCTATGAGGGTTGCGTCAATCATATGGTTGCTGGAGCTTAACGAGACCAACAGATTAATCGAAGGACCTCTCCAATCGTCCTTCTAGCCCATGCAAGGGTTAAACTGTAGTGTTGTATCTCATGGACTATTCAGTTATTAGGATTTCGTCTTAAGCATTTGATACTTAGGCTAAATGAGCGGTTGGAGAGGCCCCCTCTGATCAATTGAGTGATCCCCTCAAGCCCAAGCACCTATATTGTCCCAACCCTATTGAGCGTAGAGCAAACCCTAATTTTTGTTATCATATATGTACTAAAGGCGCGTGGTCTAATGGTTAGAGTCGTAGGAAATGGACTCATCAACGCGAGTTTAATTCCTGGACGAAGCTGTTGGTATTTCACATAGCGCTAATACCCTTGGGAAAGGTATCAATCCAATTCTCCCTCCAGCTATGGATAAATAGTAGGGCAGACTGGGCTCTTTAACCTTAATTAGGCAACCAGTCTAGAAGGAAAACTCTGAATTCAAACCTGTTAAACTCCGCTTAAGAAATTGACCTTGTGTCGCATCCTGCTCGTGCAGAGGGGTTGGTAAATATATATATGTACTAAAGGCGGTGGCTGAAGGTCTTACTGTCCTGGGTATGATTGTTAAACTCTATCTGATGGTGAAGTTCCAGTGCTGGAGATCAAGGAATGCGAAGTAACCCTTCATTATCATTACTCTCAGGTCCATTCTGACCGGGAGTGGTAATACCTGTTAGGGTACCATCTATGGGTTAAATAGAACAAAATGTGTTTAAAAATTTTGAGTTTAAAAATTTGAGTTTAAAAAATAGAGTACTTATCAAGAATGAATAAAATAAAACGTGTTCAGTATAAAATGACCCAACAGGGGTTGACATGCTGTAAAACCCAACCAACCAACCGTTGGCCATGAGGTGTTTATTGTCCTCTAAACATTGTCTCTTTGAAAGATTCTTTTAAACTGGTCCATTTTTTTTGTTGTTTTTTTAAATAAAAGAACAAATAAGGAAATATCTGAAAAATCAGCTCTTCTGTTTCTAATAATTCAATGTTGTCACCCTCTGTCGAATGTTCACAGTTTTAAACGGTAATGAAATAAGAATTGTTATTTTCAACAGACAGGTGCGAAAGACACTTAAAAGTTGTTAACGCTTATTTAGTCGTGATCGGAATTTTCTGCTAAAAATAAAACAAAAAAACGTAGAAGTTCAACTTGGGAAGTGAGAAATTAGAACTATTTTGTATTATAATTAATAATGATTTGTGTGAAAAAATCGTAAGGAGTAAAACAGCAACGATGACGATGACAGCAGCAGCAACAACAACAACAACAACAACAACAATAATAATAATAATAATAATAATAATAATAATCTATTAATAATGGAGATTCGCTTCCGTCACTGCTTACGTCACATTACCCAAAATCGTCATAACATAGAATAAATACACTCCAAATTTGAACATGCAGCATTAGACAGTCCTCATTGTTTTTTTTAAACAAGTTTTAATAAATACAAGTCTGGTATTTGTAGAATACTGATAATTGTTATTCTGTGTTACTTTCACCCTTAGCCAGGATTGAACCTGCAGTCTGGAAATGACTGTTACAGATTGTTAACTATTCGACAGTAGAACAGTCAAACACCTCCTCAGCTTAATGGACTCTTCCTGGCAGCAGTGGCAGGAATTATTTAAGCTGTTATAGTGGGTTCATTAATGAACTAGTAACTTCATGTTAGGCTTGGCCAGTCAAACCAATTGTTGACTGTCTAACTGACTGACTTCAATAGTATTATATATCTATATATAATTTGTTTTATTTTAATACATATTTAAAGTTTACATTTCAAATTGTTTTATTTTTTAATCCTTTAATGAATTTGAGGATTTTACTTACTTAGGGTACAAACTCGCAGACATTGAATTTTTTACTCCCACCCCTCAGGCAATATGTTTCAAAAATCTATTTTACATCGCCCGGAGGGTGTTTTTTTATTTTGTACTAGTTATAATAATAATAATAATAAGAAGAAGAAGAAGAAGAAGAAGAAGCAGTCATGTTTCATTCATATTGTTGGTTGTTGTTGGTATCCTTCCATATACGTGAGAAGATGGAGTAGTGTCCATTTTTTTCTTAACTACGTAGCCTGGGTGGTATTATATGGAGGACAAAGTAGCAAATCCCCTCTATCCACACTACAGCTGTAATCCAAAGGAAAGGTAACGAACCAATGCAGTTTGGCAGCGGTAGTGTCTTAATAATAATAATAATAATAATAATAATAATAATAATAATAATAAAAGTTAAAAGAATATCTCAGGAGAACAAGAAAACTTCTAGAAACCAAACTTAACAGCAGAAATCTGATCAAAGGAATCAATACCTGGGCCGTCCCCATTATAAGATACTCAGGACCATTCTTAAAATGGACAAAAGAAGAACTCCGACAGATTGACCAAAGGACGAGAAAATTAATGAAAATACACAAGGCTCTCCACCCTAGAGATGATAGAGATAGATTATATGTCTCAAGAAAGGAAGGGGGAAGAGGTCTTGCCACCATAGAGGAATGCGTAGAAACCATAATCCAACAACTTGAAGATTATACAAGAAAGAGCAAAGACAAACAACTTATGGCGGCCAACATTAGTAGGAGCGACAGATGGACAAACAGAAAAACAACAAAGACTAAAAAACAAAAATGGGAAGACAAACAACTATATGGACGCTTCAAACGACAAATAGAAGAGGTTACACATAAAAAGACATGGACATGGTTAAGAAAGGGAAACCTCAAAAGAGAAACAGAATCACTTATAATTGCTGCACAAAATAATGCCATAAGGACAAACTACATCAAAGCGAAAATTGATAGGACCCAACAAAATAGTAAATGTAGACTTTGCGGTAATAGAGATGAGACTGTAAACCATATAGTCTGTGAATGTAGCAAACTAGCACAACGAGAATACAAAACTAGACATGACTGGGTTGGGAAGGTGATCCACTAGGAATTATGCAAAAAATTAAATTTTGACCATACAACAAAATGGTATATGCATAAACCAGAAACTGTTCTTGAGAACGAAACGCATAAAATTCTCTGGGACTTTGAAATAAAAACCGGTTTACCTTATCCCAGCAAGAAGACCAGACCTAGTATTGATAAACAAAAAAAGAAAGAACTTGTCAACTGGTGGATTTTGCAGTGCCAGCAGATCACAGGGTGAAGCTAAAGGAAAATGAAAAAAGGGACAAATATCTAGACCTTGCCAGAGAACTGAAAAAGTTATGGAATATGAAAGTGAAAGTGATACCAATTGTAGTTGGTGCAATTAGAACAGTCCCAAAAGGATTGGAAAAGAGTTTGGAAAGTTTGGAAATCAGAGGAAGGATTGAAACCATTCAGAACACTGCACTGCTGCAATCTGCCAGAATACTCAGAAGAGTCCTGGAGACCCGAGGAGACTTGCTGTCACTCAGACTCCAGTGAAAGGCCATTAACTAATGCTGATGTGAAAACTCAAAAGGAGTAAACAATAATAATAATAATAATAATAATAATATAATAATAATAATGATAATAATAATCTTATCCCAGCAAGAAGGCCAGACCTTGTGCTGATTAACAAAAAAGAAAGAACTTGCCAACTAGTGGATTTTGCAGTCCCAACAGATCACAGGGTGAAGCTAAAGGGAAATGAAAAAATGGACAAATACCTGGACCTTGTCATAGAACTGAAAAAGTTATGGAATATGAAAGTCAAAGTGATACCAATTGTAGTTGGTACAATTGGAACGGTCCCAAAGGGATTGGAAAATCTGGACATCAGAGGAAGGATTGTGACCATCCAGAATACTGCACTGCTGCAATCTGCTAGAATACTTAGAAGAGTCCTGGTGACCTGAGGAGACTTTCTGTCACTCAGACTCCAGTGAAAGACCATCAGCTAACACTGATAGTTTTTATATACCCCTTTACTCGGGTGTATATAATCGGCGAGAGAGAGACAGAGAGACAGAGAGAAGACAGATAGAGTATATGATATATGATGGTTCTTACTTGTTACATTCTGCTTGTTGACTCGCTGCTTACTGCTTCTACTGTTTCTAACTCGTCGACCATTTTATCTGGGTTGACTTCTTCTAGTTGAGTATAAGTTTTCAGATCTATATACAAAATTATGTAAAACTTGCAAATCATACTCAAAATCCCATGACCCAGAAAAAACAGAACCCACTAATTTTGTAATAAAACTGTTAATTTTAGTTAGGTGGGGTTAGGGGTAGTTTAATGGAAAAATAAATAATTCTGTTTGTTCTGGGTCACGCTGTAATATCATGGGATTTTGAGTATGATTTGCAAGTTTTACCCTGTCAATTTCCCAAAATTAGCAATTTCTTTGGTATCATTTTAATTTACGCATCGAAATCTAACAGAAAAAAAACAATAAAATCCACACATAAAATTTGAACAAAAATAGGAGATTTTCAGGCATTGTCAGTTGTTTTTTTTATGTTATATCTCCGGCAATTCTTCGAATTGAGCGCTTTCTTTGGTATCAATGAAATATACGCATCGAAGTCTATCAGAAAAGAGAATAAAACCGACACTTATTATTTGCACGAAAGTAAGTGCTTTTTTTTTTCCTTTATTTTTATTTTATTTTTTTTCTAAGGTTGATCTTCGTTGATTTCTTAGGGCTGCCATCCCTTGTTTTAAATTATTTAACTAGACAGGGCTGTTTTTTTAATAAAGCTTTATTTCCAGAACCCAGACCATGATGCCGGGGCGGAGAAACCGGATCAGAGCGGTGTCTTTTACGTCCACTCACCCTGAAATATCTGCTGAGTCTGACTAAGTAAGACTTATTCTCATGCCTGTACCAGACGGTCAGCGGAATGTCACCGGTTGTCACTCATCGGCCTCAGTAACCTTCTACCGACCCCGTCATGTTTAATCTAACGGACCTTATTCAAAATATTCTAAGTACAGGTACGTACATAAATCATAAGCTGATTATGATTATGTAACATAGTTACGTATTGCTTAGTTAATATTAACAATCTGGAATGTACAGTGAATTAACGTTTCATTGAGAAATAATCCAGTTATGAGGCAACACAATGCGGAGTAAAAGTTTGTGAGATTGTTTTGTTGTAAATTACCACAGTAGTAACTTTTCACTTCCTTGAATAACCCATGAAAACGGCCTTGTACCAGACTATACTAAATGGAATAAATAACAATAGTCTACACGCAAAAATACACTAATGACTTACAAAAAAAAAAAAAGAAAAAAAAAAGAAGAATCAACGTCTCATTTATTTCAGGGAGAATAAATTCGCTATTAATTTGGTTCAAAGCTCTTTTCCAAGAGTCAAAATAAATATAATTAAATATAATTAGATCTTCTTTAAGATTTTTTATTCAAAAGTTGTTTGATATTTGAAATGGTAAGTTGAATTTGCGTCACCCTGTACACACACACACACACACACACACACACACACACACACACTCTCTCACACACACAGAGAGAGAGAGAGAGAGAGAGAGAGAGAGAGAGAGAGAGAGACTCACACACACATTTTATATTAATATAATATATATATATATATATACAAAAAAGTCTACATAAGTCTCGATAAGTTGAAACCTTATTGGTGTGTCTACAGACAAAGACAGACACACCTCCCTTTATATATGTATATGGCAGATATATATATATAGATATAGATATAGATATAGATATATACATTTACCAACACACGTACACACAGACACAGAGACACACACACAAAATATATATATATATATATATATATATATATATATATATATATATATATATATATATGCAATAGACCAAATGAGTTGATGGGGGAAAGTTTCTATATAGAACTTTCTTTATACACCATATACATACAATGCACAGACACACATACACACGCACACTATATATATATATATATATATATATATATATATATATATATATATATATATATGTGTGTGTGTGTGTGTGTGTGTGTGTGTGTGTGTACATTTCGTCCTATTAGTCTCATCAGCAAGGTTATAGACCTGGGAGAGTGCTGCGTGTGTGTCAGTCGAGGTTTCGAGTCACACACGGCGCACTCTCCCATGTCTATAATATATATATATATATATATATATATATATATATTTGCAGCCATAGACATATATGAAGATGAAGTACTCGAGAGACATTAATATATGACAATTACATCATATCACACAGAGAAAATGTATATGCATATATATATATATATATATATATATATATATATGTGTGTGTGTGTGTGTGTGTGTGTGTGTGTAATAGATCAATAAATAAAAGTCTAACAAACTTCCAGAGTTACTGATGTATCTATACAGTAATACATACATATATATATATATATATATATGTGTGTGTGTGTGTGTGTGTGTGTGTGTGTGTCTAAAACCCGTCAGTAATAATCTGACAGTTTTTAAGATTCTCACTGCTGAATAACTGACTTGATCCGCTTTTTAACATAATTTTATTATCCTCCTCATCCCCCCTTCCTCATCTCCTTCTTCTGTTTTTCCTCCGTCCTCCTCCTTCTCCTTCTCCTTCTCCTCCTCCTCACTCGTCCCATTTCATCGGTCTCTTTTTTCTTCCTGTCTCTCTTTCATTTTTACTCGTGATCTTACCTTTTCTTCTTTTAGTTTCTCTTTTAATTGTCATTATTTCTCTTCCCACACTTTAACTCATTAACCACCTCCTATCCACCGCCCCACCCACCGCCATTGTTTTGTGTCACACCTTTTACCTGCACCTTTCAGCGCGCTTTATTCATTTCTTTTACTTGCTTACGCGTTCAATTTTCACTAAATTTCTCTCAATCGCGTTGAATGTTAGCAACTTTTCTGCTTCTCATTAGCAGTGCATTTGATAGCGTATCGACCTCTGAGCTGTAAATTAAACTATAAAACATTTTTTTTTTAAAAGACTAGAGAAGAAAATACATGTATATTATAAAGATCCAAATAGCGCATTATCTGAAATGATAGCGTATCGACCTCTCAGCTGTAAATTAAACTATAAAACATGTTTTTTTTTAAAAAGACTAGAGAAGAAAATACATGTATATTATAAAGATCCAAATTTTGGGAAATTTTCACCTTTAATTGTTAAAATTCCAAGCATAATATTGTGCGTGCGCATTATCTGAAATGAACTTAACTGTTATTAAGAATACATTTTATGATATTTTTCTGTTAAAGCATGCAGTTGTATTGTTTTCGAAACGATTCTAAGATTTGTATATTTCGCACAGTCACATTCAAAATGGCTACCGTCTTGTTTCAAAGTGAAAGTCAGTTGGCTAAATTCCTAGCATAAAATTATCTGAAATGAACTTAATTGTTATTAAGAACACATTTTATGATATTTTTGTGTTAAAGCATGAAGTTGTATTGTTTTCGAAAAAGTTTCTAAGATTTGTTTATTTCGGACAGAGCCTTTAAAAATAGCTACCGGCTTAGTTCAAAGTGAAAGTCAAGGGAGGTTACTCTAATTGCCTTATTTGCTAGGAATTCTGACTACTAAAGGTGAAAATTACCAAATTTTGTAAATATCTTGTGGTGGGGCTCAGGTTAGTCAAAAGCTGTTCAATATTTTAAGTACTAAGTGGAATTAGTGCCGCTCTGTATGTGACATTGTATCACACCGTAAGTAAGTAAAGTCGTCGGGGTGGCCTAAAGTTGTTATCTGCCAGCCAGCGAGGGATTCTATCCCCTTTTCACTAGCGCTAGACGAAGGAGATTGTTTTATCATCTGAGGTGGAGCGCCGCACCTACTATTCAGCTCCTCACTTTACCGCACAGATCCCTGTGCTACTCATATGCTGAGTTGGGGCGGACCGGTATCGAACTAGGAACCTTGTGGTTTCTAGCCGGACGCTCTACCGACTGAGCTAACCCGGCCCTTACCGTAGCCGTGGCGAATGGGTTGGATAAATGCTAGCAAGCAAGTCTCAGGGGTCCATTACTGATGAATAGTGAGTTCGATCCTTGCTGAATGGACCACACTTGTGATATTGTTTCACAACGGCGAACGGATTGGATAAATACTTACTATATAAGTAGAATTTCGAACGTAATGTTGACCAAATTCCAATGCTTATTTCTTTTATTTGGTCTGTTTTCATGGATACTTTCCTTCGAGTCAGAGGTGACGAACGTTGCGTTTTTCTACAACACTTTGCGGTGTTAAACTCTGAAGTCGGTGATTAACGAATTTGATCGGAATCGAACAAAAAAATTAAAAATAAATAAATTGAAACATATGGGAGAGAGGAAAACGTGTGAAAAAGACAGTGAGAAGCAAAGACGCAAGTGGTACGTGAAAAAAAGGAGAGAAAACGTGTGAATTTGTAGACGAAAAACAAATGCAGAAGAATGGATGATCGATAGAACAAGAGAAACAATAAAAAACAGAAGTCAGAATGGGAATTGTGTCAGAAATAATATTTTGCACTGTTATTATCAAATGCTTTCAAGTAACAAATGGTAGTGATTATTTGTAACCTTTTATATCTTGAAGACACTATGTTAATACAAATAATCTGAACACAATCCTATTGTTTTCTAGTAACTAATAACAATAATTATTTTATTTTTAAAAATAATTATATCTTGAAGAAACTATTTTAATACAAATAATCTGAACACACTCATATAGTTTCAAGTAACTAATAACAATAATTATTTCAAGTAACTAATGGTAGTGATTATTTGTAACCAATTATATCTTGATGAAACTATTTTTAATACAAATACTCTAAACTCAGTTTTATGTTTTCAAGTAACTAAGAAAAATAATTATTGGCATTAGTTACTTGAAACCATTTAACCCTATAGTTAATTGAAGTTATAATTGTTTACAAATGATTATAATATTTTGTAAAGAATTAAGTAACTATTCTTAATACAAATAATTTTCCCACAGTTATATTGTTTCAAGTAAATAATGATAACATTTTTGTAACCAATTATATCTTGAAGTAACTATTCGTAATAAAAATAATTTGCATACAGTTACATGCTTTCAAGTAACTAATGATAATTTTTTTTAAACCAATTATATTTTGAAATATATATTCTTGATTTCGATTCTCATTAACTGTCCTATACTTCTAGCCTTGTGCCACACCTAAGTTAAGCTTAGTAAATAACTATATGGTTTCAAGTTACTCATAATATGTAAATGCCTATAGTTTCGAGTAACTATTCTTAGTATTATCTGCGTTATTCGGACTATTGTCCGCATCTTCATTGTTATTTGTACAACGTTTCGGCCGATATGCCCTTTGGCCTTCTTCAGGTATTTCTTGTCGGACTCGGGAACCTTCTTGGACGCGGGAACCTTCACGGACTCGGGAACCTTCTTTTCGAACTCGGGAACTTTCTTGTCGTAATCGGAATCAAACGTTGTACAAATAACAATGAAGATGGGGACAATAGTCTAAATAATGCAGATAATACTAATCTTCAAGCCTCATCTCAAACATTCAGAGAAATAACTATTCTTAATTCAAATAATTTGCACACAGTTATATGGTTTCAAGTAGGGTAAATTTGCAGACCATTGTTAGTGTGTTTGATTCTAATTGGGTGCTCCATAGTTTTAGCCTTGTGCCACATCTAAGCTAAGCTTAGTAAATAACTATATGGTTTCAAGTAACTCATTATAAATAAATAATTATAGCTTCAAGTAACTATTCTTAATTCAAATAATTTGCACACAGTTATATGGTTTCAAGTAACTAATGACAATAATCCTTTGTAACAATTATTGCTTCAAGTAACTATTCTTAACACAAATAATTTGCATACAGTTGACCGATAGATTACGAACAATTACTACACTTCGGATCTAAGTGAACCTGAAGTAATGGCAATGAAGTGGTCAATCCACACTTCCAAGATTGAAGAAACTGGAGATCAAAGGAAAAACTCAGGTCACCCAGACCACAGCATTGTTAAGATCGGCCAGAATACTCAGAAAAGTTCTGAAGACCTGAGGAGACTTCTTTTGTCAATCAGACTTTAGTGAAAGACTACCAGTTAAAACTAATCTGGGAAATTCGCATTAGGAAAAATATTTGAAGTTCATAAATCTGCAAGAAAGAGAATTTCTTAAATACACCCCACCCAGTGGGGCTGTTAATATAATAAGCACAGACCCAGGGTATTGCAGTCCATCTGAACATCATGTTTATAACCGTACATGAAACTTAGAGTCATGGGTTGTAAAACTGTAATCCTTCCTTCGAGTTTTTACATTGGCTCTGATACTAAATTAATCGAGATAATAAATAGATATATAAAAGATATATATATAAAAGATTTTTATAAAAACTATATATATATATATATATATATATATATATATATATATATATATATGTGTGTGTGTGTGTGTGTGTGTGTGTGTGTGTGTGTAAAAATGGAATTGTAATTGAATCCGACGATATGAGGAAGAATGAATAAAGAAAAGAAAGTACAGAATGGATAATAGAAGATGAATTTAATCAATATCACTTACACATGTGTTTCGGTCAGTTTATCTATGTGTGCACGATTCAAACTATTATTATTATTAAATAAACAAATTAAATGAAATAATAATAATAGAAAAATGTAAAAATATTCCGTACCCAGAGAAGATTCGACCTTCATAAGAGTGAAATTTTATTTTGAATGAAAAAAATTCGTTGGAGAAAAACGGAGAATTTTTAAATTCATCTTCTGTTATCCATTCTGTACTTTCTTTTCTTTATTCATTCTTCCTCATATATATATATATATATATATATATATATATATATATATATATAGTTATCAACCCACAATACTGTTTCGACGTATCACGTCTCTTCAGTCATTGCAAACTGCGTCAAGCCACGTTCGAAAGTCGGACGATTTTTCATCAGTCAGAACTTCTAACCACTGGGCCATATGCACAATCCACTTACGCTCAAACCGAATGAGCTGTCACAAGCTCATGGGGGTTACTCAGTGAAAAGAAAACTTACCACTATGGTGAGAGTCAGCAAAACTATCTTCCCGAACTTTTTCTTCGATCTGATAAACTGATTGACGCTTAATAAAGATTTGATTTCACTGTATACCGCGCATAAGAAGTTTCATTTTGGGGTGGTCCATATTCTATTCTAGTGTGTATAGAAGTATGGAAAAATCAAAATCAAACGTTATAATATGTGTATATATATATATATATATATATATATATATATACATATTATATATATATATATATCATTCGTCAGAGACACATACCCGGATTCAATTATCTTATTAAAAGTAAGTATGTTCATGTATGCATAAGAGTGGTCAGTCAAATATTCGCGCATCTTCTCAAGCAAAAGTTGAAGCTATTTCAGCAGCAGCTTCGGCGAACGTGCGTATGGAAAGATGCTGGTGAACTATCTCCCTCTCGCATCTCCTCGCATCTCCTCACAAATTCCTGCAGCTCCCCCCATCTAGAAGAGCGACGACGTTAACCGAGTCGGAAGACAAAGTAGCCAAACCCTAAAAATGAACAGCGTGACATTTTAATGTGACCCGAAAACCCACATCCTCTTTCCTCTGAACTCCCCCTCTTCCCTGAACTGCAAAGAAGGAAGTGAGTAAGGAGACCCTCCTTACGTTGATAGAAACTAAATCGATTGACAAGGTCGTATACGTGTCCACGGCACGGTCGTTGGAGTAAGGTGATTTCACCGGTCAAATGTGTTCAGACCTGGGCGCAATGAAAACGATGCTCAAATCAAAGCCGCTTGATATAATTATACCGCCAGGGAACGTGTTGACTTGCGTGGGAAACAGAGGCACCAATGTTACATTACCTCGGCATTGTGATGGCGGTGAAGATAAACGTTGAGTGCCGTGAGATCTCGTTGGAAAATTGCATAATTTAATAGAAGGGATTTATAAATTTCTGCCTCAATCTGGAAGCCGGACAAAAGTTTTGTGCCAAATTGCTATCAGATCAGTTTTCACTACAATCATTTATTTCATTTTCTAGCCGTAAAGAATAATCGAAAGATGATTACAAATGACAAAATCAAGAAGCGATGAATTCAACTGAACTGTTGACACCAGGATCAAACCTGGCTGGTTGATTGATTAGTTGCTGAGTTTGTGATGGCACTTAATGAAATAACAACAAGTGTCTGTTATTTAATGCCAAATCCTGTTTATATATATATATGGGAGTAAATATGGAAAATAAATCCGACAATATTAAGAAAATTTGAAAAAAACAAGTGTTCCGAAAATAGGATGAATTTATTTATCGATGTTTAAACATTTCGGTTTATTTAAACCTTCATCAGGATGTATCTTGGGGTGAAGGTTTAAAGAAACCGAAATGATTAAACATCGATAAATAAATTCATCCTTTTTCGGAACATTAGTTTATTCAAATTTTCTTAATATATATATATATATATATATATATATATATATATATATATTAAGTAAGTAAAGTCGACGGGGCGGCCTAAAGTCGGTATCAGCCAGTCAGCGAGAGAGTCTATCCCCTTTTCAATAGCGCTAGACCAATGAGATTGGTTTAGCATCTAAGGTGGAGCGCCACACCTACCATCAGCTCCTTACTTACTGCACAGATCCCTGTGCTACTCATACGCTGAGTTGGCGAGGACCGGTATCGAACTAAGAACCTTGTGGTTTCTAGCCGAACGCATATTTGGGAATAAAAAGGCCTTAAATACCATGGTATCGTTTATGGACCATTTCCACTCGCGAGTATGTTCACGAGCTTCTTCAGATCACTGATATATTTATTTAGACAGGCACATGGCCAAACTCATTTTATATTCATACATTTCACCTCCCTCATTCAGGGGTGGTCATTTTGCATTCTTTCTCTTCAAGTGTCTTTTTTATTAATGAAATTTTTTTTTTTTTTTTTTTTTTTTCCTTTGGTTGGCCTGCTAGTCTCTTTGGTAAATTCCTAAGTTATTTTGACTGACCAACAGGATTTTAATTTATGGTCTAGATGTCGTTTCGCTCTAATTGGGTCAAGTGGAAAGCAGGGAAGGTATGTCTTTTTCTCAGCGGGTGGGTATCTGAGTTACTTTATTAGGGCTATCCTAGTGTGTATCATTTATTAAAGCATTTTTTCCATACTTTGCTATTTATATTCTTACACTTATATCTATGCTGATAGCCCTAATAAAGTAAACTCAGATACCCCACCCGCTGAGAAAAAGACATACCTTCCCTGCTTTCCACTTGACCCAATTAGAGCGAAACGACATCTAGACCATAAATTAAAATCCTGTTGGTCAGTCAAAATAAACTTAGAATTTACCAAAGAGACTAGCAGACAAAGGAAATAAAACACCACCAACCAAAGGAAAAAAAAAAAAAAAAAAAATCCACCAATAAAAAAGACACTTGAAGAGAAAGAATGCAATATGACCACCCCTGAATGAGGGAGTAAAATGTATGAATATAAAATGAGTTTGGCCATGTGCCTGTCTAAATAAAATATATCAGTGATCTGAAGAAGCTCGTGAACATACTCGCGAGTGGAAATGGTCCATAACCACGATACCCGCCTTTTTATTCCCAAATAAATTTGCTCTGTTTACAATAATTAACATGAGCTCTCATACGGAACCTGTATACCAAGAAATTATATATATATATATATATATGTGTGTGTGTGTGTGTGTGTGTGTGTGTGTGTGTGTGTGTGTGTGTGTGAAAAGTATATAAAAATGGAATGAATCCGACAATATGATGTATATAAATAGAATAACAATATTAAATATTGTTCTAACAGATATCTGTTTCAACCTTTGGGGTTTATAAAGTATAATTCAATTGAAATAAATTTCAAAATTAAAATGAAGACAATTGTAAAAGAGACTTAATAAACACTGCTCTGCATCAGAGTACATATTTTTGTTGAATGAAAAAACGAGGAAAATTTAACCGTTTGACACGAGATGTTCAAATAACGCTCACGTTCTGGGTCAGAATGTATTTTAAAAATTTGTATAAAAAACGTATCTTGGTTTTAAAATAATGTACATTTTATTTTTAAACCTAAAATCTCAAAAATCGACGAGAAAAACTCAAAGTTTGAAAATAAAGGATAAAGGAGTATAAAAAATGTTATAATCCAACCATGAAACAGAGTGTAAATGGAAGGGTATATATATATATATATATATATATATATATATATATATATATATATATATATATATATATATATATGTAAGAATGGAAAATGAATCCGACAATATGAGGAAAAAATGAGTAAAGAAAAGAAATGTAGATGGATAAAAATGAATTTTATCGATATCACTTACACATGTTTTCGGTCTGTTTATCAAACTGTATACGGATTTACGTTATTTTAATAATAATTATTATTATTTTAATAATAATAATAACGTAAATCCGTATACATTTTGATAAACAGACCGAAACACATGTGTAAGTGATATCGATTAAAAGTGATATTGATAAAATTCATTTTTATCCATCTACATTTCTTTTCTTTCCTCATTTTTTCCTCATATATATATATATATATATATCTGTGTGTGTGTGATTTGTTTTCCTTCACAAGTATATTAACAAATAATATTGAATATTAATAAATTGGTAGTAATAATTTTCAAGTCGGTTGGATTTTCATGTTTAATGGCTTAACGACCTTTGTGGGTTATTTAATGCAAAATCCTTTCTTTCTGTATATGCGGTGTGTTAATGAACTGTTTGTTCGTAAGTATTTGTTCGGTTTAGTTTTATAAACTAGTAGAAAAAATTCATTAATTTCATGTAGAAGAAGAAGAATCAGAAGAAGAAGAAGAAGAGAAGGAGAAGAATACATTTTATAGACGAAAATGTGTGTATACATATGTACACATATATATTAGAGAAAAATGGAAATATATCATATGTAAGTATAAAGGTATAACAAAATATTAAAAGTTTCGCTTAATGCTCTTCAGGGCTAAGATCTGACTCTTAGCCCTGAAGAGCATTAAGCGAAACTTTTAATAGGTTCGTCTGACTCATTAGATTTATCTTTATTATTTGCTCTACTTAGGTATTGAGCACTTTTTACTTATTAGCTTTAGTCTCCTGGCGGGTTTGTATGTATATATATATCTTATATATATATATATATATATATATATATAACATATAAAATGTTTTTTCTTTTGGCCAAAATATTGTACTAATATATAATTTTTTGTTGGTACGATTATCTTGGTCTTTTATTTTTTACAAAAAATTTTTTCTTCCCGGTTGATGTTTGGTAGTATATCTTTACAATCAAACTATTTGCTGGGTTTTTTCTCACCGCGAGGATTTACCAATAAGTTTGGTATATATATATATATATATATATATATATATATATATATATATATATATATATATATATATATAGCATGCGTGAGTTTGTTTTTTTATAAGAGAGAAAAAGAGGATCAGTAGGGAAATAAAACCTTGCTTGTGAAGACTAGTGTTAAGGTGGATGTAAAGCACACAGACACACACACACACACACACACACATACACACACACACACACACACACACATATATATATATATATATATATATATATATATATAATATCAAAATTTAACATGTACGAGTTCTTTCTTTATCAAATTTTTCACATTGTGTGTATCAAATCAAATTTGCTTTATTTGTATCGAAGGCAATCCACTGAAACAAAAGTTCCAAACGACGCAGCGCCATCTATCGTACGTTCACAGTAAAAATCTCACAAACCGCATTAGAGAGAGACAGAGAGACAGAGAGAGAGACAGACAGAGACAAGAGAGAGACAGAGAGAGAGAGAGAGAGAGAGAGAGAGAGAGAGAGAGAGAGAGTGTGTGTGTGTTGTGTGTGTGTGTGTGTAAAAAAGAAAGCGGGAAAAAGTCTGATTATTTGTATACGTGCGTAAAGTAAAAAAAAAAAAGTAACGTCGTCGGGGTGGCCTAAAGTCGGTATGAGCCATACAAAGAGGGAGTCTATCCCCTTTTTACTAGCGCTAGACCAAGCAGATAATTTTAGCGTCTGAGATGGATTTCCACACCTACCATCAACTCCTCACTTTACTGCACAGATACCTGTGTTACTCATATGCTGAGTTGGCGACGGTCGGTACCGAACCATGAACCTTATGATTTCTGGCCGGATACTCTACCGACTGAGCTAATTTACCTTTTCTTCTAGATATGTTTTATGATGGAATATGGAGCTTTGAAATATAACGTTAGATCGAAAAATGAAAACAAGGAAGATAATATAACAACTAAATAATTAATATTATCTGCGTTATTCGGACTATTGTCCTCATCTTCATTGTTATCTGTACAACGTTTCGGCCGATATGCTCTCCGGCCTTCTTCAGGTATTTCTCGTCGGATTCGGGAAACTTCTCGGATTTGGACTTCTACAAACGCTTTTTTAATTATGGGATCCTGAGTTCGAGAAGGTTCCCGAGTCCGACAAGAAATACATAAAGAAGGCTGAGGGCATATCGGCCGAAACATTGTACAGATAACAATGAAGATGAGGACAATAGTCCGAATAACGCAGGTAATACTAATCTTCAAGCCTCATCTCAAATATTCAGATAAATAACTAAATAATTAGTTTGCTTTCAATTTTTTTGTTAAATCGCATATCAAATTTTGTAGCAGATTAGTGGTACTATTTGACCCATAGTTAGAACTCATGTACCACAATGTTGCAATCTAGCACGTTAGCCACTACGCCACAGGAACCAACCCCACTTGCCATTAGATTTCAATAAAACAAAATATGAATCAAAATGTTAATATATTTATACTAAATTTTAAATAAATAGAAAAATAGATATGTATAAAGTATTTCTATCTAATACTAATAAGATTTACATATATATGATGTCATATATTCCAATCCAATAACGTATACACACATATACACATATATAGTGTCAAATGCTCTTTATATTAATTACTTATATACACATATATGGTGCCAAGTAGGAAGCGCTTGGTGTAATGGTTAAAGTCATGGGAAATGGATTCGTCGCCCCGAGTTCAAATCCTGGACGTGGTAATTGCATTTCACTTAGCGCTAATACCCTTGGGAAATGTATGAATCCTACTCTCCCTCCAGCTATGGATAAATAGCAGGACAGACTGGGTTCTTTAACCATGGCTAGGTAACCAGTCTAGGAGAAGGAAAACTCTGAATTCAAACCTGTTGAACCCCGCTTAAGAAATTGACCTTGTGTCGTATCCTGCTCGTACGGAGGAGTTGATATATATATATATATATATATATATATATATATATATATATATATATATATATATATGGTGCCAAGTATTCCTACATAATTAAATATATATGTGTATTTGGGCAGCATTCTTTCATTTATATATGTAGAATTAAACAAAATTACATTCATGTCCCCACTCTAATTACCGAAATATTCTAACGGAAAATACACACATTCTGCACAAAGAAAAAAATAAACAAAAACTCCAAATACTAGAAGCTTTATACATAAAATAATACAAACCATCCTTAAACAAAATGAATTTCCAATGCAGTACACACATTTTAAAATGCCTATAACACCTTTCTCGTCAATTCTCCTCCTTCCAGCCTCCACATTAATATAATTTTTTTTTTAAACTGGAACACATCACCCTTGATGATGGCACTTCGAATTGCCGAAAGTACTCGGGACTTGAACTTTAGTGGACTTATCCACGAATTCCACTCAAATATTAAAAAGTTGGCGAGAAAACTCGAAAAGATCAAAAATAAAATTGTTAAACAGGAGATGTGTCTTTTGTTTAATTCTACATGTATAGATTAAATATATATATATGTATAAATTAAATATATATATATATATAAATATAATATATATATATATATATATATATATATATATATATATATATATATATATGGGGTCAAATATTCCTAATACTAATAATTTATTTACCTATATATTGTGTCATATATTCCTATCTAATACTAATGATTTATATACAATTATATGACATCAATCAGCCATAACTATTTTTTATTGAACCTCTACTTGCACAGGTAGTTGGTTTCAAGTATTTCTACCGAATACTAAAAATCTTTAAAAGATATTCGACTTCAACTATCTATTCCAATTTTTAAAGACCATTTTCTTGCACAGTTACAAGGGTTTATAAGGGGCCGGGTTAGCTCAATCGGTAGAGCGTTCGGCTAGAAACCACAAGGTTCCTAGTTCGATACCGGTCCTCGCCAACTCATCGTATGAGTAGCACAGTGATCTGTGTGGTAAAGTAAGGAGCTGATGATAGGTGTTGCGCTCCACCTCAGACGCCAAAACAATCTCCTTGGTCTAGCGCTATTGAAAATGGGATAGACTCCCTCGCTGACTGGCTGATACCGACTTTAGGCCGCCCCGACGACTTTACTTACTTATCTTATACTAATCATATCTACAATTGTATATTGTTTGAACTTTTCTTATTCAATACTAATAATTCATACAATATTTTACAATATACAATATTATGTCATTAACTAAGTATTACTAATTTCCTGTTCATTTCCTTTTCACAATTATATGACAGCCCTGTCAATTGGGTCTGTTAGAATACGCCGACTGCGCCTCTGCAGGAGGTAAGATCCTTTTAATGGGACCACCTGTCAGTCCATGACATATAACACCCACTTTGTCCCTTACTTGGTCTAGACAGTCCCTCTACGACCAATTGGCTGGTCATGTCAAGCCGTAGCACCTATATGATTGTCCAGATCATATTACTCTTATTGCAAACCCCCAATCCTGTTCCTCACATATAGGCTAGAAGGGGTGGCTGAGGGTCTTAAAATCCTGGGAATGACGTTAAACTGCATTTAGTAGCGAGTTTCCAATTTTGTATATTTAAGGAGTGTGGAATACCACTTCATTTCCATTACTCCAGGTCCACTATGGCCCAGAATTGTAGTACCTGTTAGGGTTCCATTTATTGTTTAAACTGATAAAAATGTTTCTATTGAATACCCAACAAGAATGAATAAAAAAACGTCCTCAACATAAAATAACACAAGGGTTGACATGCCGTAAAATCCGATATACCAACGCTTATATGATTTCAAGTATTTCCATCCAACACAAACGACTTGCACATAGTTACACTGTTTCAAGTCACCCCCTCTAGCATGAATAGGCAATTTGTGAGGAAGTGCGTCCCGGTCTCCTGCCTCAAAAATTGCTACCCGGTGACTATCAAAATAACAACCCCAGCTCGTCGTAATTCTTGTTTATTTATCGTAATTTATTCTTGTTTAGATATGAAGATGGATATATAGTTTGGAATAGACTGAGATAGATAGATAGATAAACAAACAAAATAATATAGATAGATATGAACAAATGGAGATAGATATTTTCGACAAGTAAATGTATTTGGTGTGGGGGGTCGCATCTTTTTTTGTCGTAATTTTTGTTTATTTAAACTAAAAACAAGACATTAAACAAACATGAATAAAAAAAAATCTTAGTATTTAAAGTAATATAAATAAATATGAACAAATTGAGATAGATAGATAGATAGATATGAAGATGGATATTTAAGAGACTGAACTGGGTCGTTATTTTAATAGTCACCGGGTAGCAATTTTTGAGGCAGGAGACGGGACGCACTTTCTCATAAATTACCCTCGAATAATTTCCAACATCTATTTTACCCATAAATGGGACCCGAATAGATCTGAGTGGACCTGGAAGTAATGGATAGGAAGACACAACCAACACCACGACTGGAGCTTCACCATCAGATGCAGTTTAGCGTTATACCTAGGAGGCCCATTTTAGAGGCGTCTTATCCCTCTCTAACGTATACTGTCGGCGTGTTCTAAGCCGCTGTTGGGGGAGAACAGCATTTAAATCCGACTGTGTTCCTATCTTGTGATAGAATTATTCTTGCTGTATCATTATTTGAAATGCTAAGCTGTATTATCAACTTCTCGAGACATTGGTAAACGTATTCGTTTTATATGCGGGAGTCCATATGAAATGCAAAGATGAGAAGAAGAAGAAGCCTCTGTTAAGCCTGGAAGCCATCAACAACGCAAAAGCCGCAGGGCAGTCGGAAAAAAACATTTTTTATTAGATTTAAATATCTCTCTAAACAACGCTTCTTAATCAAAATAGAAAGTCTAACGAAAAATATTGCAACAGATAATAATATTTCATTTTCAGAACACACACACACACACACACACACACACACACACACACATCATCTCATTTTACATCACATAGATACATACATATATATATATATATATATATATATATGTATGTATATATATATATATATATATATTATATATATGTATATATACAATTATATATTATTTGTAAAGTTTATATGTTTTCTGAAAACAAGCGTGCGTTTTGAGAGAACTTTTTGCAGCCATATATCGGGAAAATTATGGAGGTGCATGGTGTAATGGTTAGAGACGTAGGAAATGGGCATATTAATACGAGTTCAAATCCCGGATGAGGATGTGTGTGTGTTTTTATATATTATTTGATAATTTGCTTGAAGCATTGTTAGGTATATTATTATTTATTTATATTAAGAAGGAATTACAATGCGTATAACAATAGAATAAAATAATATTCAGTGTCTGAGATATAGATCACACCACTAATAAAATATCCATATGATTTTTATAACGCGCTAACCTTCAAATGGCATGTGTCAAAACCTGAGCCCAATTGGATTATTAGTTTACAAATCATAGTTATTTAACTGAAGCTACTGTTGCAAATTTTTAAAAGAATGGAACAATCTGAATTACGTGTGTTGATAAAGCATTGCTTTCTGAAGGGAGAATATACTGTTTAAGCAAAGAAATGGCTATAAACTGTTATTTGGACTCTGCTTCGTCAGAAACAATGGTTAAGAGGTTGTATGCTGACTTTAAACACGATCGTACAGACACAAATGATGCTGAATATATATATTGAAGTGTGTGTTCCACGTATTCATCTGATAAATATTTAATGAATATGGAATTGACTATGTATTTAACTATTTAATATGTTAAATACTAAAAGGTAAAAGCACCAAGCACTTCAATCTACCCGGAAATATTCTAGACAAGGTTATATGCACCCTAAGTTACACAGGGTTCTGTTTCGTACACACACGCAGAAAACAAGAGATCAAATTGCTATACAAATTATGCTCATACATACACACACACGCACACTCACATATACACACACACACGCATATATATATATATATATATATATATATACATGGCCTTAAATTTGATATCGACCTCTTTAAATGAATAATTCAATACACCTTACTTAAATTCTCTACAATCCAAATAGATAAACAAAACGGATTTAAAAATGGCACCCATACAAGCACTGACATAATAAAGATATAAGATTACAATATGTCCCCAAATGAACAGAAACTATTTAGCTATAAACATCTACAGATAACCTACACGTCATTGCATATTGCAACTTGTAAAATACTTTTTTTTTTTAAATTAAGATACATAGAGCCGGCTTACCTCGATCGGTAGAGTATCCGCTTGAGAAACTCGAGGTTCCTGGTTCGATTCCGACCCTCACCAACTCAGCGTATGAGTAGCGCATAGATATGTGCGGTAAAGTGAGGAGCTGATGGTAGGTGTGGCGCTCCACCTCCGACGGCAAAACAATCTCCTTGGTCTAGCGATAGTGAAAAGTGGATAGCCTCCCTTACTGTCTGGCTGATGCCGACTTTAGGCCACCCCTCATTATTTAAGTACTATATAACAAATTGTCAGTCATATGGAAATCAGATCTCACTGACAAGTTAAAGCGACAATTCTTCTAAGCCGTAGTTGAATCAATGCTACTGTATGGCTGCACTACTCGGACCTTAGCGAAGCGCGTAGAGAATAAGCTACATAGGAGCTGCACAAGAATGCTGCGTGCGATCTTAAAGAAAATGTGGAAACGACACGCCACAAGGAAGCAGCTGTACAACTATTTGCCTTCTATCACACAAAACATCCGAGTGAAACAAACAAGACATGCTGGACACTGCGGGTGAAGGAACGATGAACTCATAAGCGACGTCCTTCAATGGAAACCAACATATGGACATGCCACTGCGGGCCGTCCAACAAAGACCAGCTCCGCGCATATACAGTATGCTGCGCAGATGACCGAGGACAATGAATGATAGGGGTGGTTGGTGAGAGATTGTCATGGATATCCGTGCTAATAGCGCATGATGATGATGATGATGATTATATAACTGCTTGTTTTTTCCCGATATAAGGTGTGTGCTAGATGGCCACTTGTACTTATAGACTCGCCGACAACCATGTGATCAACCTCTTGTCCAATCACTGGCAGTGTTCTGCTGCTGATATTGTTACTTATACTGGCTGTTCTGCTCATATCTACACACATTGCCTTCAGCCTTCGTGGACGACGGAACATAGGATTATATCACCTTTGACACTACGTAGGATTATATAACCCAGGACTTATTCACTTACCAAAGGATTCTATAACTCAGGACTTACTTATTTACTTTAAGTTCTTTACAACTGGCCAAGGATGGCGGCCAGATACTTAACAGGTTATGGGCCCAGTCGGCATCACAAAATCCCCGTAATTTCAAGGGTTCAGATGATTTTTTAAATACTAGCGCCTGACTTATTGAGCCTTTCAGATATTGTAAAACATGCTTCGCTCCTATTAAATGGATTGGATGTTGATTTATCCAAATACTGAGATAATTTTGAAACTACACACGATATATCTGGCCGAGTAGCCATCATAATATAAATTAAGGAACCAACAATTTCACGGCAGAGCTTATTATCAATTAATTTATTTTCATTATCAAAACTTTTATTTATATCCAATTCGCATGGAGTATTTCGGGGCTTACAATCGGTCATATTAGATTTGACCAACAATCTTTTAATATATCTAGATGGTGTATACTTAACAATAACAGAGACTGATAAATTAATTTTTTCTTTATTGTTTAGTAAAAATTCGAAACTAATATGTTAGTTTGCGCCCACCTGTCCAAAATGTTGAAATCTTTCTGCAATCTTAAAGAACAAAAATATATTTTCTCCAAATAGTTACAATGATGGGCTGAAAATTTCATAGGCTGAAAAGCTCATAGGATGACGTCATATCTTAATTGCTGATGTCTTTGTGACTAATGGGATTGAATCACTGCAACACCGATGGAAGATTTGTTTCGACGACTGCAAGGGAAACCGTTGAAATATAAACTTACTTTGGTCACATTTCATGAGATTATCTTGGTCAGCCTATGAACTTTTCAGTCGACCCTCCTATTATCGATATTCTATATAGCTTTCATGAACATTAAAAAAAAAAAAACACTGAAAATAATATAATACTGCTATCTTTGTTTTAGAAGGACAACATCTATTTTATTCTAATAAAAATTGAAAAGGGTGTACTTCTTTATGGGCGATACTAAATACCCAGACATGCAGATTTGCATTTACATAGGATTTTGCACATACATCTTAATAGTTGAGTGCATGTATGTATGTGTGCGTATGTATGTATATGTGTGTGTGTATGTGTACTTAGAGGGACATACATGTGCGTACTTTTCTATTAGTTTATTCTTATGTTCGTGAATACACTACAGTCTGAATATTTCAACAGCCACTCAAATAAAATTTCATATTCATTTTTTCCTTCTGTTTCTCTTTTATTTAATATTTATATATTGTTATCCTTAATCTGACATCTTGTCATAACGAATTTTGCAGGTGCCACTAGAGATAATATAAAGTGTATCTTTTTGATCAACACCAGACTCTTCATTCTTGTCTGAACTCTCCTTCTCTGTTTCATTTTTTTAATAAAAAAAACCGCCGTTAAACTAGAATTCCATCTTGTTTTGTTGAATATTTGTACATATTTAAATATCATCTTTCGCTTGTCTTTATCTTAGATTTCAACAAATACGGAGATAGAATTTTTAATTTAATTTTTTCTTTTTACCAATTCGTAACAGATGTCTCAATAGAAACAATTAGACCAATTAAACTTGAAGATCGCAAGGCACTTTTGGTGGATACATTACGTGAGACGAGATGTCTTTGTTATTTTGACTATCAGATTTCACATCAAGTGTTGACAGCAGGTGATGATATAGATGACAAGTTTAATGGTAATGTCATCTTTTTTCGCTCTTTGTTGCTCGCTTTTTCTATCCGTTTGCTCTCTCTCTCGTTTTACGCATGACACGTCCAAAATGACGATAGTTTTGCCAAAAATACTTATCAGAGACTCTTCATAAATATCAGACAATTGGATTTGCAGGCATCCCAGGACAAAGAAATTGCACTACTAAGTATAACGGTACTAATAAAGCTCGGATTATGCCACCCGGGTTCAATCTCTACAATGGGTACAGATCTGAGATTTGAGAACAAATCTTACTGGTGAAACACAAATTATAATTCGTTTTTTGCAGAAATTTTTGTAAATGGTATATCTAATTAAATCCACAATAATATTAGGAAAATTATATATATATTATTTATTTATTTATCTATTTATTAGTTTTGTATATATTCAAACTTTAGTCTTAAAACTAAATTGGTTTTCTTTGATATATACGAATAAAACTCTCTCTCTCACCGGTTCCGTAAAATACTTTGTACTTTTCGTTCATGAGAGCGATACTCATGTAGCGTGTCTCCAGCGTGTCTCCCACCCTTCTCCAGGAATTGAACAGGTTTGAATTCAGAGTTTTCCTTCTCCTATACCGGTTTTCTCACCAAGGTTAAAGAGCCAAGGTATCCCTACTATTTAACTTTTATATATACGAAGGAATATCTTTCTCACTGGTCCCTTAAAATATTTTGTTCTTTTTTAGTCTCGAGGGCGCTACTCATGTAACGTTTCTTCAGCAGAAATAGCACAGTGTAGCCCATTCCAATCTAGGTATACAACAGGTTTGAATTCAGAATTGTCCTTCTTCTTGAAATGGGTACTTTACCGAGATTAAGAGCCCAGTTTGTGTTACTATATACAAATAGCTAGAAGGAGAATAGTTGGATCTCATAACTTTCCCAATGTTCAGTGTTAAATGCAAACAGACTTGGTATAGGATTAGAACTCGGATCACTGACACCACTTTTTACAATGATAACCGTTACTCGGAGAGCGCTTCCGTAACCGTTACGTCAGGAGCCTCAACATAACCGTTACGCAACGAACGCCTCCAGCACAAATTAATGTATTGGGCATTAATCCAACTGCTCTACATTTTACTCTCTCTCTCTCTCTCTCTCTCTCTCTCTATCTATCTATCTATCTCTTTCTCTATATGTACACATGTGTGTGCATATGTTTGATCATGTATATATGTATGTGCAATTATGTGTCTGCTTGTATGCACACACACACACACACACACACACACACACACATATATATATTATATATATATATATATATATAGGGTCATCCACAGACACGTGTTTCGAATTATCAAGTCTCTTCAGTGTGGCTAGACATTTTGTAAGCTACCTATAACCGGAATTGAAAATCGGTCGATTGGGTGTCAGTCCGGCACCTTAACCATTAGGCTATCTTCACTTACAGAATGTGAAGGGGATTCTAACTGTTTTAATACACACATCGCTTTGAGTGTAGAGGCCGTCACAGAGTGCTCTATTCCTTATATAGAAGAGCGTTGCATTTACGCTTGAGTTATATATATATCGGTTTGTATATGTATATATACGAACTATTCCCAAAGCGGAGTGGAATTTCCGAACGAAAAAGATATTTTGTAATTATTTAACCTAATACATAATTCTCGCCGTTTTCATCGAAATAGTCCACTTGCATATGGATACCATTATTTTTTCCAATATTTCTTACGCGCGAATTGATTGTAAAAGAGGTTAGTATTATTTGGATTATTCGGACTATTGTCATATTCTTTATTTTTATATGAACAAATACAATCTTATAAGTAATCTGTAAATATTCAGACTGTAGCGTGTTCATGAACATAAGTATTAACTTATAGGAAAGTACTCACATGCACGCCCCTTTAATTACACACACGCATACACAGATGGATCCCGATTACGACAAGAAGGTTCCCGAGTTCAAAAAGAAGGTCCCAGAGCTCGAGAAGGTTCCTGGATCCGACAAGAAATACCTGAAAAAGCCCGGAGGGTACATCGGCCGAAACGTTGTACAGATAACAATATAGACGAGAGAAATAGTCGAAGAGGTTCTACTAGTCGCTAGTCAGTTATGGAGTTTCCGGCTTGCAACTCGTAAATATGAGCGTATATATATATGTATGTCTATATATTAATATTGGTGTTCCTTAATTGTACTTCATTCATCTTGCAACACCCTCTGGTTAAAAATGAGGCCGTCCAAATCGTCCAAGATTAAATGCAAATATTTAAACCCTGATTATCTGGTCTTGCAATATCATATTGTACATGTAATTTATTTTTAATAGATCTTAAACTAGTTTTTTAGGCAATTTTGCTCAAATATATCTTAAACATGATCGTCAAAGATGATGTAAAATCAGTATTTTATAAAATACATTGACTCCCCCCCACACACACACACCCACCTCATTTGAAAATAAATTACGTAAATCAAGGAAGTATCCGATTTTCAATGAAATTTTCATTGTTGATTTATCAATGAATGAATTTTATTCTATTTCAAAACTTTCTTATTTAATTAGGTATTTCTGCTATGGTAAATTAATATACAGAATTCATTTAAAATATGAAGCGTCTAATTTTAAGATTGAAATTTCATATTTTTAGATTCTAAAAACATATTTTAAATAACTACATTAGTTTATTATCGTTATCTTATATTTTTTTAAAAAATTCTATTGAAAATTTAGCCCCCAAACAGAACAAATATTGATGTATAATTTCTTTTATAGATAATAGCCAATTGAATAATTATCGAAAAGAGTAAAAAATAGTTCTCTAAAAATTATCTTTTTCGTTTTTATTTTGAATTTATGTTCCGATTTTCAGTACTTATTTTCTATCATGATATCTCCCTTAAATTTTTTTTTGTTTCTTCTATTCACACTTAAAAAAAAAAAAAAACAA
Organism: Doryteuthis pealeii; assembly: GCA_023376005.1. NCBI lineage: Eukaryota > Metazoa > Mollusca > Cephalopoda > Myopsida > Loliginidae > Doryteuthis > Doryteuthis pealeii. The sequence goes on along the minus strand of CM042144.1, from coordinate 103,506,208 downwards.
AGAACAAACAAAACATTAAAATCATTTTGTAAAATTTCTAAGAAACGGTTGACCTAGGTTAACCCAAAAAAATCGGCTGCTACGAATTTTAAAAACGAATTAAAATTAATTAAATCGATTATTTAAGGTCGAATTCGAAAAGTCGTAATATAATGAGCATCAATAAATAAAAAAAGAAGCAAAATGATATTACGCATGTAATTTATTTTTAATACATTCAAAATGATTTTTTCGGTCAATTTTGATTTCGTTTGGCCTGAGACGCTGTTTAAAAATGACTTGTTTACAAAATTAATTGTAACATTCGCAATTGCAAAATAATTTAGCAAAGATCAGGGAATTATCCGATTTTAATGAAATGTTCAGTATTGATTTATCAATTAATAAACTTTATTATGCATGAGTTATTTTATTTCAAAACTTTAAATATTTCTGCAATGATAAATTAATATATAAAATCCATTTAAAATATGAGCAGCAAAATTTTAAGTTTAAAATGTCATATTATAGATTCTAAAAAAATATTGTTTTAATAACTATTTTACTTTAGTATCAATCCCCCATATTTTTGGTCGAAAACTATTTGAAATTTAGCGCCCCCCTTTTTTAAACGGAAGAATATTGATGTATATATTTTTTTTCATTTATAGAATAATAGACAATTAAATAATTATCGAAATGTGTAAAAGAAAATTCCCAAAATTATTTTTTTATTTTTTATTTTTATTGTATTTTCCAAATTTCGCTACTTATTTTACTATCTGAGCAGATTCTTAAAAAAAACTTTTTTTTCTTTTATTCAGACCTTCGGTCTTTTGTCTTTTTATTTATACAGAAATTAGTATCAATCACATATATACCACACTGATATTTTGCACCCCAAAAACAAGGGTTGTCAAAGTTAAAAGACCTGAAAAAAACTAGAAATTTTTAAATAAAGTAACTCATGCATTATAAAAGTCATTCATTGATAAATCAACACTGAAAATTTCAATAAAATTGGATAATTCCCTAATATTTGATTTTTTTTTTCCAAAATTGTATTGGGAAAAAAAACCCACGGATTTTTCAACGAATTGGTTTGATCTAATTTAAATTGAAATGGATCTGGGAATTTCATTACATACAGAAATGAATCAAGTGAGTTGTTAAATGTCTCTCTCTTAATACCTCTTTCTTTTACTCTCTAGATAAAGTAACACATTTAACGTGGTTGTAATCAAGAGAGACATAGAGATGAAAAGAGTGATATACAGTATTTATGACAAGAATTGGTCAGTTTTTTACTTAATTGCAAATTACGACTAATTAGAACCAATTAAAATGGAATTTTTTTCAAACATAACGTAATCCTAAAACTAAAGAACAATTAAGTATAACTTTCGTGTGATTTAACCAACCAGAAAAAAAACCATTAAATATTAAAAGGTGATAATATCAACTTTAGTATAATAATAATAATAATAATAATAATAATAATAATAATAATAATAATAATAATAATAATAATAATAATAAAATGAAAAAATAGACAAATATCTGGACCTTGCCAGAGAACTAAAAAAGTTATGGAATATGAAAGTGAAGGTGATACCAATTGTAGTTGGTGCACTTGGAACAGTCCCAAAAGGATTGGAAAAGGGTTTGGAATGTTTGGAAATCAGAGGAAGGGTTGAAACCATTCAGAACACTGCACTGCTGCAATCTGCCAGAATAATCAGAAGAGTCCTGGAGACCTGAGGAGACTTGCTGTCACTCAGACTCCAGTGGAAGACCATCAGGTAACACTGATGTGAAAACACAAAAGAAGTAAATTAATAATAATAATAATAATAATATATATATATATATATATATATATATATATACACACACACATATATATATATATATATATATATATATATATATGTAGAGAGAGAGAGAGAGAGAGAGAGAGATTGATAGATAGATAGATAGATAGATAGATGCATTTATGAGGAAAGATTTTGGAAAATGTGATAACAAGCGTAAACAATTAAATTCAATTGATATTTCACCTCAGTTGTTTTACGAAGCTTTATCAACAGAGGTGAATTATTTATTGAATTTAATTGTTTGTGTTCGTTATTCACTTTTTCAATATTTTTCCTCACATTTTGTCGGGGTTTTCTTTGTATGTTATTTTCTGTATTATATACAAGGTGTGTCAAAAGGTATCGAGATTGGTTGTACTTTTTAATACAACTTGTATTCTGTAAAAAGAAATAAGGTCCATTCATTCTTCATTTCTATCTTGGTAAATACAGTTTTAAACGTGGTACCTTTCGACATACCTTGTATTCTGAAAAGAAAATAGTGAAAAGAACGTTATATTTTTTTCAGAATACAAGGTGTGTCAAACAGTAGAAAAATGTCTCAATATTATTAATACACCTTATATATATATATATATATATAATATATATATATATATATATATATATATATGAGGTTAAGTAAACAAACAAATGTGTTTATTTTTATATGGCTTTAAGCCGACAATTTTTGGAGGATATGTGCTTAATTGAAGTCATACCTAATTTTGAAAATTAATTAGTTAATAATTTATGAATTTAGGCGGGCATATACGTTCAAATGTAAGGCTAAACAAATCGAGAAAATGTCAATATAGGTCGAAATGTACATTCAGGGATTGACATTTTCTCGATTTGTTTAGCCTTACATTTGGATATATATGCCCGCCTAAATTCATTAATTATTAACTAATTAATTTTCAAAATTAGGTATGATTTCAATTAAGCACACATCCTCCAAATATATATATATATATTAGAGCGGGTCATATATATATATATATATATATATATATATATAACTTTATTCGAGTTCAATTCCTAGACGAAGCTGTTGGCATTTCACATAACGCTAATACCCTTTGGAAAGGTATGAATCCATATATTCTCCCTCCAGCTATGGGTTAAATAGTAGGGCAGACTGGACCCTTCAGCCTTGGGTAAGTAACCAGTCTAGGAGAGGGATAACTCTGAATTCAAAATTCCTGAGGTCGGACGTTGATTGGGTTTGTGGCAACCCTTGATGCACCAATTCTTTCCTATCGACTGTGCCAAAAAGCGTGGATGGTCCAACACAAGCCTTCACCACTATAAACAAAGCCCTGGGTGGGAGTTCATTGTGTGTATGAACCCTCATACGTCAAAAATCGACGGGCGAGTCCATAATATATATATATATATATATATATATATATATATATATATATATATATATATTAGATGGCATCAAAAGTATTTTCATTTATATAGAGAATATCTGTACAAAACTAGATTGACTAATAGACGTTGTATGTGTCTGAGATCTGTTCAAAGAATAATGTCAAATTTAATAGAAATACATTAGCCCGTTCTTAGACTTTTTTTTCTCTAATGATCACTTAGTGTATTTAGAATCGACGAATGTTGAATATTTCCATTCTATAAGCTGCAGACAACGACGTCTCTCTGAATCTGACTTTTCTAATCATATGAATTATTATGACAATACACGTGCAATACGATTTTAGAAGAAGAAAAAAAAAAGAGAGAAAAACCAACAGTGATCGAAACTATTAAAATTAGATTCTCAAGAAAAATCCAAGTTATGAAATAGATTGAGAAAGATATTATGAATGTCAAGTTCAATTTGTATTGATAGAGCCATTAAAAACGTCACTCAAAAAATCGACTGAACTTGTTGGTAAGCAGACAGCATTAACACATTTTCTGTTTCATAAGCAAACATTTGATTGGTACGTTGACATAAGAAAATTACAAAAGAACAGTATTTGCGACCATATATATATATATATATATATATATATATATATATATTGGGACGACAGACTTTATTTGTGCAACGTTGTACAATGAGGTTCTTTCACCCAATTCTTTACACGGTAAAATCTAATCGAACATTACACGTGGAAAATAAAGCAATTATCACTGACTAATCATTTGTGTAGGTCTGCGTTCGCACTGAACATCAGGTTTTGATCATGTACATTCTCAATATAAGGGATTCAACTATGAAATGGGTGTTAATAATCATTGTTGGGGGTCTGTGACGCGCTGAACATTCCTTTTTACTCCTTTACTAATATATATATATATATATATATATAATATATATATATATATATATATATATTATTGATTCTGCGTGTTGGGTTCCCGGTTTCGATTTTTGTCGAAGGGAAATCGTAGGTATGCACCGCTGATGAGACTTAATAAAGTTGAAATAGCTGTACGGTGTTCCACGTCGCGCGCGTTATTTGCTGAGTTTACTTGTCATGATTATTTTCAATAATTATCGAATTTGATACGATATACGCATTGTAATTGCCTTCAAAAAATATATGCAATAATATACTTTACTTAACAATGCTCCAAAAGGCAAATTTTCAAATTCTCTCTCTCTCTCTCTCTCTCGCTCTCTCCCCCTCTCTTCCCCCCCCTCTCTCTCTCTCTCTATATATATATATATATATATATATATATATAACAATGTCAATATGTTCATTATCTATCTATCTATCCATCTATCTATGTCAAGCTATTCATGATCTATCTATCTATCTATCTATCCATCTATCTATGTCAAGCTGTTCATGATCTATCTATCTATCTATCTATCTATCTATCTTAGTCTGGTAATTACCTATGTATGTATCTATCTATCTATCTATCTATCCATGTATGTGAGATTTTTTGTAGTTTTTGACACATCTTGAACTTTGAAAAAATAATCTTCTTATTCATTATTTTTTTCAGAATACAAGGTGTGTCAAAAATTACCAAGTTTAAAACTGTATTTTCAAGGATGGCTTTGGTTGGTTGGTTGGTTGGATTTTACGGCATGTCAACCCATTGGGTCATTTTATGACGATGATGTTTGTTTTATTCATACTTCATGGATACACAATTATTTTAAAACTTAATTTTTAAACACATAGTTTAGAACTGATTTTGTTCTATGTAACCCATAGATAGGACCCTAACAGGTACTACCACTACGGGTCTGAGTGAACCAGAGAGCAATGGTGATGAAGTGGTCCTCCACATTCACCAGACCCTCAGACCTGGAACCTCACCATCAGATAGAGTTTAACGTCATTCCCAGAAAATGAAGACCCTCAGTCACCGCCTTCTAGCACCCAATCAATAAATTAATCGAAATTATTTTCTTTTTGAATTTGATTCGTTTTCTAATTACAGTAAATAAAGAGATAAAAGACCGAAGTTATGAATGGAAAAAAAAACAAAATACGGTGGCATTTCTATGAGAAAATAAGTACCGAAAATCGAAAAATAAAATGTAAAAAAATAATAAATAATTAATTTTTTTTAAATTTCTTTTTTACTCATTTCGATAGTTATTTAATTGGCTATTATTTTATAAAAGAAAAAAATTATACATCGATATTTTTCTGCTTAAAAAGGGAGGGTACATTTTTAATAGAGTTTTTCTTCAAAACGTATACTTTTTTTGAAAAAAAAAAAGGTTTGCATTAAGTAGATATTTATTTCTAGAATCTAAAAATATAACATGTTAAACTTAACATCCGACTTTTCACATTTTAAACAAATTTTATAAATCAATTTTTCATAGCAAAAATACTAAATTAAAGTTTTGAAATAAAATAATTAATGCATTATAAAATTCATTAATTGATAAATCAATACTGAAAATTTCATTAAAATCGGATAATTACCTAATTTTTGGTAATTATTTTCCATCCCAAATGTTATTTTAAAATTGTAAACAAGCGCCTAAAACCATTGAAAAAGAGGCAGAATGGCGGATCACTTCGAAATTGACCAAAACAAATTGTTTTAAAACTATTAAAAATAAACTGCATATGTAATGATATTTTTCTTTTTTTAATGATCGTCATTATGTTACTAATTATCATTTCTTTTTTTTCTTTTTTTTAAATGGGTTGGAGCTTGCCAAAAATGCAATAGGGTTGGGGCAATCATATAGGTGCTAGGATTGAGGTGACCAGCCGATTGTTCTCAGACTGTCCGTCTAGCCAAAGTAAGGGTCTAAGGGAAGTTTTGCATGTTAATAACTGCTCATCCACCTGGAAACCGTCCTTAAACATCACGGGCCACTTACCCCTCTGCAGAGGTGCAGTCAGTGTATTCTAAAGCCTCAACCGACAGGGCTGGAGGGCTTTGGTATTGAATAACCCACGAAGGTTGACATGCCATCAGTGGTGCTGATAGCTTTTTAATTTAGTGCGTCCTGGGGCGTACATATTTGAAGTGAATGGGTCCCCGAGAAAATTTATGGGTCCCAACTAAAGTTTCTTAATAGATTGTAGGGTTTTTATTTATGATCTAGAGAAACAACTACAGCCATCTAACCCCTATTTGTAACCTATCCTGTATAATTCGTTTCTAAGAAACTATTGAAATGTATTTACAGTTAGCTTGAAATAGCAAGTGAAGAAAAAAGAAAAACACTGGGATGTATTAATACGATTTTATTGCGTTCTTTTAGATTGTTGTGCATCAGGGACGCAGGACGAGTACCTGTCAGCAACTCTGCATCATTAAACAAAGAAACTGAACCATTTTTACAAAGGTAATTCATTCATTTTTTGTTCATTTTTTTCTTTTGGTTTTCTTTCTATATCTTGCCTTTGTTTTGCATTTTTCGAAAGAAAACGTGCATTTTGCCCCATCACTGGTATATCTGGTATTCCATGAAAAGGCAACGTGGCTTTACTATTCTAAGATTGTAATAGAAGCATTTTCGGAATGGAAGATAACTTATTTTAGGAAGATTGCAAAAAAACTAACTGGAAATTTGTTGCTATTTTTTGTTCTTTTTTATTTCTTTTGTTGTTTTTTTTTGTGTTTTTTTGCTGTTGTTTTTTGTTAGTTGTTTTTTGTTAGTTGGTTTTTTTTTGGGGGGTGCTGTTATTTGGTGTTTTTTTGTTGTTTTTTTTTGTTTTTGCTGTTTGTTTGTTTGTCTGTTGTTGTTTTTTATCTTTTTTTCTGTTTTTTTCCTGTTTGTTTTTCTTTTTTCTTTTTTACTGTTGTTTGCTTTTTTTTCGTGCAAAGAGAAAGATAAGCAAATCGGGTTAAAAATAAATTATACAAATCTTTCTGTTTTCATTTATCTTCTCTTCATTTACTTATGAGTTTTTTGGGGCTTTTTTCTCAGAATTAACAAAGATTTATTTGGATTATTTGGATTATTTTGACTGTTGTCCTCGTCTTTATTGTTATCTGTACAACGTTTCAGCCGATGTACCCCCCGGCCTTGTTCAGGCATTTCCAGTCAGAATTATTTGTATTATTTGTATTATTCGGACTATTGTCCTCATCTTTATTGTTGTCTGTACAACGTTTCGGCCGATGTGCCCTCCGGTATTCTTCCGGTATTTCTTGTCGGAATACTTGAAGAAGGCCAAACGTTGTGTATATAACAATAAAGATGAGAACAATAGTCCGAATAATACAAATAATACAAATTATCAAGCCTCATCTCAAAAATTCAGAGAAAAATATTTATTTTTCTCGGATGTTGTGCGAGGCTTCAAACTGTTTGAAAGTGTCAACAAATTTCAAAGCGAGACTAATCATGGATGTGACACAAGGTCAATTTTTAAGAGTTTAACAAGTGTAAATTGAGAATCTTCATTCTCCTAGACCTATTTTCTTAATCCTTGTATCGTCTAATCCTGGACTAGGCTGTTTGCATTTCACATAGCGCTAATACCCTTAGGAAAGTTATGAATCCAACTATTCTCCCTCCAGCTGTGGGTAAATAGTAGGGCAGACTGGGCTCTTTAACCTTAGGCAACCAATCTAGGTGAAAGGAAACTCTGAATTGAATCCTGTTAAACTCTGCTTAAGAAATTGACCTTGTGCCACATCCTACTTGTGCAGAGGGGTTGGGAAATATATATGAAAAAATTTATTTTAGTAACTTGCATACTAATTTGGACTTTTACATAGATGCTGATAGGTATGCGTCCTGTTTTTTTTTTTAATTATTTATTTCGTGAGACAAGTAAATATCCTTTAAACGCTTAAAGCAGTATTGGACAGTAAAGTCAAATATTGTTTGTTTGGCACCTTTCCGTCAATTAAGGACGATGGCGTAGTGTCAAAAAATATCTGCATCTGCGCAAGTGACTCTGCAGGCCAACTCCTGAGTGACAGTTTTCGGTGTACTGAATGCATACAAAATGTGATGTGTTCTCAGGCTGCAGTCTCTTCTCCCTCTTTCTGGCTCTCTTTGCTGTCGGGAAACTACTCTTCTCTCCGCCTTGTTTAAAGTTAAGGCGTCAGGCCGCTCTATTCATTTGCATCTACCTCCCAAGTGTTTGTGTCAATATGGCATATCCTCAAATATTATTTTATTTTATTTTAGTTCATGAATTCTACGTGCAGCTTCATCGAACCTGAGGCCTAGTTTAAAATAACGCATCAAAATTGGTAGCATCTCTATGTTTGTAGCTATTATCCCGACCTAATTGTGTTAATACACTTGGGAGGGTTTATTGTGTTTAAGAGGTGAGGGGTTTATTCAGTTAGGAAATTTCATTGAATTTGTGAGGATATGGTTGGCATTAGTTAGTTATTAAAGATGTTTAATATATATTTGTGCCAGTGCTTGATGCTATTTTATTTATGTTAGTCGTTTTTAAATTTTATTTTTGATAATTGTTATCGTGATTTGTCTATCAATCTTTACATGTATAAAGGGCATATATGTATATGTATGTATGTCCAGCTGAAAATAAAACAATTAACGACAAAGTAAATATTTATACACATTCACTATCATCATATCTTGCTTTTTGAGAAAATTAATGAAGATTTAATTTATATTCGTCAAGACAACAAGTGTTTACAACGTTCATCACCGTTTGAACAAGAAAAAAATATTTTTCTCTTCTTTTTAATATATTGTCCTAAAAAAGGTTTTACATAAACCGGAATGTTTAAGCGTCAACATAAACATCCTAATAAATTCACCTTTTTCACACCTTGTTTATATATATATATATATATATATATATATATATATATATATATATATATATATAATTGTTATAATCATATTTATGTCATAATTTTATTATTATTATTATTATTATTATTATTATTATTATTATTATTACTACTACTACTACTAATACTACTACTACTACTACTACTATTACTACTACTACTATTACTACCAAGCCGTGCTATTAATATTTTTAACTGTTTAATGATAAAGTAAAAATATGAAATAACAGACGTGGTTCACCACTAGAATAGACTCAGTTTTAATTAGTGATCATCCTTCACACATTAGAACTGAGCTTATTTAGTCGAAACATCAAGATTGGTTTGATTCAAATGATCCTGAAATACAATCTCACCTTGAAATAAAATGTCATCAAGTCTGGATGAACGATAAAATATGCCAAAGAAAGAAAGAAGCATTTAAATCAGCCAAAGGAAAATCACAAATAAGATTGAGGAAGATGAAGGAGAGTTGGTGGACATCAAAGGCAAAAGCTTTGCAGGAGGCAGCTGACAAACATGATCTTAAATCATTCTATCAAAATCTAAATGATGTTTTTGGTCCAATTTCCAATAGTCTATCACCAATCATGTCAGTGTATAACACTCTTTTGACTGACAAAAGTGATGTTATCGAACGTTGGGCGGAACATTTCTCTACAGTCCTGAATCGGAAATCTTCCTTCCACACTCATGTAATAGACAATCTTCCCCAGAGACCTGATGTACCTTCCCTCTCTGCTAATCCATCAATACATGTGGTGAAGAAAGCTATCAATCAACTTTCGAATGGAAAAGCACCTGGCGAAGATGGAATTTCAACTCAATTGTATAAATGGTGAACCAATCTTTTGACACACAGGCTCTGCAAATTCTTCAGCCTTGTGTGGGTTAAGTCCTGCAACAGTTTAAGGGCGCATCAATTGTTCATTTGTACAAGAACAAACGAAGCAAGTATTACTGTGACAAGCACAGAGGAATATATCTTCTCTCGGTTGCAGGCAAAATCCTTGGTCGTATCATCCTTAACAGGTTTAATGTCTTTGTCTCGGGATCAGCACTACCAGAAACCCAGTGTGGCTTTTGCTCAGGTAGAGGAATAGTAGATATGATTTTCTGTCTTTGACAGGCTCAACAGAAGGCCCAAGAGCAAAACAAAGACTTGTTTGTGGTTTTCGTAGATTTTACAAAAGCCTTTGACACTGTTACGGACTGCACTGTGGAAATTGTTGTCAAATCAGGAGTTCCGGGTAAAATGCTGCATATCATCGTCTCTTTGCATGAAGGAATGAGGGCTTCTATGAGATCAGGTAGTGAGCACTCAAGTACTTTTTCTGTCTCAAACGGTACAAAGCAAGGCTATTTTTTTTGGTACTTTTTGCTCCTCTTTTATTTGCATTGTTTTTCTGCTGTGCTCGAGAAAGCATTCTCAGAACTAAGCGAAGGAATAAATGTTGAATTCAGAACAAGTGGTGGTCTATACAATCAACAACATTTTACAACTAGGTCAAAGATTTCCTTGCAGTGCGGGATCTTCTCTTTGTAGACGATGTCGCTCTACTAACACACAGCCTAGAAGATATCAGGACCATTCTTGATAAATTCTCTGAGACATCCAAATCATTTGGATTTACTATCAGAATAAAGAAAACTGAACCAGCCTGCAGCATGCAATCCACGTCTTATGAATCCATCTGTCTTCATTGATGGTAAAGCATTAACAATTGTTGACACATTTAAATATCTTGGATCAATATAGATAGAAAAATGGTCAAAGAAATCAATTCCAGAATAGGTAAAACAAGCACTGCATTCGGCAATTTGAAACACATATGGAATACCAAAGATGTATCTCTTAAAATAAAAATTGGCATCTACCGAGCAGTCGTGCTTTCAACTCTTCTATATGGTGCTGAAACTTGGACACTTTACCGCAAGCACATAAACCAACTTGACGCCTTTCACATGCGCTTTCTTTGTGCCATTTGCGGTATAAAATGGGATGATAGAATTTTTTAAAAAATAGCACAATATTAAAAATATTTAACATTGCTGGCATTGAAATCTTACTAGCAAAGATTCAGCTTAGGTGGGCTGGTCACAATGTCAGAACGAATGAGAATAGGCTTCCAAAGAAGATATTATACAGACAATTACCAAATGCTAAGCGTTCTATTGGACATACACTCTTACGCTATAAAGACAAATTGAAGGACAATTTGAAACGCCTCAATATTTATATGAGTGCTTGGGAAAATCTAGCATCAAATCGGAAAGAATGGCGTAAGACATGTTTCGCTAGACTAAAGAGATTTGAAGAAAATATATTGAAGCATCGAGATCAGCCTCGCCTAACTTTAAAACCAAAACATTTCACTCCCACCTTAAAACATTTCATTTGTCAGTGTGGCTTCATAGCTCGTAGCAAGGCTGGGCTGCTATCACACTCGAGGAAACACAAAATGTCTTCTTGATAGTAGGCACAACATGTGAGGAAACAAATCACTCAATGCTGACCCTCATCTATCGTTCACGATAGGAGAGTCCATCATATATATATATATATATATATATATATATATATATATATATATATTACACCCTTTGCCCATTAGGTTGTGTTCTGAGGATTTCGGGCCCCGAATTGGAAAGTCGTTGTCCTGGGGGTGACCTTGCCCTCTGTAATCCTGCGATGGGATGCACGGCAAATACAGGTTAGGTGGCTGCGCAGTTTGGATTACCGTTACCATTGACTAGATGATTTGGCATTCTCCGTTTGTGGCATGGGCTGGTGGCCCAGTGCGTTGGGTCCCCGCTCTTCACTCTGTAGTCCACTGGTTCAATCTCTAGTGGCGGAGATTGTGGTATGCACTGCTGATGAGACCAAAGGAGGTCGAAGTGCTCCGGATGTCGCAAATAGTTTGCCGAGTTGTCTGGTCGTGGTAATATGATTCAATTATTATATATATATATATATATATATATATATATAGAGAGAGAGAGAGATAGATAGATGTATTGGCTTGATTAACACAAGGTCATTTTAACACTTCAGACACTGGGTCAAAAATCCGGTTCTCTCTGTTTTAGTGTTGGCTGGGGATACGCGCAATTAGGTTTACCTTTCTAACCGGTTTAGTAGGGGAAACTACAAAATCAAGGTGTATCAAGTTTTATAACGTGTAAAAAGTCACAGCTAAGCTGTTTTCATTATCAACACCATCATAATTATCCTCCTCATCATCAGGTCACTCGACAACACGGATTACCATGACTCTCTCTCTCTCTCTCTCTCTCTCTCTCTCTCTCTCTCTCTCTCTCTCTCTCTCTCTCTCTCTCATTATTTCAAATATTATTCTATAATAACCTGATTTATTATGTCTTTCTATAGTGATATATTTATTTTATTAATATCATTTTATGTATTCTCTATTAACATTATTTACAATTCATTTCTATACTAACATCATTAACAATGTATTTGGATAGTGATACTATTTACAATGTATTTATATAATCCTAGTAGGACCTGTGGATATACCACAGTCTGATAATTTAATTATTACAATGTTTGATATTTTTTACTTAAGAGATATTTTCAAAAATAGTTCAATATGTAAAAACTATGATAATCTCTCTCTCTCTCTCTTCTCTCTCTCTCTCTCTCTCTCTCTTCTCTCTCTCTCTCTCTTTCTCTTTCTCTCTCTCTCCTCTCTCTCTCTCTCTCTCTCTCTCTCTCTCTCTCTCTCTCTCTCTCTCTCTCTCTCTCTCTCTCTCTCTCTCTCTCTTTCTCTTTCTCTCTCTCTCTCTCTCACTCTCTCTCTCTCTCTCTCTCTCTTCTCTCTCTTTCTCTCTCTCTCTCTCTCTCTCTCTCTCCAACCCATCCCTATCGGTTATCACTCCGGTGTGTCTCAGCATGGCATTAGAAATCCATACAGAGCTGGTTGATGCTGGTCGGCCAACACTGGTGTGTACATATGTACCCCTCTGCAGAGGTGCTGTCAGCGTATTATGCAGCTCCAGCCGTAACACTTTTACAATCTTCAGCCTAAATGGCTTGTTTATTTGTTTGTTTCATTGGTTGGTTTGATTTTACGGCATTTCAAACCTTATTGTGTTATTTTATGCCGAACATGTTTTGTTTTAATCATTCTTGACGGGTACTCTTTTTTTGAACTCATTCATTTAAACACCTTTTTTTCCGTTTAACCCATAGATGAGACTTTAACAGTTACTATCACTCCGGGTCAGAGGGGTCCTAGGAGCAATGTTGATGAATGGGGTACTCAACATTCGTTAGAGCTTCGGAATTTAACGTCATACCCAGGACATTAACAGCCCATTGATCGGAGAGGCATCTCTGACTGACCGCCTCTTTTTCCTGTCCCACCCGGGGGATCCAGTATGCTTCGGCCACTGGACTGGGTTTAAGTACAATTATTAGCGTCGATCCCAGAGGGCCATCCCTCCAGGCAATACCTACACTTTTGGGAGCAGGGCTGGGTTTATTACCCAGCGCCTGAGGCGCCCCCTTGAAGGGGAATGCTGAGGGGATCGACGCAATTTTTGTTCTTTCCCACCCATGAGCTTCGGCTTGTGGCTGGGCCCACGTTAAAACGAGGCCTTGTGCCCAGCCCATACAAGTGGGGTATGAGGCAAATACATCTCTGACTGACCGTCTAGACTGATTAAGGGTTAAAGTGGAGTGGTGCATTGCCCAGCCACCAAGATTCCATATTTACGCATCGTGGGTCACCACCCACAGCCAACAATTGGCTCTAATGTGTTGGGGTCTTACCCCTCTGCAGAGGTGCAGTCAGTGCATCCCCAGCCGACAGGGTGGGATGATCCACTGGGAATTGTGCAAGACATCAATATTTGATATGTGTACAAAACAAAATATTTCTTTTAAAATGTCTTGGACGTATAAAATTGTATCGGACTTTGAGATACAAACAGATCACCCAATCCCGGCCAAAAGACCAGTCCGTATTTCATAAAAGGAAAATAATTTGTCTACTGGGGAATTTTACCGTTCCAGTAGACCACATAGTAAAAATAAAAGAAAAGGAACGGTTTGAAAAATACTTGGATCTTGCTAGAGAGCTGAAAAACTTGTGGATCATGAGTGTAACGTGATACCAATTGTAGTTGGTGCGATTGGATAGGTCCACAAGAACTTGAAAAGGAGTCTGGGGAAATAGAGATCAGAGAAGGAATCGAGACCATCAAGATCACAACATTGTTAAGATCATCTAGAATACTTAGAAGAGTCCTGGAGACCTCTAGAGTCACTCATACTTCAGTGAAAAACAATCAATTAAGATTAAGACAAATATTAAAACTCTCATAGAGAATGGTGGAATTTTCAGAGCCTGAGAAAATCTTTCTACTGTTAAAATAACATAGGCGAAAAGAGGTCGAGAATGGGTTTTGGGAACTGTCATAAAACCCAACTACGGGAGCTTCTACCGGGCAACAAATTATCCGAGGATGATAAATATTTTTGCCTCCCTACAAAACTCATATACGAAGGTCATTCAATAAATAAGTAGAATTTTTCTTTGGAGTTGACAATTAGAATCACTATTTACCGTTGCATCTTTTTCATGAAAATCAATAGTGATGGTTCCTTTTATGTCTCAGAAGACTCTTAGCACACTTTTTCTTTAAGGCAGAGTCAGTTTGTTTCCGCTCTTGGACTATCTTTTCGTATCAGGCTGATTGTTGCAAACCCATACTTAGACCATTTTTTGCTTCTACTCACACAACAAATATTCTTCTGTAAACTTCACATGATTTGCAGTTTCCAGGCACCAGAAATTTGATGACAGTCCTCTGTTTAATCTACTTGCACTTTGTTTGATTTTCATCATTTTTGAATAGCCTCAAAACATATATCTTCTTTTTTTTTTTTTTTTTGAGATTAAAATAATTTTTGCCATAAACCATTTCCAGCCCTGTTGGTTGAGGCTTTAGAATACACCGACTACATCTCTGCAGAGGGGTAAGACGTCCCAACGGGGCCACTTTCTGGCTGTGAGTGGCGACCCGTGATGCTAAAGGATGGAATCTTAGCGGCCGAGAAGTCCATGACTTGCAACACTCCACTTTGTTCCTAACGTCCTAGACAGACAGTCGGAGATGCCCTCTTTGATCAACCGGCTGGTCACGTAAAGCCCTAGCACATTTATGATTGTCCCGACCATATTGCCCTTATGTCAAGCCTCTCTTTATCATATATGTGGAATTACCTGTTAGGGTCCCATTGGTTAAATAAAACAATGAGTTTAAAAAATGTGTTTAAAAATATTGAGTTTAAATTAAAGAAATTGGAATACGCACCAAGAATGAATAAAACAAAACGTCTTCAGCATAACGTGGTGTAAAATCCAACCAACCAACAATAAACTATAGGACAGGTTTAGCTCAGTCGGTATAGCCTACAACTAGGAATCACAAGGTTCCTGGTTCGATACCGGTCCTCGCCAACTCAGCGTATGAGTACCGGAGGGACTGTGTGGTAAAGTGAGGAGCTGATGGTAGGTGTTGCACTCCACCTCAGACGTCAAAAACAATCTCCTTGGTATAGTGCTAGTGAAAAGGTGATAGACTCGTTGTCGGGCTGATCCCAACTTCAGACCACCCGATGACTTTACTTTTTATCGTATATGTGTTAGAAGGCAGTGGCTGAGAGTTATATTGTCCTGAGAATGACGTTAAACTCTATCTGATGGTGAGGCTCCTGTTCTGAAGGTCAGGAGAATGTGTAGCACAGTTTCATCACCATTGCTCCCAGGTCCACTCTGACCCGGAATGGTAGTACCTGTCAATTTGAATTTAAAAATGTTTCTTCCAAACTATCACTACGATACTTTACTTGCATTAAATAACCGACCGAGGTTGATATGCCGTAAAACAAAACAAACAAACAAACAAACATTTGCTTTACTTTAAAAACAATTCATTAACAACGTAATCGACATTATCATATGAACTTTTTAGCCCAACTCGTATTGATTTCAATACTTGTTGGCTGAAAAGTTCATAGCCCGACCAAGATGATATATTCAATGTGACCAAATAAGGCTTATTTTTCAACGTAATCCCCTTGGTGGTCTAAACACTTATTCCATCGGTGTTGCAGTGGTTATATCCCATTGGTAAATGCAATTTCATATTAACTTTTCAGCCCACAAATATTATTTTGCTTTACTCATTTATTAAATGACCCTCGTAGTTGCAAATAATGTGGTAATTTTCACCCGCAAAGAAATATAATTTAATACGTACTAGTCTGATGAAATAATCTGATATTTCTCGAAGACTCTCGTGTTTACTCCCCCATTAACTTAAACTGAAAACTCTGGAATAAGGTGACTTTATGTCCTCTCACCATAATGCTATTTTCTTAGAGTTTCACCTTCATGATACTTTTTTTTAAATCTCGAAAGAACAAAAACTTCCTTATAACTGAGATGAGAAATTAGATAAACCTCGACGCTTGTTATGTCGCTGTTAAGGATACTTGAAAAGTTTCTTAAACAAAAATGATGTATTCTGCACTTCCTGCCGAGGAAAACACTCGTCGAGAGACAAAGGAACTCTAAGATACCAGAAAACAAGTACTTGATAAGAACAATTTTCTGAGAAAGCTGGGAAATATATTTAAAATAAAATATATCATATCCGTCATAAAAAAATAATCTCTACTCACATATGCATGCATATCTATCTATCTGTCTATCTACCTATCTATCAATCTATCTATTTGAGGTGTTAAAACTTATCCCTTTCTCTTCCACACATACATTCCTGTGTAAGTGTATGCGAGTGTGTGTTTTTACAAATCCTTCCTAGCGAGTAGGATGTGACACAGTATCAATTCTTAAACCGAGTGTTAATAGGTTTGAATTTAGACTTCTGTAATATATATATATATATATATATATATATATGTGTGTGTGTGTGTGTGTGTGTGTGTGTGTGTGTATGTCTCTCTCTCTCTCTATATATATATATATATATATATATGTATATATATATATATATATATATATGTCTATATATTAATATATATATATGTTATATATAATTATATATACATATAATACATACATAAATAAATGTCTTCTCTCTCCTCTCTCTCTCTCTCTCTCTCTCTCTCTCTTCCTATATATATATATATATATTTACCAACCCCGCCACACGAGCAGGATGTGACACAGGGTCAATTTCTTAAGCGGAGTTTAACAGGTTTGAATTTAGAGTTTTCCTTCTCCTAGATCAGTTGCCTAACCAAGGTTAAAGAGCCCAGTCTGCCCTACTATTTACCCATAGCTGGAGGGAGAGTAGAATTCATACCTTTCCCAAGGGTATTAGCGCTAAATGAAATGCAATTCATATATATATATATATATATATATATATATATAAATATATATATATATATTAATTCTCTCTATATATTGCAATCTTTTCACGATTAGTAGATTCTTTTAATCAAATCTGTCTCTCCATTGACTTT
This sequence comes from Doryteuthis pealeii, assembly GCA_023376005.1. Classification (NCBI taxonomy): domain Eukaryota; kingdom Metazoa; phylum Mollusca; class Cephalopoda; order Myopsida; family Loliginidae; genus Doryteuthis; species Doryteuthis pealeii. The sequence continues at coordinate 103,488,610 of CM042144.1, read as the reverse complement.
CTTCTTGCTGACAAGATAGAAAGATAGATAGATAGATAGAACCGAAAAAATGTTAATTGTCTATAAGGAAGAGTACTTTTCCTCCCGATAGCACATCATATCAATTATCAATAGTTTCTATTCTTTCTAAATCGCTTTGAACGAGATGTTCGCACTTTAAGATTCCGTTTTTTACCGATTCGCTTAAACAGTTCGTTTCGTGCTTGACGGGACTTCAAAGACGAAACAGGAACACATTTACCCTCGTTGTGGTGCGTAGAAATCTCAGAAAGACAAAAAATGAATCCAATTAAGACTTTGTGTGTGTGTGTGTGTGTGTGTGTGTGAGAGAAGAGAGAGAGAGAGAGAGAGAGAGAGAGAGAGAGAGAGGAGAATTTTGCGTACGCATTTTGGGCGTGGTCGGGGAAAAAGGCGCCAAATGATTTGCATTCCAAACGCTACACGCACGGAAGTTATGTTGTATTTCAAAAAACGGATTTCCGAAACCCCCCCCTGCCCCTCCCCCCTCTCTCTCTCTCTCTCTCTCTCTCTCTCTCTCTCTCCTTTCGATTGCGCGCGCACATTCTATGTATGCGTGTTCCATGTCTTCTGCCCACTTTATAAAAAAAAGTGCCTTTATGTCAGACAGTTAATATCAATCTATCTTCATATCTAGCTTTACAAACGAAAACATATATCCCTGTAATATGTTCATATCTCTACACGCGGTCACACACACACACACACACACACACATGCACGCGCACGCGCATATATACACACACACACACGCATATATACACACACACGCACCGCGCGCCCCGCATAGATACACACACACACGCATATATATACACACACACGCACGTACACAGCACTTACTGTAGACTCCATAAATAAGTACACACCTATAATTTTTCTAATACAGTTTTCTTAGAAATGAAAGATACCAGGATAATATATTTCTAGTTGAAGCACCGTTTCTACCATTGTTTTTGTTATGAAACGGAAGTACTGTTCAGCCATCTTGTTGAGTTGCAAATAAAAGGCGGAAGTGATCACTTCTCGTTTTAATGTCAGCTGGACTGCCATCTTATTATATCGCTAAGCGCGTTACAACAATAGTAAAACATTATCTCATTAAATTTGATATCGTTAGGTACTATTTTTTACCAAACTCCATGGGATTGGATTTCCATTAAGAAAGTCGTTAGACGGACAAGGCATGCTGAATACTGCTGGAGAAGCAAGGACGAGATCATAAGCGACGTCTTCATGTGGAAGCCAACACATGGACATGTTAATGTGGGCCGGCCACCAAGGACCTTCACTGACCAATTATGCAAGGATACTGGATGCTGCATGGAGGACCCCTTTGCGACGATGAATGATAGGGAAGGTTGGCGAAAGATTGTCTTATATATCCGTGCTAACTGCGCGACATAATGATGATGAAGAATTTCTGTAACATACTTCTTTGTAATTTGTACATATATAAGGGGCAGTTGATGTATATGTATTTATGTATGTATGTAGTATATTAAGAAAGATTGAAAAAACACAGGTTTAAATGAGTTAAGTGGTGAGTTTATTAGACGACACTGCAGTGTTTCGATCTATTAATTAGATCATCTTCAGGGCATTTGTTGGTATATGGAAGGTAATTAAAATTATTCAGCAGAATAACGAGAAAAGCGAGTGATAGTCCTTGTTTATCAGTCTGTTTAAAAATTGAAGTTTTGAAAAAAAGAAGACAGTTTATGGAATGGATGGTTCCAGTAGTGTATGGTATGTCCTGTATCTATGTCCCAGTTTTATGGATGTATGTATCTATGTCCATGTCCAGTTTTTATGGATGTATGTATGTCCTATGTTTATGTGTATGTATCTATGTTTTTATGGATGTATGTATCTATGTCCAGTTTTATGGATGTTTGTATGTATGTATGTGTCCAGTTTATTGGATGTATGTATCCCAGTTTTATGGATGTTTGTATCTATGTCCAGTTTTATTGATGTATGTATCTATGTCCAGTTTTATGGATGTATGTATCTATGTCCAGTTTTATGGATGTATGTATCTATGTCCAGTTTTATGGATGTATGTATCTATGTCCAGTTTTATGATGTATGTATCTATGTCCAGTTTTATGGATGTATGTATCTATGTCCAGTTTTTATTTGATGTATGTATCTATGTATCTATTGTATGTATCTAATGTCCAGTTTTATGGATGTATGTATCTATGTCCATGTTTATGGATGTATGTATGTATCTATGTCCAGTTTTATGTATGTATGTATCTAATGTCAGTTTTATGGATGTTTTGTATCTATGTCCAGTTTTATGGATGTATGTATCTATGTCCAGTATTATTGTATGTATGTGTCTATGTCCAGTTTTATGTATGTATCTATCCAGTTTTATGGATGTATGTATCTATGTCCAGTTTATTGATGTTTTATGTAGTGTATGTTCTATGTCCAGTTTTATGGATGTATGTATCTATGTCCAGTATGTATGTATGGTCTTTTATGGTGTATGTATATGTCCAGTTTTATTGATGTATGTTCTATGTCAGTTATATATGTGTTTATGTGATGTATGTATCTATGTCCAGTTTTATTGATGTATGATCTATGTATGTCATGTATCTATTGTTAGTTATGGATGTATGTATCTATGTCCAGTTTTTATTGATGTATGTATTCTTATGTCCAGTTTTTGTGGATGTATGTATCTATGTCCAGTTTTATGGGATGTATGTATCTATGTCCAGTTTTATTTGATGTATGTATCTATGTCCAGTTTTATGGATGTATGTATCTATGTCCAGTTTATGAGTATGGTATCTATTTTATTGATGTAATGTATCAGTTTTTATTGATGTATGTATCTATGTTCATGTATTATGTTTATGTGATGTATTGTATCATGTCCAGTTTTATGGATGTATGTATCTATGTCTAGTTTTATGGTGTATGTATCTATGAGTGTTTGATGTATGTACTATGTCCAGTTTTTTATGGATGTATGTATCTATGCCAGTTTTATGGATGTATGTATCTATGTCTATGTCCATGTATCTTATGATGTATGTATGTATCTATGTCCAGTTTATATTGTATCTATGTCCAGTTTTATGGATGTGTATCTATGTCCAGTTTTATTGATGTATGTATCTATGTCCATGTATGGATGTATGTATCTTATGTATGTCCAGTTTTAATGGATGTATGTATCTATGTCCAGTTTATATGTATGTATCTATGTATTTTATATGTATGTATCTATGTCCAGTTTTATGTATGTATGTATCTATCTATGTATGTCCAGAGATGTATGACTAGAGAAAACAAAACAAGTGACGACAAAGTAAATATATACGTATAGACATTTACTACTATCAGGCCGGATTAACACAAGGTCTTTTTTATGTGGATATTTTTATGGGGCATTCAGTGAGGATCGAACACGTGGTTTAGTAAGAATGGATCTCTGAGACAAACTTTTAAAAAATCTTCCCACTAACCAGGCGACGCTGGATAGTTGCTTTTAGTTATTTTAATAAGTGGTTTTATTGTTTGATTTGAAGTGGGTGATTAAGTTGGCTTTTTAATTTAAGTTCTTTTTTTAAAATTTAATGCTCTTTTTGTTAATTCCGTTTAAAGATGAGAGATAAATAGTTTTTTAATTCAAGATTTAGAGAAAAAAAAACAGAATAAGTTTTATTTTGTTTCTTCTTCAAAGTGTAAAAATCTCCAAATTCCTTTTTTCCCCAGGACGGCAACGTCCCAAAAACAATTCTTTGTTGAATCTAATTCCTCTTAGGAAAAAACGAAAGAAAGGCCTCGTTCGGACAAACCAGTCCACAGAAGTTGAAAGAGGGGACTTTAGCTCCCAAAAGCCGTATCACTCACGTGTGTTGTTCACGGCACTCAAACCAAAAAAGGAGCAAGTCCCAAGTCAACAATCATCCCCGTCTCCCCGGGACCCTCACAACTGACCAATCACAGGACTTCTAAAATTCGCTGTGCTAATTTAAAAAAAAGGGAACCGCAGCAGAACCAAACAAAAATACAATTCTTTACAACCCCCCCCCCGGAGGTGGGGGGGCGAATTGTTGCAGCTATTCCAGCGAGCATTTCTAAAAAAAATGTCTACAAATTTGCTAATAGTTATATGGTTTCAATTAGTCATGTCTGATACAAATAATCTGCACACGGTTATATGGTTTCAAGTATTTTATCTAATACAAATAATTTGCACACATTTATATGGTTTCAAGTATTCCTATCAAATATAAATAAATTTCAACCAGTTATATCGTTTTGTTTGATATAAAGTTGGTGGGTGAAGTGGTCGGTATCAGTAAGATAACGAGGGAGTCTACCTTTTTTTCACTAGCGTTATACAAGGTAGATTGGTTTTGCATCTTTACTGCACGTATCCAAACTGTGCTATGTAGGCGCTGAGTTGGCGAGGGCCGGTATCGAACCTTGTGTTTCCGAACATAGAAATAAACCGCCAATATACGTATACTTATTTGAAAATTTCTGATTTATTCATTTACGTATCTTATCAGCCGAAGTGAAATAGAAATATCATTCTTATTACACCTCATGGTGAATTGAAAGAAGAAGAAGAAGAAATGAAGAAGAAGAAGAAATGAAGAGGGAAAGAAAAGAAGAAGAGAAGAAGAAGAAGAAGAAGAAGAAGAAGAAAGAAGAAGAAGAAGAAGAAGAAGAAGAAAGAAGAAGAAGAAATTAAGAAGAAGAAGAAGAAGAAGAAGAAGAAGAAGAAGAAGAAGAAGAAGAAGAAGAAGAAGAAGAAGAAGAAGAAGAAGAAGAAGAAGAAGAAAACTATTCCCTAGATTAATTGAAGTAATGAAGCTTGAGTGAATAAGAGTTCAGAAAAGGTCAAGGCATCAAAAGAAAAGTAAATGATAAAGTCGGGTTTAATGGAGTTGAAAGACGCCAACGAACCTTGAAAGTAGATAATGCTTTTTGATTCGCCAACTTATCTAGCTTTTTTCTGGCTTGTGTCTGTCCCTCACTTGCCTGTGCGTGCGCATGCGTGTGTGTGCGTATGTGGATCTAGTCTTTCTTTGCCTTTTTCGGGATCCAGTGCACGCATGCGTACGACGACAAAAAAACTAATTTAATGACTTTCACGCCTTTTTTTATATGTTTAGTTTTCATTGAAAATCATCAGAAAGGTTTTTCTTTCTTCTTTTTCTCTGGAGTGAATGTAAGTTTATGTCAGAAATAATAAGTATTTCATCTACATGGGATGAGCAAATGAGGTTTAAGATTTTCTTAATCATCAGTGTGTATATTCGGCCATGTATTTCCTGTCAATGATGGCGTTGATTGTAACACAGACACACACACACACACACATCTCTCTCTCTCTCTCTCTCTCTATATATATAATATATATATATATATATATATATATATATATATAGAGAGAGAGAGAGAGAGAGAGAGAGAGAGATAAGTTGAAGATCACTGGAGAGAGAGAGATAAGTTGAAGATCACTGGAACTGAAGTCGTCTTGTTATGGCATTTCTAGTTAAAGGAATTTTATTTATTTTTATTTTTAGAAAATGACTGTATTCACGCGCGCGTGTATGAATAATCGTATCCACGTGCGTATGTGCGTATGAAAGAGCGTATTTGTGTTTGGTGGCCATGGTGATGTATAATATTTCGTGTTGAATGATAATCTTCATACAATGACTGCTATTTACCCAGTAGCATTGCAACCAACAAAGCCATCATCAGATGATGACTCTGCGTTCAGGCATGGTTTCGGGGCCGAAGCATCAGAGTGCCACAGCAGTATCTCACGATACCACCAGACTTTGTCGGTTTGATGTCACAATATAGGACTGCCATATCCACGCTGATGCAGATAGAGCTTTCGCTTGAATCTTTTTTAAGTATTTCCTCTTGTCTGGTGGAGAAAGTCCAAGTTTAGACAAAAATGCCGAGGTTGAGTTGGTAATAAATCCCCGGCATCCGACTTCAATGGGAAATACATACGTTTCTGACGCATTGTTCACGTAGGTCTTCATATTTTTCCAACTTCTGCTGATGGGCCCAATCAAAATTTTCTTCAAATGGAACTGTCAATTCAACTATAAAAACTTTCTTTTGATTAACAGACCAAATGACAATATCAGGACGCTGGGCCGTTAAGGTTATTTCAGTTGGAAAAACGAATTGATGTTCCAAGTCGCATACAATGCGCCAGCCCGTAGAGCCGTCAAATATAGACAACACGTACCTATTTTTGCGCGAAAATTTCGAAATGTTACCTTCTTTAACAAATGTATTGCTTTGTTGATGTTATTAACAGCTTTATTTGCAGTCTCCGCAACAATCTCGTGGACTTCATTGTGTCTCCACGTGTAGCTTCTTAGAGCATACTCGCATCCCGTGAGAATATGTTTCAGGCTAGCAGTTTTCCCACATGCTTTGCATAGGTCTGACGTAGCTAACCCCCAGACGTGAAGACTGACTGGTGTTGGCAATATGTAAACTACTTTTATCAGGAAACTTATTTTATTAGGCTCCATATGTCTGATATCACTCCATGTTACAACTCTCTCTTTCTCTCTCTCTCTCTCTCTCTCTCTCTCGCGCGCGCGCGGCGCACTCTCCCACCTGGTCCATGCGCCCTGTTTACTTTGTCCCACAGCTGTAGCAATACGCTTGACTTCCTCAAGTTGGTAAATTTCCTCCGAAATCATAATCCTTTTATTTGACGTGGATTCTTTCGACCACCAACGCTTTGGGTGAAGACCTAGCCCTGATCTTCCCTTTGCCACAGTTCCAATTATTTCTTTCAACTTGAGGGATGATTCTGCGTTTTCTACAGCTTGTTGTGCCTTCCATTTTCGACCAGTTATTACGGAAGGATGGGCGTTCTTCACCAGTAGGTCACGAGAGTCACGCAGCATTTGGAAATATAATATGAATCAATTTAATCATTTCTTATTATTAATATAATAATAATAATAATAATTATTATTATTATTATTATTATTATTATTATTATTATAAGAAATGATTAAATTGATTTATATTACATCCAACACGAAATATTATACATCACCATGGCCACCAAACACAAATACGCTCTTTCATACGCACATACGCACGTGGATACGGTTATTCATATGCACACCCGCGCGTGGATACAGTCATAACGTCACAGCCTACACGCATTTTCATGCACATGCGTATGACAACATATGCACACGTACAAAACAAAAAAAACGCATTCACGTAAACATGCAACACGAGAAAATTCCTTTAACTAGAAATGCCATAACAAGACGATGTTTTTTGTATATAAACCCGCCCAACGGGGTGGGGGTCCAGAGGCTTCGGCCCTGGATCTTTACAGGTTAATAGCGTTGATCCCAGGGGGCTATCCCCCCCAGGTAATACCTGCCCCCTCGATTTAAAGGGGCAGGGCTGGGTTTATTGCCCAATGCCTGAGGCGTCCCATTGAGGGGGAATGCCGACGGGATCGACGCAATTTTTGTTCTTTTCCACCCATGAGCTTCGGCTTGTGAGTGAGCCCACGTTAAAACGAGGCCTTGTGCTCAACCCATACAAGTGGGGGTATGAGGCAAATACCTGAACATATGGTCAACAGTATCAATAATTTAAAATGATTTTATTAATAATTGAGTTTTAAATAAAATCAAATCTTGGAGAATGTGACGTAAATAACTAAGGGAATTGTGACTTGAGTAGTAATATAGTTTCAATTACAGAAAAACAAACACACAATGTCCACTATAATAAGATAATTTTGAATCATTTCTAAACAAAAATCTCAAAGATGTAGGTAAGAAAACCCGTTAATCTTAGTTTATTTGAATTTTCAATTTTTAATTCTTTTCGCATTTATTTGCCCAATGCTTCGTAAAAAATCCAGTAATTTTATATTTATATATATATAACTCTAGCCTGGGATAGTCACCGCTTCAGCTTTCACTGGAATGGTGCGCCAAATTGCCGTAGTATTAGGAGAGTGCTCGATATAAAGAATAGAGCTATTATATAATATAATAAAATAAATATATAAAGGTATTACATATCTATTTATTTGATGACAATAGAACCAATTCGAATCAACGTCACCTGATGAATGCATGTGATTTTGCATGTATGAAACCTAAGGTTGTGACTGTTCTATTGCCATCAAATAAATGGATATGTAATAC
>CM042144.1:103462882-103475382 GCA_023376005.1 Doryteuthis pealeii | reverse complement strand
TAGAGATCTATTGGACAGACAACGATCAGGTTCGAGATCACTCCCGAAGACTCCACGTATGTGTAACCCTGCCAATGAGTCTCAGCTGTACGCAACCAAGGGAATAAACATCTCATCTTACACCTTCCTAAATACAAGTGTTTGTGTTCTTTGACGGGTCCAGTGTGTAACAAATACAACACTTAAAATCACACAATAGTTTACAAATTATCTATATTAGTAATAATTGAGCGAATCATATAAAGGCTTCTAAGTTGTTAGTATTAGATAAGAAAAGATTATTGTAGTTTATTGTACTATATTGCAACCAGTTTGGCAAAAACTATAATACGTGAGAATATTAGGATTTACAATGGACACAAATTAAAACCTTTTATTTCCCTACCATACATCCATACTTCAGAATATTTTTCTCACATATATTCATGTTCATTCACTTTCTCTCTATTCTAAGTACCACGTGAATTCTATCGAAACGTTTGAAGAAAAAGCACGATGGGAACTACATACTGCATACTGTTTTGAATGAATGAAATCGAAAAAAAATGAACTCTCTCGTCGATTTCGACACATGGGGGTTCATCCAATGAACAACCCGTACAGCGGTGTTGTTTATAGTGGTGAAGGCTTGTGTTGGACTATCCACACAGTCGATAGGAAAGAATTGGTGCATAAGGAATGCCACAAACCCAATCAACGACTGACCTTAGCTTTTTCAAATTCAGAGTTTTCCTTCTCATAGACTGGTTACCAATCCAAGTTTAAAGAACCCAGTCTGCCCTACTATGTTACCCATAGCTGGAGGGATAATATATAATTCATACCTTTCTCAATGGTATTAGCGCTATGTGAAATGCAATCAGCTTTGTCTAGGATTTGAACTCGGGTCAACGAATCCATTTCCCTACGACTGTAACCACTATACCACGCGAATATATACTGAAAACAGCACCCTACAAAACAGCAATTGTTAGGCCACTTTGTTAAGTTTCTGACCGCCATACTTGGCCAGTTAAAAAGGACTTAAAGTAAGTAAGTCCTGAGCTATAGAATCCTTTGGTAAGGGAATAAGTCCTGAGTTATGGAATCTTACGTAGTATCAAAGGTCCAGTGATATAATCCTATGTTCCGTCGTCCACGAAGGTTCAAAGGAATGTGCGTAGGTATGACCAGAACAGCCGGTATAAATAATAATATCAGCTGCAGAGTACTGCCAGTGATTGGCCAATAGGTTGGTCACATGTTTATCGGCGAGTCTATAAGTAGAAGTGGACATCTTGCATACACCTTATATCCCCAAAACGCCAACAAATCGCAAACCATACAAGTAGAACAAACAATACGCTACGGGAGAAGTAGATATGAGCATATAAGTGAGGTTCGCCTATGAACTCCCCCAGCTATGAGTTAAATAGTACCACTGTGGTTCTTCTAAAAGAATGGTATTGGCTTTAAAATAATCCACGAAATTGATATGGCCTTAAACAAAGGAACCAAACCAAATTTAGAAAATCTTACACGTGGACTTACGTTATGTCAATCTGTGTGCGTGCACTTGGTGCCGTCTTGAGGACGTACTATGTGCAATGACGGATAGGAATGGATGGTGTATGTAAGAGAGAGAGAGAGAGAGAGAGAGAGAGAGAGAGAGAATCTGTGCAGTCGGTACGCTTTGTTGTTGTTGTGGTTGTTGATGATGATGATGGTGATACCCTAATATGCCAAGTGCAATGACGGATAGGGATGGATGGGTGTGTGCGAGAGAGAGAGATAGACAGAGAGAGAGCGTCAAAGGAATCTGTGCAGTCGGTTGCTTTGTTGTTGTTGTTTTTTTTGTTTTGTTTTTTGTTGTTGTTGTTGATGATGATGATGATGATGATGATACCCTAATACGCCAAGTACAATGACGGATAGGGATGGATGGGGTGTGATAGAGAGCATCGAAGGAATCTGTGCAGTCGGTACGCTTTGTTGTTGTTGTTTGTTGGTGTGGTGGTGGTGATGATGATGATGGATGATGATGATGATGATGATGGTACCCTAATACGCCTATAATTTTTGAAGACACAGTGTAATGTTATTCCTGCTTTTGGGTGAACCTAGTTCAGTCGACGTTTCAAATATAAAGTATACCTAATAACTTGAAGAACGAAATAAAACATGTTGAAACAGGAATAAAGATCCCTCGAGTTCAATCATTCGTTTTCACACAAACCCTTTTTTTTTTCTTGGATGTTTATCCAAGAAGCTATAAATGCCAAATGAAATCTGTTGCGCTGCCAACTTTGTACTTTTCAAAATGGCTCACATGCTACAAGCAGGAATAGCACTTCACTTAAAAGAAGACTTTAATTCTAAACCTGAATTTTTTAAAAAATAAGCGGATAAAACATTTGAATTGAACCAAAAGGAAATGAAAAATAAGAAACAAAATATTATGACACATAAGGGTGCCCGCGTCCCGTGTTCGCGCGTCGTCGTATCATTTTGCGGTGTCGCTGGCCGTCTCATCGTCAAATGTCAACCCCAACGCTGCATTCGGAACGCACCCATATGTCATCAGTGAAACAAAAATAAATCGCCAAAAACAAAACCACAAACAAAGAGAGACGGACAAGGCAGGTTAGGGTGAAGAGTCCAAGTGGTTAGGAAGAGATTATGGCACCAAGCGGTTCTATTCTGCTACTCTATCATCGTTGGGTCCAGTCGAATAGGGGGGAGAGAGAGTCCAAATGCTCGCCTCGGCTTTCGATCCAACTCTGCCCAACTCCCCCCTCTGCAAACTCAACCAACTCGACTGCCTTTCGACTTCCATACCGAAACTTCAACTCCGAAACTTCCACTTGACTATATATATGTATATATATATAATTACCCCATCATCTCCTTGACCTGGTTAACCCTTGACTATTCTTTTGTTTGAAATTAAAAAAACTAGAACAATCACAATACTAGCACAAAGTTAATTCCAGACTTAAAGTCTCCGGTATTAAAGACTAACAACAACTAGTACAATTTCCCTTGTAACTAAATCCTTACTCTAAATAAATAATTTATATTACAAACAGAAACAAATCATCCCAGATTGTATATCATATGCGTGCCAGTGAAACAAACTGAAAAGCACTAAATCAAAGTGCTACATATTAATGTAGACATGATGTAAATGTTTGAAATCAGAATTCAAAAGAGCTAGTCTCGCAGATCCATTACTACTGAAAAGCGAGTTCGATCCTTGCACGATGCCCCTTATTTGAAACCTTGTGTCACATCCTATCCGTGGCGAACGAATTGAGTAAAAAGTGTTCCATCGTGGTGTAATGGTTTGCAAGTTAGTCTAGCAGATATAATATTACTGAATATCGAGTTCGAATCTCGCTGGATGCCGCATATTTTCAACCTCGTGTCACATCCTGTCCCTGGCAAATGGGTCGCATAAAAATAATGTCCCTTCGTGGTGTAATGGTTAGCAAGTTAGTCTCTCAGATGCAATATTACAGAATAACGAATATAAATCTCGCTGGATGCCCGACACCTGCGAGTTTGTGTCACATCCTATCCGTGTCGAATGAGTCAGGTAAATACTTACAAGTAGCCGTTCTAATTTTAAGTAGAATAAAGGTGTATACGTTAGCTATGGTCAAACTTTCCGTACGACATAACCTCCCTCTTTCTTCATTTTTTAACAAATTTAAAATTAAATTTCATAGATAGAGGAATCTCATAACTTATATTGATAATTGAATTATATTAGCATGACCAGACAACTCGACAAACACGATGTGCGACATCCGTTGCACTGGACAGCTGTTTCGACCTCCTTTGGTCTCATTAGCAGTGCATATCACAATCTCCGCCACTAGAGATTGAACCAGTAGACCACAGAGTGAAGAGCGGAGACACTGACCCTGGACCACCAGCCCATGCCACGAACAGAAAATGCCAAATCATCTAGTCAATGGTAAAGGTAACTCGAGCGCAGCCACTTAACCTATATTTGTCGTGTATCCCATCGCAGGATTACAGAGGACAAGGTCACCTCCAGGACAACGACTTCCCAATTCAGGGCCCGAATCCACGGAACACTACCTGATGGGCAATGGGTATATATATTAAAATTAAATTTAAAATTGTAAATTATCATTTTTCTTTTCTTGAATTTCTTAATTATAAAATCATTTCTATAATTAAGAAATTCTTAATTATAAAATCATTTTTATAATTAAGAAATTCATAGCAAAAAATTTAATTTAGACTGTTTTTAAGGAAAAAATTAAATAAGTGATAATTTTCAATTTTCATAAATCACGTTCAAAATAGAACATTTTTCAGAGGAGAAGAAAAGGCAAAAATGTGCCATTTTTACAGATATAGATTTAATCTATAAGATTATCCCGTTTTAATGACTGTAAAATCATAACTTTTACATGTGTGTTTTTTAATCCTTCCTCTACATAATACAGTAAAAATTACGTTGTTTCATTCATTTTTCGTGTTTTATAGGATTTTAATTGTGTGTGGGTGGTGTAGAGTTACCATCTTTTATACCACACTGACAGGGTGGCATAGCTACACAGTCCAGCCTAACATAATTTGTTACCAATAAGTGTAAGCTAGTCTCGCAGATTCATTACCACTGAATAGCGAGTTCCATCCTCGCTGGATAATTGAGATCTCGTGTTAAAACTGTGGCGAACGGGTTGTGTAAATACGAGAGTAATCATTAAGGAAAGATCTCCAAAAATATTTAGATATCACCGAAACGTTTATTGTTCATTGTCAATGATGTTTAGATCATTTGAAATTTTGACCATATACTTTTCGGTATATTTATTTATTCATTTTTTTTTTTTACATAATCGCCATTTTGGTCGATGTATCTTTCTAGGTGGCGTGGCAGTTTTTGTATGCCTATGTTATCCTAGGTCGCAACCATGTCGTTGAGGAAGCGTTGAACCTCGCCATCATTGCAAACTCCTGAGACCGTTTTTGACATCCATATCCGACTCGCTATAAGCTTCCGATGAATTTCAATCGGTTTAATACATTTTGCGTTCAAAAATCAAATAACTGCGCGAACTTAACACTTGGGGATAGCATCAATCGGGAATTCGATCTTTTCTTTCTTTCTTTCTTTCTTTCTTTCTTTCATCTTCTTTCTTTCTATTCATTTCTTTCTTTCTTTCTTTCTTTCATCTTCTTTCTTTCTTTCTTTCTTTCTTTCTTTCTTTTCTTTCTTCATTTCTTTCTTTCTTTCTTTCTTTCTTTCATCTTCTTTCTTTCTATTCATTTCTTCTTTCTTTCTTTCTTTCTTTCTTTTCTTTCTTTCTTTCTTTCTTTCTTTCTTTCTTCTTCTTTCTTTCTATTCATTTCTTTCTTCTTTCTTTCTTTCTTTCTTTCTTTCTTCTTTCTTTCTATTCATTTCTTTTCTTTCTTTCTTTCTTTCTTTCTTTCATCTTCTTTCTTTCTATTCATTTCTTTCTTTCTTTCTTTCTTCTTTCTTCTTTCTTTCTTTCTCTTTCTTTTCTTTCTTTCTTTCTTTCTTTCTTTCATCTTCTTTCTTTCTATTTCATTTCTTCTTTCTTTCTTTCTTTCTTTCATCTTCTTTCTTTCTATTCATTTCTTTCTTCTTCTTCTTCATCTTCTTTCTTTCTTTCATTTTTCTTTCTCTTTCTTTCTTTCATCTTCTTCTTTCTATTCATTTCTTTCTTCTTTCTTTCTTTCTTTCATCTTCTTTCTTTCTATTCATTTCTTTCTTCTTTCTTTCTCTTCTTTCTTCTTTCTTCTTCATTTCTTTCTTTCTTTCTTTCTTTCTTTCTTTCTTTCTTTCATCTTTCTTTTCTTCTTTCTTTCTATTCATTTCTTTCTTTCTTTCTTTCTTTCATCTTCTTTCTTTCTATTCATTTCTTTCTTTCTTTCTTTCTTTCTTTCATCTTTCTTTCTTTCTTTCTTTCTTTCTTTCTTTCTTTCTTCATCTTTCTTTCTTTCTATTCATTTCTTTCTTTCTTTTTCTTTCTTTCTTTCATCTTCTTTCTTTCTATTCATTTCTTTCTTTCTTTCTTTCTTTCATCTTCTTTCTTTCTATTCATTTCTTCTTTCTTCATTTCTTTCTTTCTTTCTTTCTTTCTTTCTTTCATCTTCTTTCTTTCTATTCATTTCTTTTCTTTCTATTCATTTCTTTCTTTCTTCTTTCTTTTCTTTCTTTCTTTCTTTCATTCTTTCTTTTCTTTCTTTCTTTCTTTCTTCTTTCTTCTTTCATCTTCTTTCTTTCTATTCATTCTTTCTTTCTTTCTTTCTTTCTCTTCTTTCTTTCTATTCATTTCTTTCTTTCTTTCTTTCTTTCTTTCTTCTTTTCTTTCTTTCTTTCTTCTTTCTTTCTTTCTTTCTTTCTATTCATTTCTTTCTTTCTTCTTTCTTTCTTTCTTTCTTTCTTTCTTTCTTTCTTTCTTTCTTTCTTTCTTTCTTCATCTTCTTTCTTTTCTATTCATTTCTTTCTTTCTTTCTTTCTTCTTTCATCTTCTTTCTTTCTTCTTTCTTTTTCTTTCTTTCTTTCTTCTTCTTTCTTTCTTTCATCTTTCTTTCTTTCTATTCATTTCTTTCTTTCTCTTTCATTTCTTTCTTTCTTTCTTTCTTTCTTTCTTTCATCTTCTTTCTTTCTTTCATTCTTTCTTTCTTTCTTTCTTTCTTTCTTTCTTTCTTTCTTTCTTTCTTTCATTCTTTCTTTCTTTCTTTCTTTCTTTCTTTCTCTTCTTTTTCATTTCTTTCTTCTTTCTTTCTTTCTTTCTTTCTTTTCATCTTCTTTCTTCTTTCTTTTTCTTTCTTCTTTCTTTCTTTCTCTTCTTTCTTTCTTTCTTTCTTTCTTTTCTTTCTTTCTTTCTTTCTTTCTTTCTTTCTTTCATCTTCTTTCTTCTTTCTTTCTTTCTTTCTTTCTTTCATTCTTTCTTTCTATTCATTTCTTTCTTTCTTTCTTTCATCTTCTTTCTTTCTTTCATTTCTTTCTTTCTTTCTTCATTCTTTCTTTCTTTCTTTCTTTCTTTCTCTTTCATCTTCTTTCTTTCTATTCATTTCTTTCTTTCTTTCTTCTTTCTTTCTTTCTCTTCTTTCTTTCTATTCATTTCTTTCTTTCTTTCATCTTCTTTCTATTCATTTCTTTCTTTCTTTCTTTCTTTCTTTCATCTTCTTTCTTTCTTTCTTTCTTTCTTTCTTTCTTTCTTTCTTTCTTCATTCTTTCTTCTTTCTTTCTTTCTTTCTTTCTTCTTTCTTTTTCATTCTTTCTTCTTCTCTTCTTTCTTTCTTTCTTTCTTTTCTTTCTATTCTTTCTTTCTTTCTTTCTTTCTTTCTTTCTTTCTCTTCTTTCTTCATTTCTTTCTTTCTTTCTTTCTTTCTTTCTTTCATCTTCTTCTTTCTTTCATTTCTTTCTTTCTTTCATTTCTCTTCTTTCTTTCTTTCTTTCTTTCTTTCATCTTTCTTTCTTTCATTTCTTTCTTTCTTTCTTTCTTTCTTCTCTTTCTTTCATTCTTTCTTTCTTTCTTTCTTTTTCTTCTCTTTCTTCTATTCATTTCTTTCTTTCTTTCTTTCTTTCATCTTCTTCTTCTTTCATTCTTTCTTTCTTTCTTTTCTTTCTTTCTTTCTTTCTTTCTTTCTTTCTTTCTTTCTTTCTTCATCTTCTTTCTTTTCTTTCATTTTCTTTCTTTCTTTCTTTCTTTCTTTCATCTTCTTTCTTTCTTTCATTTCTTTTTCTTTCTTTCTTTCATCTTCTTTCTTTCTATTCATTTTTCTTTCTTTCTTTCTTTCTTTCATCTTCTTTCTTTCTATTCATTTCCTTTCTTTCTTTCTTTCTTTCTTTCTTTCTTTCTATTCATTTCTTTCTTTCTTTCTTTCTTTCTTCATCTTCTTTCTTTCTATTCATTTCTTTCTTTCTTTCTTTCTTTCTCTTCTTTCATTCTTTCTTTCTATTCATTTCTTTCTTTCTTTCTTTCTTTCTTTCTTTCTTTCTTTCTCTTCTTTCTTTCTCTTTCTTTCTTTCTTTCTTTCTTCTTTCTTTCTCTTCTCTTCTTTCTTCTATTCATTTCTTTCTTTCTTTCTTCTTTCTTTCTTTCTTTCATCTTCTTTCTTTCTATTCATTTCTTTCTTTTTCTTTTCTTCTTCTTTCATCTTCTCTTTCTTTCTATTCATTTCTTTCTTTCTTTCTTTCTTCTTTCTTTCTTTCTTTCTTTCTTTCTTTCTTTTTCTTTCTTTCTTCTTCTTCTTTTCTTTCTTTTCATTTCTTTCTTCTTTCTTTCTTTCTTTCATCTTCTTTCTTTCTATTCATTTCTTTCTTTCTTTCTTTCTTTCTTTCTTTCTTTCTTTCTTTCTTTTTTCTTTCTTTCTTCTTTCTTTTCTTTCTTTCTTTCTTTCATCTTCTTCTTTCTATTCATTTCTTCTTTCTTTCTTTCTTTCTTTCATCTTCTTTCTATTCATTTTTCTTTCTTTATTCTTTCTTTCTTTCTTTCTTTCTTTCTTTCTTTCTTTCATCTTCTTTCTTTCTATTCATTTCTTTCTTTCCTTATTTCGTTGATCTTACTTGAATTTTTTTCCCTTTCGTCTTTGTCTGTTTTCCCTTCCCTTTTTTTCATTCATTTCTTTTTTTATTCATTCTTTTTTCATTCATTCTTTTTTTTTAATATTCTTTCATTTTTATTCCCTTTTCTTTCCTTCTTTTGTTGATCTTACTTTAATTTTTTCCCCTTTCATCTTTGTCTGTTTTCCCTTCCATTTTTTTCTTTCTTTTTTTCATTATTCTTTCTTTTTAATATTCTTTCATTTTATTCCCTTTCTTTCCTTCTTTTGGATCTTACTTTAATTTTTCCCCTTTCGTCTGTCTGTTTCCCTTCCATTTTTTTTTCTTTCTTTTTTTTTCATTCATTCTTTCTTTTTTAATATTCTTTCTTTTTCCCTTTTTCTTTCCTTCTTTCGTTGATCTTACTTTAAGTTTTTTCGTTTCGCTCTTTGTCTTTCTTTTTCTTTGTTTCTATTTCCTTTCTTTTATCTTCTTTCTTAAATTCTTTTTCTTTATTTCATTCTTTCTTTCCTTCGTTGTTCAATTTTATTTCATCTTTCTTTTCGTTCTTTGTCTGTTTAACTCTCTTTCTTTCTTTCCTTTTTGATTGCTTTTTATTTATGTATTTCTTTCCTTCTTTCGTCAGTCTTATTTCAACTTCTTTCGTTCGTGCTTTGTCTGTTCCCCCCCCTTCTCTCTCTCTCTCTCTCTCTCTCTCTCTCTCTCTTCTTTTCTTTTTCATATTATCTCCTTTTTGCTTGCCTTTTTATTCCTTTCTTCTTTCCTTCTTTTGTTGATCTTATTTCGATTTCTTTCTTTTCGTTCTTTGTCTGGTTTCATCTCTTCCTCTCCTCTCTCTCTCTCTCTCTCTCTCTCTCTCTCTCTCTCTCTCTCCTCTCTCTCTCTCTCTCTCTCTCTCTTCCTCTCTCTCTCTCTTCTCTCTCTCTCTTCTCTCGCTCTCTCTCTTTCTCGCCCTCTCTCCTCCTCTCTCTCTCTCTCACACTCTCTCTCTCTCTCTCTCTCTCTCTCTCTCTCTTCTCTCTTATTTCGTCTTCTTCTTTCTTTCTTTCTTTAATATTAATTCCTTTTATATACTTTTTATTTCCTTTTTTTACTTCCTTCTTTCATTGATCTTAATTCAACTTTTTTTTCACTCTTTATCTTTCTTTCCCTTTCTTTCTTTCTTTCTTTTTTTCTTTGACTCGTTCAACGATTTACTTCTTGTCGTGTCATCATTTCAAATATTTTTATATCTCCCTCTCCCGCCCGAAACATTCCAGCCTTTCTTATCGCTCAATAGACGAGTCATCTTTACTAAAACCAATGATATCTACACAATCATCTTTATAATACTTTATTGCTCACAACAGCCACCATAATTGATGCAGAAGAAAAATAAGAGGCTACACTTAGAAAACTTCCTTCAGGTTTTTTTTAACCAATCAATACGACATCTACGAACTTGTGAAAGAGAGTCAAAAATCATCATCATCATCAGTTTTATTACAATTATAATTACTTCTGATATTTCCTATTCTTAAAGCATTGGTAGAATGTACAGGATGTTCGGGATAAATTTGACATATTTATATTTGGTTATTTTCCCCGTAGGTTGGAGGTATTGACGCACACTACGTATCATTTAAAAGCTTCATTAATTTTGAGCGGGAAATCTTCCATTGACTTATCTAATGCCGAAGTCATTCTATCTTGATGAGTTAACGTATGTCTCAGCTGATGTAGCTGGAAAAAGTCAACACACGTTTCAATAATTCATTATCGTTCCGTAGGTACATTGCAGTTTGTGGACATATTCCCCGAACGTGATGTGTGAGCGACTGCGAGAACACATCAAACGTCTCTTACTGCCGTGCATGTGCGTGTATGTGTGCGTAATTTCTAATTGTAAATTTATAAATACGTGAGTACTTGAAACTTTCCGCTCAAGAGACAGACAAACGGACGGACGGATGGAACGAACACAAACAGACAGAAACATGAAGAAATTCCCATAAGGACGAGGACGTGGGAAGGAGGACCTCTCAAAGTACAGGGTGTTCGGGATAAATTTGACATATTTATATTTGGTTATTTTTCCCCGTAGGTTGGAGGTATTGACGCACACTACGCATCATTTAAAAGCTTTGACCCTTCTTCATTCATATACATGATGACATATAGAATGGATGACTGGAACCCACCTGAATCATGGAAGAGAATAAATTGTATCATGATGATCAGCGCCGGCCATCAAAATAAGGAGATTATGGTTGCTGCGCAATGATCGCTTAACACTGCAAAAACAATCAAGCATGAACTGGAGAATTGCAATGGTGACTACGAGGTTGTGGCTAGAAGAAAGCAACATAACAGACGATCTGATTGCGTTCGTACAGCAGAATTCCTCGAAAATATGCAGAAAAAGTGTTGGAAGACTCTTAGATGCCTACGTGGAGTTGTTAAACACTGTAGTCAAGCTCTGGATAACAAGGGTAGCCAATGGTAGGCCATATGTTTGGCAGCAGGATTCGGCCCCCTATCACACCTCTGTGAAAAGTCAAAAATGGTTGCCGGCGAAGTTTTACGACTACACCAGTACAAATGTTTGGCCTCCGATCCTCCCGAGATCTTAACCCCATGGATTATTATGTATGTGGCACTGTTAAGAAAGACACCAAGAATTCCTCGAAAATATGCAGAAAGGGTATCAGGCTGAATGTTACGTGGAAGTTGCTAAACACTGTAGTCAAGCACTGGATAACAAGGGTAGCTAATGGGAGGCCATAAGTTTGGCCCACTGCCACACCTCTGGGAAAAGTCAAAAATGGTTGTCGGTGAATTTTTACGACTACACTAGTCCCAATGTTTGGCTCCCAAACTCCCCGGATCTTAACTTCATTAATTATTATGTATGTGGTGCTGTTGAGAAAGACACCAATCGCCGTGACAGTACTACAAAAGCCCAGTTAATTGACAGAATTAAGGTAGTTTTTGAAACTCTTCCCAGGGAAACTGTAACATCAGCTTGCACCAGGTTCCGGAGCAGGATTGAGGCTGTGATCGATGCTAATGGTGGCTATTTCGAGTGAAAATTGTTGACAGTAGTGTAATTTTCGTGCCTGTTGAATTTCCTTATAATCCATTAAATTTTGTAATTACCAAACACTTTTTCTTTTTCCTTATGAAACCGTCAAATTTCTCCCGAACACCCTGTACAATGTACATACATTTACCAGACCATAAATTGGTTAATTGGTTGTTTGGTTTAAAGGCATATCAACCCTTCTGGGTTATTTAACACCAAAAAATCTATATATATATATATATATATAATATATATATATATTATATATACATTTTCTGTAAGCACGTAATGACATCAACGGTCGAAAGTAAACGGATTTTAAAAAATCACGAACTGCACTAAAAACGAAACTCCCAAGATGAACCCATGTTACAATTTCTTCTCTTTGTTGTTTTGGGGTATATCATTTTTTTTTTCATACCCTGTCCGGTGGCAAAAGCTACTCAATAGCGCTGGGAGTGGCAGTCCCCCCTTCAGCTACTGAAATTCTGTCATCACTCCTGGCTGGTGGCTGATTAGGGCAGGGTATCACACGTGGTCTCACGCGTTGTATGATATATATATATATATATATATATATATATATATATATATATATATATATATATATATATATATATATAGTTTTAGTTTTAGTTTGAGTTTGAGTTTAGTAAATAATTTTCCAGATTTCATTCTAATCAAAATCCATTAACTTCAAAAGTTGTTTTTTTGATTAAATTGATAACAATATAGAAATTAGAATTAGAATTAAGAAATTATTACACGTGTGGAACGATACATTGTTTTTTCTCAGTTTTCGCGTGCAAACCGCACGCAAAGATTGAGAGAAAATAACGTAGCGTTCAACCGTTATTATCCGATAAATATATTCAA
>CM042144.1:103455382-103460382 GCA_023376005.1 Doryteuthis pealeii | reverse complement strand
CTAGCTTGGGTGAAATTCAATTCTCAAAATGTCAGCTGATGTTTAAACCTAATTCCGTCGGCCGATGTCGTCTGTTAACACCCTCGACGGCCGAATTCTACAACACGCCTCAAGATCTGTCGCAATTTTTCCTCTGAAGATGGACGTCAATAAATGGTAATAACGAGAAAAGAAGTTGCACGAAAAGGGAAAAATGTTATCAAACGCTCTCTTGCACACCACAGAAGCCCCCAGTCCAAAAACAAGAGCGCATCGAACAATTGCTTCTTTTTAAGCAAGTAATAAATTCTTTTCGCTTGATATCAACTGGAATTAGATATCTAACGATATCATTGGCAGGGTGACTCGTAACTTAATGTGTAGCTGTTCACGGTTTTCTTTCGGGCCATTTGACACTTGGCTGAAATATACAAGTCGACACATTATCACGAGTCCCTCAGATTATTCTAGCTATTGGTAGTGTCCAGGTTATGACATTAAACTACATCCGATGGTGAGGCTCCAGATCTAAAGCTCTAGGGAGTGTGGGGTTGCCTTTCATTGTCAGTGGTAGCAGCTGTCGGGATTTTTATCAGGCTATGTGACGCTTGGCTGAAATATACAAGTCGAAACATTATCAAGAGTCCCTCGGATTATTCTAGCTATTGGTAGTGTCCAAGTTATGATATTAAACTACATCCGATGGTGAGGCTCCAGATCTGAAGCTCTAGGAGTGTGGAGTGGCCCTTCATTGTCATTACACCCAGATTCACTCTGACCTGGAGTGGTAGTAGCTGTTTGAGTTTTCTTTCAGGCTACGAAGCTAGTCTCACAGATCTATTACTATTGAATAGCGAATTCGATCCTCGCTGGATGTCCATTAGACAAAAAAAAAATCCCCACGTTAAAAAGGCCTTGTGTAAATTCGGCCTGGTGGGCTGGTCAGGAAAATATTTTTTGATACTTGGCTGAAATATACAAGTCGACACATTATCACGAGCCCCTCAGATTATTCTAGCTATTGGTAGTGTCCAGGTTATGACATTAAACTACATCCGATGGTGAGGCTCCAGATCTGAAACTCTAGGTTTGGTTGGTTAGTTAGTTGTATTTTACAGCATGTCAACCCTTGGGTTATTTTCTGCTGGAGGCATTTTCTTTTATTCATTCTTGATGGGTATTAATTTTTTAAGGGTAGGCTACAATTTTTTGAAATAAGTAATATATCCTTCATCTGTACTGAAACCACCTAACATCTTTCTGATTATGAGTCCCGTTCAAAAAAATGCGCAACACCTAAAATAAATGTGAGTGTTTTTTTTTTGTTTTTTTTTTGTGTGTGTGTGGGGGGGATTTATTTTTTCGTTAGCACAACTATTTTCATCTCATCAAGCTTTAGAATTACCAACAATATTACACCCATCTCTACCTGCACGTTATTTACAGTTAATAGATTAGCGTAGAGAAAAGGGCGACAGACTTGCTTAAGGCAAAGATTTTTGTAAACTATAATCTTTGCTGAAAGTAAGGAACATATATTTTTCATTTCACTGATCAATATATTTCACACTAAAGAGAAATAAAAAAGTTCTATTTATATAAGAAAATGTCAGACCTTTTCCTCTTTTTGTTTTTTGTGGGTTTTTTATTTGACCGAAATTCTGATAATACGAAAGTGTAGCATCTGTACACCCTGTCCGAATTTAAAGTGCAGATTTTGGTTCCCGTTTGTTCTCTTTTGTATGTCAGGATTTTTTAAGTGCTAACCCCATTAGAAAAGAAAAATCATCTCTTTACAAGTTAGATAGTGTAGCGTAGTCATATTACCTAATGAATAGGCATAGCCTAACATTTTTGTAATGAATTGTAGGATTTAAATTCAGCCGTAAGTTAAACCCAGAGAAAAATACAGTATAAATTCATGAGTGGCGTGATCCGTTGTGGGAGGAAGAGCTCTCAGCCGGTCGCATCCTTTATTGGCCAATGGATACATATTCAGATATCTCGACGTTTCACATACCTGCCCTTCTTCAAATTTTACGCATTCATAGTTCAGGATTATAGTAGAAAAAGTTAGGCAATCTCTTTCAAAGTTAACGCAACGCAAAGACTTTTTAGGTTAGGGTGATTTTCTGCCCTCCTGAATCTGCATCCCGGGGCAGCTGTCCCTTCTTGACCCCCCCACCTTCGACATTGAATTTCATAGAGGTTTATTGACAAGCCTAAACACCATTGTGATCCGAACGGAGCGCTCTAATTGGCTCAAGGACATCACGTGACCAGGTGACTCCCTGGGAAAGTTATAATTACTCAAAATTGAGTTAGCAGTCATCAAGGCCGTACCTGTGTGTTCATTTGTGCTACTTTGTCCTCTGAGAGCCTTAAGTGCTCCTCCTCTTCGGGTTACTTGGAAGACTGGGACTGCAGGGAAAAAATGCAGTCAGCGCTAGAGAATGCACAAAAACGGAGCAGTGAGGTGAGATGTACATCAAGGATTCGGACTGGCGGAGCGAATGAATCGGACTCAAATCATTGTTGTCACCGTGTTGTTAAATCGGTGTCGTTCAACGAGTGTTTTTCACACAACACGATGAGCGGAGAGAGACAACCCCGAAGAAAATGTCTCCAGCCCGAAAAGAGTTCGACACGACCCAAGACAAAAGAAATAATAAGAAGCAATATGTAACAGTCACCGACGACTGTTATGTCGATGATGGATAATCGGTGGATGGTGGGGAGGGGAGAAATACAAAATACACCTAATCTTGATCTCTCTTCCTTTTTTCTCCCCCTTTAGTTACTGATGCCGAAAAAAATGAATGTAATGGATGCTGAACATAACTGTTATATATTGAGGATGTACCGTCACTTTTTAAACGGTTAGTGTAGAAACAGACTTGAATTCGTGGTTTTTTGAAATTCAAATCCGGGCCGTTAGGTGATTGATGTTCCGTAACTTCGATCTGAACCGACTCCTTACGTAAACAGTGGGAAATAAGTTTAGAGCTAAGTAGTCGCGAACCCTCTGAGGACGGCCTCCGCATGCGTTTGAGAAAATCCTAAGATAAGGTCTGGCCAGAACAAGAAGTTAACAGAAGATAGAAGAAATACAGTAAGTAGACTAGCGGCCATGCTATACACAAGAAACAGAAGATAGAAGAACCCCAGCCATGAAGACAGCAACCCAGAAAGTAAGTAGATTAAATGTGAGTGCACAACGACAAGATCCAGAAACGGATCCATCTCCATGATATATATATATATATATATATATATATATGTGTGTGTGTGTGTGTGTGTGTGTGTGGAGAAAAGTAGACAAACATGGGATGTTATGGAAACTGGATGTTTATTGTGGACGATGCAACGTTTCGGTCATTTAGACCTTCTTCAGGACTCGAATATAGTTCTTGCTTCAATGATGGACATTTTCAAAATGGTGAAAACAGTAGGTTGTCAGTAGGGGTAGGGGTGGTTCTCTACTTTTCTCCACATATTGTCGGATTAACCTCCTCATATTTATCCCTTATATATATATATATATATATATATACCCTGCAGAGAAAGGGTATATAATATAACGTACAGGGTAGCATCTTTGTTCTAATAGGAAGCGACTATTCCCGTATCTTTAAAAGTTTCACCCGCTCTTCGAACACATGAACACTGTTTTTTTATTCTATAATTGACATCATCCCTGTCGGCTGGGGTTTTAGAATACACAGACTTCACCTCTGCAGAGGGGTAAAACCTGCCTCTCCCTCAATGGGGCCATCTGTTGGCCGTGGCTGGCGATCCGTGATGTTTAAGAATGGAACCCTAGTGATCGAGCAGTCCATTACGTGAAACACTCCACTTTGGACCTTATGTAGGCAAGACGGGAGATTGGAGAGGCCCATTCCGATCAATCGGCGGATCACGTCAAGCCATAGCACCTATATGATTCTCCCAACCCTATTGGCCTTATGGCAATCCGAAAACCTTTTTATCCTATATGCGCTAGAAGGCGGTGGCTGAGGGTCTTAGGGTGCTTAGTATGACATTAAACTCTATCTGATGGTGAAGTTACAATTCTGGGGGTTTAGGTAATGTGGAGTACCCCTTCATCATCATTGCTCCCAGGTCCACTGACTCGGAGAGGTAGTACATGTTAGGGTCCCATCTATGGGTTGAATAGAAAACAAGTATATATATACGCCTCAGAACCGGTTTCGATACCGGCCTTCGACAACTCAGCGCATGATTAGCACAGAATCGAAGCAGTAAAGTCTGAAGCTGATTGTGTGCCACTCCATCTCAGACGCAAAACAATATAATAGGTATACACCTTGTGAAAAGGGATAGACTCCCCCGATGTCTATCAGATACCGATAGCCAACCCCGCCTACTTTACTATTACTTTATATATATATATATATATGTGTGTGTGTGTGTGTGTGTGTGTGTGTGTGTGTGTGTGCTGGATTATTTTTACATATAAGTTGTGCTGTGGCCCACGACTTAAACTTATAGACTCTGCGTGGGCGCGTGGATTAAAGCAAGCCAACCAACAGCTCGAATACGTGGTTAGTTAACTATTTAATCGCCGATCTTGAAAGCAGTTCATTTGAATGTATTCCACACGGACGAACGGATCTGCAACAAAAGGATTCTAACTAACACCAAGGAATAACCAAGGATTCTTCACTAAATAACAACCAAAGGATTCTACCTAACAATAAGGAACACAAGGGATCTCCACTCTAAAGTGCTCTCACTTGCAGCCTAAAAATGGCCACAAAAATCGTAGCAATATATATATATATATATATATATATATATATATATATATATATATTTACCAACCTCTCTGCACGAGCAGGATGTGACCCAAGTTCAATTTCTTAAGTGAAGTTTAACGGGTTTGAATTCAGAGTTTTTCTTTCTCCTAGACTGGTTACCTAGCCATGGGTAAAGAGCCCTGCCTGCCCTGCCTGCCCTGCTACTTGCCCATAACTGGAGGGAGAATTGGATTCATACCT
>CM042144.1:103445382-103450382 GCA_023376005.1 Doryteuthis pealeii | reverse complement strand
GTTGGGGTTTAGAGTTAGTTTAATGGGAAAATAAATAAATAATTTGGGTTCGGTTTTTTCTGGGTCACCATGTAATATCATGTTACTCAACTAGGAAATAACCTGAAAATGTTAATTCATAACCGGTTTAAACAGAGGACAAAAATATTTTTGCTTTCTTTCGTTTTCAATTTGTGGGCCGCTAAAATGCCAAAATCCTCTGGTTAACTTTTCGTTTTGTTAATTAATTTGTTACATAATTGATGCGTTGTCCATCAATTATCTAAGGTAGTGTAGTAAAATTAAAATAACAGTTTCATAGAAAAGTAAAAATATTTTTGATGAGGTTGTGAAGATGACAATCCACAGTGGATTGTGAAATGTCGAGCATTGTCTGATTTGTTCTTATGCACGCCCTCAGAATCCTTGAATATATCAATATTCTTAAATTATATTCTTGAATTCTTAAATTATATTCCAGAATTCTTAAATTATATTCCAGAATTCTTAAAATTATATTCTAGAATTCTAGAAATATATTCTAGAATTCTTAAATTATATTCTAGATATCTCAAACAAATCTAACAATTCCTACTACTCTTAGTAAGCTAACTCTTGAGAAACTTTAAACTTTAAAAAATCGGTTTCGGTTGTGCGCTGAATAGGATGGAGACAAGATGGTTGCCTCCTGTTCGAGGCTAGATTCTCAGCGCCTGTGTGTCTTGATCTACGCCAGGGGTTCTCAAACTTTTAAGTCCGTAGACCCCAACAAAAATTTGATTGACCCATGATGGATCCCCTCCTTATATACCCCTGTCCACTTTGCAGTTATTTTGTTGCAACCAATTATTTAATTAATGAATTCTGCACAAACGTTTATGTAAAACCGTTAATTGTAAAATAACCGTAAAATAAATAGTAAATTATGAAGCTGATGACTTGATAAGTTCATGAATATTGGGCTTAAACTTTTGAACATATATCAACATGAGCAGGTTCTCCAGGATTTTTCTTGAATTAATTGCTTCTAAGATCTTGTATCATCAATTTATGATAATAAGGAACCTCACCCATATAACTATTGAACATCCGTTCTTGAGAATGAAACGCATAAAATTCTCTTAGACCATGAGATAAAGTCGGATCATCTTATCTCATCCAGAAGGTCATACCTAGCATTGATTAACAAGAAAAAGAGATCTTGTCAACTGTTGGATTTTGCAATCCCAGCAGTTCACAGGCTGAAGATGAAAGAAGACGAAAAGATAAACAAATACATGGACCTTGCCAGAGAATTGAAAAAAAAGTAAAATATGAGAGTGAAGGTAATACTAATTGTAATTGGCGCACTTGGAACGGTCCCCAAAAGTTTAGAAAAGAAACTAGTGGAACTGGAAATCAGAGGAGAAACTGAGACCATATGGGCAATATTAAGGTCGGCTAAAGTACTTAGAAGAGTCCTGGAGACGTGAAGAAACTTGCTGTCACTTAGACTCAAGTGAAAGACCATCAGTTTACATTTACAGGAGTGGAATATAATTTGCCAAAAGCGAAAAAGAAAAATGGAAAATGAAAAAGAAATAAAAACCCTACTACAAACTACTAGAATCTACAGCAAGGATATAGTAATGGAATTTGGCATTGGAAAGGTGATCCACTGGGAACTGTGCAAAAAACTCACATATATATATATATATATATATATATATATATATATATGAGTGTGTACGTATACCCATTTGTATGTGTATGCTCCTACGGATCAGGAACCAGTATATATATATATATATATATATATATATATATATATATGTGTGTGTGTGTGTGTGTGTGTGTGTGTGTGTGTGTGTGTGTGCGTTGAGTGTGTATTCGTCTATGTGTGTATGGGTCTATATTCTCTCGTATTAATATATGTATTACTATTTTATTCCTATATATATGCATATATATATATATATATATATATATATATATATATATATATATATATACATATATGCATATACATATATATAGTATATTGGTGACAAACTAAAAAATACAAATACATATTTACACATACACACATTTATACATATATATATATATATATATATATATATATATATATATATATATATATATATATATATTATGTGTGTGGTTGGGTGTTATAGTGTTAGTATTTGTGAGTATGTGTGTTAGCATCTCTATCCAAATGCCTGTATTCATTCCCTGAATGTGGACTTACAGTAGCGAAAGAAACTTTCTTCTCTTCCCTGGTAACAAAAACAGATCAAAATCAAACGACCGTTTCACATCGAAACTGCATTTGGCCAACAGCAATGTTCGAATCTTCGTTTGGTGTAAAAGATTATAACAAAACGGAGCCAAAAAGAAAATTGTCTTGTGTCGAGGTCGAAGATATGGATATGAAATACAAAACAGGAACAAAACCTGAACAAAAATAAGCGGAGGCGGGGAGGAAAAAAAAAAAAACAAAACAAAACAAAAAGTCTGCATTGGTAATAGAGAACAGAGCAAAGCGGTGTGGACATGAGAACTATATCTTTGTGTGGTCATCTCTTCTGTGTGGGTGGTGGAGAGTTTGATCTGCTGGGAGAGGGGGTGTCAGGACACAAAACACAGAACAGGAAGATCCACACCACAGGAATGCAAATATGATATTTCACGTACGGAAGTGTGGCTGTTAACAAGATATCCGAATATCTAAGCCCGAACATTCGGATATAATAATATCAATGCATTGTTGCAAGAAATTGCGGACGTGTTGTAGCTTTTCAGTTGACCTTTGTAGATATCAAGCAATATCTCATCTACTAAAATCGATGTCAACGGGCACATAGGAATGGCATGGACTGTTATTGACAGGTTATTGATCATATAGAAACCTGATATCTCCGATAAGGTGAAATCGAAATGCTACCAAGATATTTCAATACTACTGTATGGCTGCACTACTTGACTTTAAGGAAAACTTGGACAAAAAAAAACAAACTAACAAGCAATGAAAACTAGAAAAACATGCTGCGTTCTGACTTGAATAAATGCTGGAAGCTGAACCAAAAAACAGCAGATGTATGGCCTCTTGCCTCTCATCTAATAAAAAATCCAAGTAATATGAAAACATGCTGGAAAATGCTGGAAAAACAAAGACGAACTCATAGGTGACGTTCTCTAGTTGACACTTACATATGAACACAACAGTGTTGGTTGACAAGAAAAAAATTACATCATAGATCTGCTCTGTGCGGATACTGGATGTTGTATAGACGACCTGCCAAGAACGATGCCTGTTATGGAGGGATTGTCAAAAAGAGTCAAGGGAATTTGTGTTCTCATTACAACTTGCACTTTGTGTGTATTTCCGATACATGCTTAAATTAAAACGCCTTAAATTAAATTAAATCGTTGATATACATTATCATCATACAATGTGTATAATAAGTGCTAACAAATAGCGTTTATCACACTCATGGGATATCCAATTTGAATAATGATTTTCAAAAGCAGGTTTTTAATAAATAACTGTCCCATGCAATGTTATTGCTTTATATATACTAGCAAATATATGCACCATCCAGGTGCAAGTATTTAAGTTTTAATGTAATAAAATATTGTATTAAATTAGAAAGGCTAATGAAACTAAATAAGAATGCAGATAAAAAGATTTGACACAGAGGGAGTATAATAAAAGATTTGAAACAGAGGGAGTATAATAAAAAATGGAACAACTGAAACTTACTCTTCCATCACTCTCGTCTTTCATTGTTATTTTTCTAATTTAAGTATTTAGTTAAAAGAGTATGTAAAGAATAAAATGACAGTTATTTTATCT
This sequence comes from Doryteuthis pealeii, assembly GCA_023376005.1. Lineage (NCBI taxonomy): Eukaryota > Metazoa > Mollusca > Cephalopoda > Myopsida > Loliginidae > Doryteuthis > Doryteuthis pealeii. The sequence goes on along the minus strand of CM042144.1, from coordinate 103,446,565 downwards.
TGTTAATGGATTTCATTTAAGATTCATTGAAGAGATTTTTGCTTATATTCATTAAAATAAAACCAAACAGTTAGAAATCAATAATACTAAGCACATATTTATTAAATTCGATTTTTTAATATTAATATGCAAATTAGCCTTCTCGTTTACACTGTAAACCGCTATTTTGTTGTATATATAAATATAATTGCATGTTGTCAGTATGTAGACATAGTTAACAGTATTAATAATGTAAGACAATTTATTAATAATTGAGGTTAAATAAAAATAAAATCATGGAGAATGTGATGTCTATAACTAAGAGAATTGTGACTTGAGTAGGAATATAGTTTCGGTTACAGACAGAAAAACACACAATCTCCATTATAATAAGATATATATATTAAACTTATATATATATATATATATATATATAATTTAATATACCAAACTTGGTGGTAAAAAAAACAGCAAATAGTTTGATTGTAAAAATATACTACCAAACATCAACCGGGAAGAAAAAAGATTTTGGAAAAAAGAAAAGACCAAGATAATCGTACCAACAAAAAATAATCTATTAATACAATATTTTGGCCAAAGGAAAAAACAATTTATATGCACATATATATATATATATATATATATATATTCATACAAAACCGCCAGGAGACTAAAGCTAATAAGTAAAAAGTGCTCAATACCTAAGTAGAGCAAATAGTAAAGAGTCAGATCTTAGCCCTGAAGAACATTAAGCGAAACTTTTAGTAGATTCGTTTGACTCATTAGATTTATCTTATATATATATATATATATATATATATATGTGTGTGTGTGTGTGTGTGTGTGTGTGTGTGTGTGTGTGTGTGAACAACAAAGTGTCCCCAAAAAGATTAATTTATTATAATGTCGGCGTTTAAACGTTTCGGTTTATGCAAAACCTTCTTCCTGATAATATGATGAAAAGAAGTCAAAAGATTTTTTGTTATTCAAAAGGTGATCGATGTTTTTTAATATATATATATATATATATATATATAAGAGATCCATAGACACGCGTTCCGGTGTTTCACGCCTCGTCACTGTTGCCAGACACAACAACTATCCTTGGCTAAGGTCGAACTCAGACTGACTGTTTGCCAGCCTGATATCTTATCCCCTCGGCCACTAACAGCTGCTGTGGCTGGACTTGTGTTTTTAAATTATT
>CM042144.1:103405382-103440382 GCA_023376005.1 Doryteuthis pealeii | reverse complement strand
TTATTTTGTCATTATATTTAACCAGGAAACTCATATCATTAAATAAAATAGATGTGAACGTTCTTTATTACGACTGCGTCAGAAAAAAAAACACTGTTGTGATATTTCATGTTTTTAATATATATATTATATATATATATATATATATATATATATATTAAAATAAGATATTTTGGCAGCATATTTTATTATAAACATGTTTTGTGGAACTCAACGGACAATTCTTGTCGGACCAGTTATTGTTCGACCCTTTCTAGTTTAGATAGATAGATATTATTAGTCTCAGATAGATCAATAGAGAAAAAGAAAGAAAGAAAAAAAGAAAGATAGATATATAGATAGATTGATAGATGTTATTAGTCAGATAGATCTATAGTTATTGTTAGTCTTAGATAGATCATTAGATCGATAGACAGATATATTAGATAGTATTAGTCTTAGATAGATAGATAGATAGATAGATATTATTAGTCTTAGATAGATAGATATTCTTAGTTTTATATATATATATATATATATATATATATATATATATATATATATATGTGTGTGTGTGTGTGTGTGTGTGTGTGTTAAATACATATGTCAAATATATATGTATATATATGTACATATATGTATGTATATATATATATATATATATATATATATATATATATATATATATATATATATAGAGAGAGAGAGAGAGAGAGAGAGAGAGATAGATAGATAGATAGATAGATAGATAGATCTCTAGTGATCTAATTCACCTCACACTCTTTCACATACACAAACACTCGCACCACTGTATTTACATAAAGACATAATATTAACTCCTAACTGAAACCTTCTTTATGTAAAAACTTTGTTATCTCAACTCTGTCACGGGACTTGTATCCATTACAGCGTAATTTCTTCTTTTTCTTATGAATATGAATCTGATTTTTTTTTGCTGTGGGCTTGCGACTCTTTGACGCAAGTAGATTTGGCCAATTGTTTATTTTGTCTACTGTCGAGTTGTCTCCCTTGAAAAATCGGCAAATCGACTTCATCTTCAGCGAAGAAACTGATTCTGCCAATTTATTGCAAAGCCCAGAAACGTACATATGAAATTGAATGCTTGTTGATAAAAATCACAATGGCTATGCTTCCTGTTAAGATGCCGAATTTTCAGTTCGTTCGTTTGGTAATATTCCTCGGTTGATTACACATTCGAAGGAGACGAACGATTTTAATAAGCGAATATTGGTTCCATCTTTCACTTTTCTTTTTGCAGTGCTCGCATATTTTTAGTTGCTTTTATCCTATTGGTTATTTGCTGATCTATTGTTCTTCGCTTGGTAAATTCGTAATACTCTTGAATTCTGAAATAAATGTATATAGTTATTCGAGGTGTGTTCAAAACGAATCGAGATTGAAGCTTTATTCGCCAAGATAGAAAGCGACAAAACGTGAAACGATAATTTTCTTCAAATAGAGGACATTTCAAGGTTCATGATAAAAAGGTAATGCTATTTCTCTGAATGTTTGAGATGAGACTTGATGATTAGTATTATCTGCGTTATTCGGACTATTGTCTTCATCTTCATTGTTATCTGTATAACGTTTTGGCCGATATGCCCTCCGGCCTTCTTCAGGTATTTCTTGTCGAACTCGGAAACCTTCTCGGACTCGGGAACATTCTTTTCGAACTCGGAAACTTTCTTGACGTAGGTAAAAAATCATACATAAAAATGAATAGGTAGATATTCTAGCCAAAACAAGACATTAGGTTTATAAGTTCCCAAAATTTACACTGAATTGTCCAATTGGACACATGGCCTAGTGGATAAAGGAGTTAGGTTAAGACAGTTCAAGTGACAGTTATCTCTGGATTTCAGGTTCAATCCTGACCGGCGGCAGTAACATAGAAAAATAATTAACGCAGCTCCTACCCCAGCTATGGTTAGCGGAATGAGAACAGGATACCCCCGTGGACTGAATAAAAGTTAAGATTCAAAGTTCCGTGATGGCTCTCGATTACGACAAGAAGGTTCCTGACTACGACAAGAAAGTTTCCAAGTTCGAAAAGCAGGTTCCCGAGTCCGACAAGAAATACCTGAAGAAGGTCGGAGGTCATATCGGCCGAAACGTTGTACAGATAACAATGAAGATGAGGACAATAGTCCGAATAACGCAGGTAATACTAAAAATGTAATAGTTTGAACAGCAGAAGGATCAGGATCAGTCACGATAACCAGAGCAAAAGAAGAGGTTTCTAGCGACAATCTGTTAGAATACTTAGTAGAGATCTAAGGAGACTTTTTGTAACCCAAACTCCCGTGAAAGACAACCAAGTAGATTTGGTTTGAAAAACTATTATGGAATAAATATAATAATCATTTTAAAACAATTATAACCCTTCTTAATACAAATGATTTGTTCAATTATGTGTTAAGCACTTTTCAATCTAATACTAATGATTTGTAAACAATCATATCTTAATTGTGTTACGTTTTTTTATGCTGAAGTCAATTGAACAATTAAGGATTCGAATTATGTACAGTACAAAAATGTATCTTCTAAATCATTTTAAATACATAAACACTTCATACTTAGTAACAATATCGACGGTTTAAGAATCAGTTTATTCGTGTAGTTCAAAATCATTCAAAGATTATCCTAAGTAGATCTATTTGACCAGTGGGGTTTTCGCAGATTCTGGGGACGAAGTCTCAGAGTTGTCAAAGAAGCTCTGACAGGATTTAATTTAAAAAAAAAATAAGACAGTTAAGACCCAAACTTGAAAGTAAATCCAGTAATAATGGAGATTGTCTGTATTTCTGTCTGTAACAAAAACTACGTCATAGCTCTACGTCACAGCTTACGTCACTATATTTTTATGCTATATACACCCAAAATTTGAGTAAGCAATTTTAAAAAATGTTTTTCAATCTCGTCCTTTTTTTTACAGTAATACTAACTTGTTTTCAAATAAATAAATACCTACGATTTTGTGTAAAATTGATGTGGAAAATATTCAAAATAATTGTTTGATTATTACATGCACACAACAATTTATTTGAGAGGGACGGGGTTCAGTTTTCATTTCAAATTGTTTTATGTTTTTTTGTTGTTTTTTTTTACTCCGTTAATAAATATGAGGATTTTGCTTACATATGATACAAACCCTCTGACATTGAATTTTTAACTCCCAAACTATCAGGCAATGTCTTTCAAAAATCAATTTTACGACGCCCGGAGGGTGTTTTCTTTTGCTAGTAAACTAATATATCCCTAGTGATTGATTTCTTTTTCAAGAAATAAATCCGAAAATAATTATTTTTAGATAGAATTATTGATTTTGGTTGGTTGGTTGATTGGTTGGTTGGTTGGTTGGTGAGTGATTGGAGTTTACGGCATGTCAACCCTTGGGTTATTTTATACCAAAGCCGTTTTGTTTTATTCATTTTTGTTCCGTATTCAATTTTTTTTTTCAAACTCAATTTTTAAACACATTTTTAAACACATGTTTAAAATTCCACCTATCAGGTACTACTACTCCGAGTCAGAGTGGACCTGGGAGGAAGGGTGATGAAGGGGTACTCCACATTCCTCCAAATAGAGGACATTTAAGGTTGCATGATAAAAACAGAGGTGATAGTGTGAACAGCAACAGGATCAATAGCAGTCAGAATAGCGAGAGCAAAAGAAGACTAGATTTCTAGCCTAGTTCTAGTGAGGTTTTCACAGATACAGGGGACAAAGAAGAAGCTCTGACACGATTCATGAAACACCCACTTTGGCCCTTACTTAAGCTAGACGGGCGGTTGAAGAGGCCCCCTCCGATCAATCGTCTGGTGCTAGAGCTTGACGTGACCAGCTGCTTGATCGCAGGGAGCCTGTTCAGTCACCAGGATTCCGCTCTTAAGCATCACGGGTTGCCATCCACGGCCAACAGATAGACCCGTTGCGGGATTTTACCCCTCTGCAGAGGTGGAGTTGGTATATTCCATAATCCCAACCGACAGGGGTAGTGCATCTGATAGTGAGACTGTAATTTTGGAGTTCGTTGGAGTGTTGAATAGTCATTCATTGCTATTTCTTCCATGTCCATTCCGAGTAGTAGTACCGTTTAGGTTCCTATCTCTAAGTCAAAAATATGCGTTTAGTAGTATTAGTAGTACTAGTACAAAATTAACCCCCCCCCCGGGCGATGTAAAAATAGATTTTTGAAACATATTGTCTGAGGGGTGGGATAAAAAATTCAATGTCAGCGAGTTTGTACCCTAAGTAAGTAAAATCATCAAATTCTTTAAAGGATTAAAAAATAAAACAATTTGAAATATAAACTTTAAATATGTATTAAAATAAAACAAACTATATATACATATATAATATCAGTCATGTATTTATTAAAACTTGTTTTAAAAAAACAATGAGGACTGTCTAATGCTGCATGTTCAAATTTGGAGTGTATTTATTCCATGTTATGACGATTTTGGGTAATGTGACGTAAGTAGTGACGTAATTTTTGTTACAGATAAAAACCGGAAGCGAATCTCCATTATTAATAGATTTATGAGTATTAGATGTCAATACTTGATAGGAATAACCGTGTGAAAATAACCAATTTAAGAAACTACACAATTCCCTAACCACAAGGCATAAAATAATTCTCGGTCAGTTGACATGCCGTTAAAATGAATTAATCAATCAATCAATGGCGTTAGAAATCACTACTCGACGCACCTAATTACAGAGATTACATTTGATTGTTAAATGTCGAATATCTTACTTTACTTTGGAGATCATATTTTTCATCCCCTCAACAATCAACAACCCACCCTTTCTCTCTTATTCTATCTCTCTGTCCCCCCTCTCTCATTCTCTCTCTTCTCTCTCTCTCTCTCTCTCTTATTCTATCTGTCCTTCTGTCTTTTATTCTATCTGTAGGGCCCTCTCTCTCATTCTATCTCTCTCTGATCTCTCTGTCCCTCTCTCTCTCATTCTATCTCTGTCTCTCTGTCCCTCTCCCTTATTCTATCTCTCTGCTCTCTCTCTCTCTCTATTCTATCTCTATGTCTCTCTCTCTCTCTCTCTCTATCTCTCTCTGTCCCTCTCTCTCATTCTATCTGTCTGTCTCTTTATATATATATATTATTCTATCTCTCTATCCCTCTCTATTATTATATATCTCTGTCCCCTCTCTCTCACTCTCTCTCTTCTCTCTCTCTCTATCTATCTATCTCTCTTATTCTATCTCTCTGTCCCTCTCTCTTATTCTATCTGTCTGTCTGTCTCTCTCTATCTCTATTATTCTATCTCTGTCCCTCTCTATTAATCTCTCTCTCTCTCTCTCTCTCTCTCTCTCTCTCTCTCTCTCTCTCTCTCTCTCTCTCTTATTCTATCTCTCTGTCCCTCTCTCTTATTCTATCTGTCTCTCTCTCTCTATCTCTATTATTCTATCTCTGTTCCTCTCTATTAATCTCTCTCTCTCTCTCTCCTCTCTCTCTCTCTCTCTCTCTCTCTCTCTCTCTCTCTTATTTCTGTCCCTCTTTCTTATTCCATCTCTCTGTCCCTTTCTCTTATTCTATCTCTCCCTCTTTACTTGTGTAGATTTTAAATATCTGAAATAAGAGCGACATTTACTTGAAGCGGTTTTAATTTCCGCACGACAATATCTTGATCCACGCCAAGATCAAAGAAAACATTTATCTGCCAGACACTTCTTGACATCGACGTAATTCAACTCAACATGAAAAGTTCTTAAATCAAACAAATCACAAAAACTTATTTATTTACAACGCGATGTTTGTTGATCAATACGACAATCATTTAATAGAGACACGCGTTGTAGAAATTCACATTCAATTGTACCTAATCTAATGTTGTATAGTAATATGGTCACGGTACCAAAAAGGGATTTCTTACGTGGCAGTCGTCATTGTCGATAAAAAAAGGTACAACAGACTCGTGAGATATATGGTCACAAGGGCTTAACATTTATTTTTAGGCTTGTGTCGTGGGCTCTGTTTCGGAGAGAAGGAAAGACTGAGAGAAAGAGAGAGAGGGGACACTGTCAAATTACTGTACCTTTTAACATAGTATTAACTATCTTGCTGTCCCACACTAGGAACCAGCAGCCCCCGTCCGAACACTACGTCGCCGAAAGTCAGAAGAGGGCGATTTTCTTCTTTCTCGTTCCTCGTCACCACGTGACTTCCGGTTCCGGTCAACACCCGAAACTTTCAGTTCCCCTTCCGGGTTCATACCTCGGTCAAATTACCGGCAACCCGTTGTGTGTCCACTCCTTCTTTTTTTTAACCTTTACTTTCTCTTGTTTCTTCTTCCTCTCTTTCTATAGCAGTCCTCCACAGTTTTATTTCCACTATCAAACTCCGGTGGACCTTAATAATCACGTTACACTAAGAGTTTCACTAAACAGAAAAAGAGGAAAAAAAAACTCACGTAGGTATTTATCAAACCTGTTTCGCCACGGATTGTTGAATCACCAGATATATATTTATCAAGCCCCTCCGCACGAGCAGGATGCGACACAAGCTCAATTTCTTAAGCGGAGTTTAACAGGTTTGAATTCAGAGTTTTCCTTCTAGTCATGGTTAAAGAGCCCAGTCTGTCCTGCTATTTACCCATAGCTGGAGGGAGAATTGGATTCATACCTTTCCCAAGGGTATTAGCACCATGTGAAATGCAAAAAAGCTTCGTCCAGGAATTGAAATCGGATCGACAAGTCCATTTCCTATTACTCTAACCATTAGATCACGCGCCTCCATAATATAGTTGAAGCACCATATAGATGCATGTGTAATCTCATTTTCACCAAATTCGGATCCCATACGGGCCAAGAATAGGGCATCCAGCGAGGTTGGCTTGATGTTTTGTTTTACGACATATCAACCCTTTTTGGGTCATTTAATGCTGAATCAAGTCATTCAGGTTGTTTACAATACTTACCCATATAAGTATCGAACAGGCTCACCGTTGTTTAAAAAGCATTTTATTGCCTCTTATAAACAACAGATTTGCATTTAGATTCTCACACGGCTAATTTGTCTCATGATATATATCTATATGTTTGTGTTGTCTGGTGTATCTTCTGTCGCTTCCTGTGAGCGTCCAAGGGTGATCATGTCCATGGACTTAGCTTCACGCTATTAGGCATGGCCTCCCTTCAATAGTAGTTTAACAAAAATAAAGTTTTTCTTTTACTTATTCTTTATAACTTGTACCTACTATTGATAAATAAATTTCTTATTTCTTATTATCTTCGCTGAATTAGCGGGAAAAGGTGCTTTCAATGTGTCTTTCACCAAAACAGAAAAAACAGAAAAACAAAAAACCCTTAGATATTTACCCAACCTGTTTCGCCTCGGATTGTTGAATCACCATATAGATTCATTTGTAATCCCATTCTCACCAAATCCCAATCCCAGACGGGTTATAAACACCCCTGGGGATCGCAGTACTAAACTGGGATATTCCATTATACAACTTAGGCAAGCTTATTCTGGCTTCTAATTAACTGCGGTGTTTGGTGATGATTGTTTGATCAATATATACCAAACCCATAACTATTGTGAGAGTTAGTACTGGGTCTGTATTTAGTTACAGTCTCTCAGACATGACTATCAACTAGATGCTAACTGAAGCCTTCCCGTGAAGGTGACTATCATATGTTGATTCTACAAGGGTAGGATGTGACACAAGGTCGCAAGAATAGGGCATCCAGCGAGGTTGGGGTTTTTGGGGGGTCATTTAATGCTGAATCAAGCTATTTTTCATACAGTACTTGCTGTTGTTTAAATGGTCACCCATGTAAGTATTGAACAGGCTAATCGTTGCTTAACTTAGGTGATCTAGCGAGAACCGGTGCTTTTAATGTTACTTGACCGGAAGCCACCCAATGAGGATCAAATTCGCAGTTCAGTAGCAATAGATATACGAGACTAGCTTGCTAACCATTTCACCTCGATGGGACGCCCGAAAAAGACCTATGTTAAAATTGAAAAAAAAAATGATTTTTACTTGTTTTGCCGCCTAAAAGTTAGGAGTTCTGAATATTACAGCCACACTTCCTCCTGTAGCATTTCAGTTATCAAAGAAGACAAACCCAGGGCATATATACTTCCGGTTGAACCCAGCTATGGATGAATAGTAGGACAGTCTAGGCTCTTTAACATTGGTATGGCAAGCTTTTGAAAGAAAGGAAAACTCTGAATTCAAACCTGTTAAACTTAAAAGCTGAATACACAGAAGAGTCCTGGAAATCTGAGGCAGACTTTCTGTTACTCAAATAATATATATATATATATATATATATATATATATATATATATATAATCAATAGTAATGGTATTATGGATGATTTGGACTCATAACTTAGTTTCATGGTTATGCAATCCTCAGATGAGTCAAATGGTTGAGATCTTAAAAGCCAGTAGTTTTTTTAGCGTTTGTATAAATGTGACGCGTTTTCACGCGATGTGATGATATAATGCTCCTTTATACCATTACTATTGATTATAAATCTGCTCTGCTTTATTAGCATTGAGCACCTTTTTATGCCAATACTTTTCTCATTTATTCTCTGTTCATATATATATATATATATATATATATATATATATATATATATATATATATATATATTAATGTGTATGGTTGGCACTATTATACTTGAAGAAGCTGTAGTAATCCAACGCACTGTGTTATTAGAAAAGTGCTCAATATCTGTGATAGAGCGTTGATAGATAGATAAATGAACAAATAAAAAGTTTAGATTTTATTTATTAACATATGAACAATCTTTACGACCGAGCGGTTTCATGCATTCGTCTGGTAAGCGAAATAGCTTTTGAAAATGAAAGAAATGGAACAAATGGTTAAATGTGTGAGTTTTTTTAACTGTATTCTTGTGTTGCATGTTTACGTGTTTACGGGATGTCGGATGCACCTTTTTGTTTTTACGTGTGCGTATGTTGTCATGCGCGTGCGCATGAAAATGTGTATAGACTGTCATGTTATGATCGTATCCTTGCGCGTGTGTGCGTATGGATATGCGTATTTGTGTTTGGAATCCTTCGTTACGTATGTTTTGTGCGATTAATAGTGTGTATTTTTAGTACGCTGTATATATATATATATATATGTATGTGTGTGTGTGTGTGTGTGTGTGTGTGTGTGTGTGTGTGTGAGAGAGAGAGAGAGAGAGAGAGAGAGAGAGAGTGTGTGCGTGGGCGGGCGCGTTGTAATGGTAACCATCGTAGAAAATAAATAGGACGAGACAAGTTTAAATACTGGATGGGGATATTTGCATTTCACATAGCCTATTTCTACTGACTTTTTATTAATAATTTTGACTAGTATTATCATTCATCTTCCTAATTCTACTTGTTTTATCAATCATTAATATTAATATAAATATGAAAAAGTTTGCTTGAGATGATTGCTTCAACGGCAAAAGACCCCCACTCTAAGTCTAAGTGATTTGCTTTTTTGAATTTAAAAAATGCTTGCCAAATACAACTTTTCCATTACCATCAACAAATCTCAGGCGGCATTAATTAATTACACCCCTTAATCAGTACAATTTGTAGAAAAATTAAAATTGTTTCAAAACAAGTTTATGGCTACTTTTTTTATTTGAATAAAATGGCAAAATCTTTCAACTACTAATATGAACACAATTTTAATTCTTAGCTTCTGTTATTATTAGAGTTTTTTAAGGGCTAAAAGTAAAAATAAAATAAAATTGACAAATACTTATTCATAGATTGGTCGGAGCACAACTGTTGTTTCAATCAACTACGTATTTTTCTTGGCAAGAACGTAGGTATACCCATTTTTTCGTCTGCTTTCATTTTAAAAACGAATTAAAATTAACTAAATCGATTATTTAAGGTCAAATTTTTGTCTAACACGAAAAGTAGTTATATAATAAGCATCAGTAAAAAAAGCCAAATAATATTCCACATGTAATTTAATTATAATACATTTAAAACGATTTTTTTGGTCAATAAGTGATTTAATTAGATATTTCTGCTATGATAAATTAATATATAGAATCCATTTAAAATATGAGTATCATGATGTTAAGTTTAAAATGTCATATTATTAGATTAAAAAAAAACATATATTTTTTAAACTACTTTAGTATAAATTTCTAATAATTTCTGCCGAAAACTATATTGAAAATTTACCCGCGCCCTTTAAATAGAACAAATATAATTTTTTTTAATAAGATAATAGCCAATTAATTATTGAAATGTAGGTACCACCAATTTTCCCTATGAAATTTACCCCCTCTATATTTTACACAATGAAACTTGCATAAATGTTAATAATATCTTGAAAACTTTTGGTCCTTTAGAAAGAAGAAACATTAAAAAAAGTTCATGATGATTTTTTAACAAAATTTTCAGCTTACGGAAATAATAAAAATTATATACGAAAAATAAGGTTTACATTTTTGCACCGTTAAATCAATTGAAATTTAACGTAGCCAAAAAAAAAGTTATGACTGCAGGCTTTTAAAAATATTCTATGAAAAATCAATTAAATTTCCGTAATTACTTACCTTTTGATAAAAATCTATTTGAAATTATTTTTTTCTAAAATATAATAGGTGAAATATTTTTTTTTTAGGTCTACCTATTTTATTTTATGAAATAGGAAAAAAACAATTTTTATGTTTCTTCTATAAAGGTAAGAGTCTGAATAATTATATCAGTTGATTTTTATAAGTCACAGTACCAGAGCTTTTTAGTAAAAGAACCATGAATACAGAATTCTGCTACAAAGAAATATCAATAAATGAACTGACCGTGTTGTAAATAAACGGACTGTTTTATTTATTTATCACGATAACGATGAGTAATTGCTCCCCAATTGGATAATTTGATCTTTGAATTAACAGTTTTTCTTTGTAACAACTCTTAATGTTTGTTATTTAGTTTTTGCGAGATTTCAAAAAAAAAATTCAAAAATATTTACGTTTTTTCCTTCAATATGGCCTACACTGATCACGTGACCTATTTTGGTGGTATCTAATTTAAATGCTTTTAAAAAATCTCGAAAAATTATGTTTTTAGTCCTTATTTTCATTTTATTTTCCGATTTTCTGTACTTATTTTCTACCAGAATATCATCCTTAATTTTTTTTCTTCTATTCACACATTCGGTCTTTTATCTTTTTATTTATACTGTAATTAGTTTCAAAATTATATAACCCCACCGATATTTTGAGCCCCCAAAATAGGTGGGAGCGGTCAAACTTAAATGCCCTTAAAAATCAGAAAGTTTTAAAATAAAATAACTGATGCATTATAAAATCCATTCATTGATAAATAGACGCTGAAAATGTCATTAAAATCGGATAATTCCCTGATTTTTGGCGAATTTCTTTTAAAGGGGGGGTAAATTATTTTGTAAAAATCATGGATTTTTCGACAAATTTGTATACTTACAAGAATGTGTATTACATAAAGTAACAATATTTTTGTTTATTTTCTTTTCCTTTCCTTACATGTGTCTAATTCGGTTGTAATTTAAATATATATTACATTGTTAAGTTTTTCTGTTCTATTAGGAACATTTGATGTTACAAAATTTACAAAAAAAAAAACAAAAAAAAAAAAATATACAAACAAATACTTTCAATTTGTTGTATAATAATATGTAATAATTTCAAACTGCAAAACAGAAAATGCAAATCCTGAAATATACAAATTCTCAATGATTTTAGTTTCAAGAATTATTTTCCTCTTGTCCCCTCTCTAACTACTGTCTTCCACTTTCTCTTTCAGTCCCTGGTGTTCCAAATTTCATTTTAGTCTGGTCATGGACCGGGTACTTTAGCTAGTATATATATATATATATATATATATATATATAATATATATAGCTAAAGTACCCGGTCCATGATATATATCTTATATATATATATATAAGCTTCGCCATATCTGTCTGTCATTTTTCTGTCTGTCAATCAGTTTCTACGCCCCCATCTCTCTCCCCCCCTCTCTCTCTCTCTCTCTCTCTCTCTCTCTCTCTCTCTCATTTTTTGACAGTCTGTATGTTCTTTCCCGCCTTTCTTCCCCCAAGCCAACCTTTGTCTCTTCATTTCCATCCATAAACACATAAAGAAACAACATGAAGAACATGATACCCTCCCTCCCCTCTCTCTCTCTCTCTCTCTCTCTCTCTCTCTCTCTCTCTCATGTCTGTCCACTTATTTTGTGTCCTTCTGTTTTTTGGGGGGCTCACTGTCTCTATGTAAGTCCTCCCCCCCCCCTCTCTCTCTCTCTCTCTCTCTCTCTCTCTCTCTCCATTTATCTATCCATCTGTCTATCTCTTGTTGGTATCACTGTCCATCTTTTGCTGTCTGGTTGTCTCTCCCTTTCAAATTGTGCATGTCTCCCTTTATTGTCAATCTCTCTGTGTCTATTATTTATTTTTTGGTCTCTCTCAACATCCCTCAAGCAAGATAAGTATAACTCTCACGCTTTTAGTTTCCCCTTTTTTTCATTCCCCCTCCCCCTCTCTCTCTCCCTCCCTCTCTCTCTCTCTCTCTTTCTAGCTCTCGCTCTGTCTGTCTGTCTGTCTGTCTGTCTCTCTCTCTCTGTTATATGTCTGTCCGCTTCTCGGTGTCTACCTCTCAGTCTGTCCTTCAGTTTTTTTGTGGCTTTTTCTCTAGCTTCTCTGTCTATATTTAAGTCAACCTCCCCTTCTATCTCCTCACCCCTCTCTCTCTCTCTCTCTCTCTCTCTCTCTCTCTCTCTCTCTCTCTCTCTCTCTCTCTCTCTCTCTTATATGTCGGTCCGCTTCTCTGTGTCTACCTCTCTGTCATTTCTCCTGTCTTTGTGGCCTTTTCTCTAGCCTCTATGTCTCTATTTAAGTCCCCCTCCCCCCCTCTCTCTCTCTGTCTCTCTCCCTCTCTCTCTATTTCCCTCCATTTTCCCATCTGTCTGTCTGTCTCACTCCCACTTTTTTTTATAAACCAGTATCATTTTTCCTAACAACCATAAGAGTAAAATAAATTATTTGTACACGTTACGCACAAAGAATGTAATCTACAATGTTAACAATAGCAACCAATGTACCGTGTTTTTTTTAATACCCCGAATGACTTTAACCTCGGCACCTCATCCAGAATTAAAGAAAAACATGAATACACAAACAAATAAAAGAAATTAAATGCAGAAAGAAAGAAAGAAAGAAAGAAAGAAAGAGCATTTCGTAATGTTCTTTGGTCAGACGACGCCATCTTATCCCGGAGGTATTTCGACTGTGTCTTCATCCGCACTCCATTCGTCTAGAGTTTACACATTTTCTCAATTACTTTTTTATTCCCTCTGCGCATGCGTTGAAAAAAAAAGAAGGGATTTCCGGTTTCTCTTATTATGAATTTTCCATTACCTTAAATCAGGTAATCCCAAATTGCCCTAAGCATATAAGTATAGAGTCGGTGGATGGATGTCAGGCCTAGCCACGACCACCACTAAAGTCACCACCATCGCCACTGTGTCAGGGAAATGCCCGGCGAACAGATATCAATGGAGGCTTACAGATGAACGCTTAAATAAAGATCTCCATAAAAAACGAACGAGGGGTGTCATTGGCTTGCGGTTAGGCTTATACGGCTCGTTTTTTTTTCGAGGATGAGGAGACGGTCATCATACATATATATGTTGTTATATTCTGTTTACTTTCCTTTTTTGTTTGTTTTATTCAACGAATAGACACTGGCTGTAATTCTGGCCAATGTCTTTATACTGACCGTATACAAAAAAAATCCCACTCCCACGCATTCACCCCCTCTTTTTTCGCTCTGATGAATGATTTTAACGATAGATACGGGTAGGATGTGACACAAGGTTGCAAGTATGGGGTATACAGGGAGAATCAAACTAGCTATTCAGTAGTAATGGGTATGCAAATATTTACCTCACTAAGGAGATTATTTTTACCTCTGAGGTGGAGCGCCACACCTACCATCAGCTCCTTAGTTTACCGCATAGATCCCTGTGCTACTCATACGCTGAGTTGGCGAGGGCCGGTATTGAACTAGGAACCTTGTGGTTTATGGCCAAACGTTCTACCGACTGTATACACCCTTTATTATACCTAACACGTTCGCCATGGATAGGATGTGACACAAGGTCACAAGTATGGAGCTTCTGGTGAGGATTGAACTCGCTTTTCAGTTTGCAAAGGGTAGGATATGACACAAAGTTGCAAGTATGAGGCAACTAATAAGGATGATCGGAACACGCTATTCAGTAGTAATGGGATTCCAAGTAAATATTTACACAGCCCGTTTGCCACGGGTATGATGTGATACAAAGTCGCAAGTATAAGGCCTCCAGCGAGGTTTGAACTCATATTTAGTAGTAATGGATATGCAAGTAAGTATTTAACCAACCCGATGAGAAGGATGAGACACAATGCAACAAACATGGATCATATTTAGTTTCGTTAGTAATGGTTAGCAAGGTAGACAGGCAAACCATGATGAGTGAGTTCGAGCCTCACTGGGTGCCCCTTACATTCGGCCTTGTGCCACATCTAAGCAAAGCTTCGTAAATAACTATATCCTGCAAATACGCCAACATACCCAGTGTAAACAGGTACTTCTGCAAGTAATTTACAATTTATTCCAATATTAGACCGCCCTGTCGGCTGGGGCGTTAGAATGCACCGACTGCACCTCTGCAGAGGGGTAAGACTCCCCCAATGGGACCACCTGTTGGCCGTGGGTGGCGACCCGTGATGCTTAAGGATAGAGCCCAGGTGGATGAGCAGTTCATGACATGCAATACTCCACTTTGGCCCTATCTTGGGCTAGACGGGCGGTCGGAGAGGCCCCCTCCGATCAATCGGCTGGTCATGTCAAGCCCTAGCACCTATATGATTTTCCCAACCCTATTGCCCTTATAGCAAGCCCCAACCCCTTTTTTATCATATGGGTGCTAGAAGGCGGTGGCTGTGGGTCTACATGTCCTGGGAATGACGTTAAACTCTATCTGATGGTGAGGTTCCAGTTTTGGAGGTTTGGGGAATGTGGAGCACCCCTTCATCACCATTGCTCCCTGGTCCACTCTGACCCGGAGTGGTAGTACCTGTTAGGGTCCCATCTATGGGTTAAATAGAAAAATGTATTTATAAAAAAATGTATTATCCATTAAGAATTGATTTATTTCAAAACTTTATCGGCATTAAATGACCCACTGAGGTTGATATGCCGTAAAACAAAACAAACCAAACCAAACCAATATTAGAATTTTTGATAGAGAGGACATAGTCCTGCTGCTGCAGTTATGTAGCAGTGGTTATCTTCATCCATCCTCTCTGTGTTTTAGATGAACATTTTTTTCCTTCTAGCATGTAAGAAAATGTTTACAACTGGAGTGAGTTTGTATTTCAAAATTTACTCATCCTCGCTTAGTCTCAGACAGTGGCAAAGAAATTTTATTAAGTAATGGGAAAACTTTGGCCCTATAAGTTCACAACAGTCTGGGCATTTTGGTTACTTAAAAATCTTAACTGCTAATGGGAAATCAACGAGCCAATGGACTCTCTTTCTTAAAATTAAAACTAAATCTTTCATTGAATAAAGAAGTAAAGTTTTTTCTGTCTTGATAAATGAGGACTGAATATTCATATATTCGAACATTTTGAACACTTGTCTATATCCACAAGTCACAAAATATAACTACAAACTTGCAAAATTACATCTTATTACATTGCAGATGCGCTCTCTGTAACCAAAACTATGTCACAACACTCTCAGGATTTGTTTAAGTTTATCAATGAGTATTCAGTTTATAGTCAAAATCATTATTACATAAAATAAATCTTATTTATTAACGAGGTCTCTATGAAAATTTGAGTTAGATTTGCCTCAAAACAGCCCATGTTATTAATGCATTTCTGCAATCTCGTATATCAATAAGAAATAAAGGTTGACATAATATGGTGTGGCTGATTTGCATTTAACAAAACTGGGTTTAATAAATAATTACTGTTATTGATCGCTAATATTGCTTTATTCTTCAACGTATAAAAATTAATTCTATAAATGCTTTTATACAGAAACCAATTAGAATATAATCAAACTAAGTGTAATCTTTTTATGTGCATTCTCGTTTAATTTCGTTACTTTTTCTAATTTGATATAGTTCATTGCATCGAAACTTAAATACCTGAGATCGGGGGATACATATTCTTCCTAATACGAGGGTGAGTCAAAAAGTAATGCCATTTTCTTTATTTCATATGCAGTTCTTTTTTTAATTTTTAAAAATAAAACTATGGCCTACATTGATACCCTAACGAGGCGCAGAGCAAGAATCTGATGAGTATGACCCAACTTACCGATTAACAACGTCCTCCTTCTGCATGACAATGCACGATCATACACAAGCATCAGAACAAGGGGAAAATCGTCTCATTCGTGTGTACAACTTTACCGCACCCTCCATACTCACCAGATTTAGCGCCTTCAAACTATTATCTTTACAGTCCCATGAAAGAGAGTTTGAGAGGCAAACATTATTCCAGTGATGTGGAAGTGGAAATTTTTGTGAAGAAGTGGCTCAAAGAAGAGTCAACCGAATTTTACGGGGCAGAGATACATGTTCTCATTCGAAGGTGAACCATAGGTATTGAGAACAACGGTGACTATGTGGAGAAGTAGGGATGTGATGAACAGATTCATTTTGATGTATGATACATGTTCCTGTGGTGGTAATTATACCTGTCTTAAACAAAATGCCATTATTTCTCTGAATGTTTGAGATGAGGCTTGAAGATTAGTATTATCTGCGTTATTCGGACTATTGTCCCCATCTTCATTGTTATTTGTACAATGAAAGAAGGTTACCGAGTCCGAGAAGGTTCCCGATTCCAAGAAGGTTCCCGAGTCCGACAAGAAATGCCTGAAGAAGGCCGGAGGGCATATCAGCCGAAACGTTGTACAAATAACAATGAAGATGGGGACAATAGTCCGAATAACGCAGATAATACTAAAATGCCATTACTTTTTGACTCACCCTCGTATATTTAAAAACGTGTTGAACAGAATAATTTGATAATTGATTTTATTCAAATAATTAGAAAAAATAAAAGAGTAGTGTTGAGAAGAGAAAAAACCACAAAACCACAAAGAGAGATAAAAAAAGAAAAAAGTAAAAAAGAATGGAGTATCGACTAAGCGCTTTCGCTCTTCTCTCAACTGAGTAATATTTAGTCTAAAATTTTAACAAGTATGAAATTGGATTATTCTTAATTGTGAAAATAAAAAACAGGCAAAACTATATCTATTAATTATAGAGACTCAGTCTCTATTTATCTGTAATCGAAACTACGTCACTGCTTACGTCGCAGTCATTTCAGGAATTAAGTAAGTTTATCAATAAGTATTTATGTTAATCTAGGGCCGGGTTAGCTCAGTCGGTAGAGCATTCGGCTAGAAACCAAATGGTTCCTAGTTCGATTCCGGTCCTCGCCAACTCAGCGTATGTGCGGTAAAGTAAGGAGCTGGTGGTAGGTGTGGCGCTCCACCTCAGATGCCAAAACAATCTCCTTGGTCTAGCGCTAGTGAAAAGGGGATAGACTCCCTCGATGGTTGGCTGATACTGACTTTAGGCCGCCCCGACGACTTACTTATATTCAGTATTATTACTACACAAAAATATTAAAATTCTTTGAAAAATCAATTAATTTTCACGAAAATTTCGATACTTATTCACTTTTGGATTAATTTATATTTAAAATATTTTTTTCCTAAAATATATTAGGGGAAATATTTTTTACATGGTCGATTCAATATTATGAAATCCGAATAAAATATATTTTACTCGTACGATTTTTAAAATTTTCTCTAAAGAGAAGAGTCTGAACAATTAAATCAGATTTTTTAGAAAAGGTTTGGAGGTTCCTACTGTCGTAAAACAAAATAAATATCTCAGTGGAGTGGAGTGAATTTTATGTTTTTTAAGTAAGTAATTTTCTTTTTAAAATATTATACGTTTTATTTCATTTATTTAATTTTGCCATCTCCTCAAGCAATATCTTTCAAAAATTTATTTTTACACCACGGGAAGGAGGTGTTTTTTGCTAGTCTTATTATAATGGAGATTTTTTATCTTTTCCTCTGTGACCACAATTACGTCACCACCGATGTCACAATTCCCTGAGTCATTTATGTTATATTCTAAATGATTATTAAATAATCATTACTTAATCTTAATTAGCATCTTATTTATTTACGACATCTCAGTTAAAGTCTGAGTTAGATTTGCCTCGAAACAGCCCATGCTATTAATGCGTTTAAAATCCTACAATGTCACTATGAAATAAAGGTTTACATGGTATATGGTGTAGGTAATTTGCATTACTGGTATTTATTTCTTATATTATTGTTTTATTCTCAAATATATTAAAAGCAATCCGATGTATAATTTTATATTGAAATCAATTAAAATAATGAAAATAAGTGTAATCTTTTTATACGCATTCTTATTTAGTTTCGTTAGTCTTTCTTATTTAATACAATATTTTATTAGATTAACATCTAGATACTTGGTCCTGGAGTGAGCATATTTTTGCTAGTATTAATAATTCACTCTAGTTTCTGGTCAAGAGGCCGAGGTCTTTAGACAAATTTAAGGAGAATTAACTAAGTGATCCCAGGGGTGGGGTCGTCCCCCAAACAACGGGTTTATTGCCCGGTGTTTGGGGCGGCCCTAATGGGGAAATGCTGGTGGGAATCACGCATTTTTAACACTTGCCATTGCATGACCAATTTATGCGTGGCTTCCCACGTTAAAAAAGACCACACATATATATTTGTTTTCATATCTATCTATCTATCTATCTCTCTCTCTCTCTCTCTCTCTCTCTATATATATATATATATATATATATATATATATATATATATATATATATATATATATAATTAATGGTGATATTATGGTTTCACACTCATAACTTAAAGTTTCTTGGTAATCCAATCATCAGATGAGAAGTGGTTGAGATGTCTCAACCACTTCTCATCTGATGATTGGATTACCAAGAAACTTTAAGTTATGAGTGTGAAACCATAATATCACCACTATCTTCAACTTACTCTATTGACCTTTGTGGGGTCAGTTAGTCTGGAGTATGGCTAAGTTTTTTTTTAATTTATTTCTTTATTTCTTCTAGTAGTTTTTCTTTGTTAGTGCTATATCATATTTTTACTGTATTATGCCCTTATTGATTAATTATATCTTATTGGTATTCTAATGCATTGCGTAATCTATGCATACATTTTCCTAGGAACTCATCCTTTTTATTAATTAAGTCATTTTATTTGGGAATCTAATTATTTCTAACTTTTCCTGTAGACACAAGATGTATAGATAGATTGATAGATAGATAGATAGATAGATAGATATGAAAACACACAATGCTGTTAAAATGAAAATATTTCATATCATATTCATAGCTAATATTGAACAATATTTCGATTTATAAAAATTATCATCAGAGCTTGTTTTTTATCCGGACTCATCGAGAGAGAAGCAGATATATTATATATATATATATATATATATATATATATATATATATATAATATATATATATCATCATCATCATCATCATGTCGCGCAATCAGCACGGATATCCATGACAATCTCTCGCCAACCTTCCCTATCATTCATTGAAAGACCTCCATGCAGCATCCAGCAGCATCACAGAGTTGGTCAATGTAGGTCCTTGGTGGGCGGCCCACACTAGCATGCCGTTGGCTTCCACAGGAGAACGTCGCTTATGCGCTTAGTCATCCAGAGACACGTGTTTCGACTAATCAAGTCTCTCCAGTGTGGCTAGACATTTGTAAGCTACCTACAGCCGGTATTCAAATCCAATCGGTTCAGCATCAGTCAGACACCTTAACCGCTAGGCTATGGTCACCTACAGAATACGAAGGGAATTTTAACTGTTTTTAATACACACATCCCTATGTATATAAAGGACGCCATAGAGTGCTCCATCCCTTATATAGGAGAGCGTTGCGTTTACACTTTTTCTTTAAACTCCTGTTATTTTTTGTGGTGCCCAATTAATTCTTCAATAATACGGATAAAAATATTTGACATTTTCAGCCTTATCAAATCATTTCCCCTTCCACTTTTTGCCATCCTCCTCATTCTGTTTTGCATTACAGGAATAAAACAAAACGCCTTCATTTTCGCACATCTTCAATTCATTTTGTTACGTAAAGGCATAGCATATCGATTTTGTAAGGATATGTAGTGTATATTCTAAAATTAACGGTAACATTGTAAAATAACAGTGGATTTAAATCTTCGCCAACTAAATTTCACATGTGGCAGTACCAAATTTTCTTGATATTTTTTATCTGAATGATGGGATATTTCAAAGTTCACTATTTGTTCACCTCAGAACTTATTATATTCAAATAAAGTCCTATAAGTATTGTGGTATTTACATGTTTCCCACTTTTACACGATATGGTACAAGGCCGTTTTATGTGGGCACCACCCACAAGCCGAGACTCATGGGTGATAGGTAGAAAAATTGCGTCGATCCCGTTGGCATTCCCTCTCAAGGGGGGCGCCTGAGATCGACGCTATTAACCAAACGCAACGGGTCCAGTGGCCGAAACACACTGGACCAGCAAGCCTACGCGAGTAATCTTAGTCGCAAGTATTGTAATCTGTGTCCTGCTCAATTATAATGAAATAACCATCAGTTTTTGTACTTTGCTTGGCTGTGCTAGGCAAAGGGTTAAATTGACGTGTCTTTAACCCAAGTTCATTTGGAACGAGACTCTCATTGGCTGAGAGAGTAATGTTACCCGAGGACCCTGGAAAAGAAGCATTTAGCCAGTCGGAGTGGAAGAACAAGAACAAGATTGAACCTACAGACAGAAAGAAAGAGACACCACCGGAACCAGAGAGATGTCCGACCGGAAAGAAGAAACCCCGATTGAAAGAGAGGCAGTAACCCGATAGTGGTGTGGTTCTATGGCAACATGGATAGCTCTTAAGCTGTATCTGGGAACCACGGCGCCAAATATGGACCAACACTTAGTCAGCGTAATAATTCCGTACACTTTGTATAGTTTTAAGAAAGGATTTATGGAATTGGAAATTAATACAACCTGTCGGAACTTCCCCGTTGTATTGATCGGCGACTGATTCCATATGCATTTCCATACCGCTAATACCCTTGGGAAAGGTATGAATCCACCTATTCACTCTATTGTTATGGGTAAATAGTAGGGCGAAGTGGGCTTTAAACTAGTGCTGCTTATCCGCCGAATTCTTATTTCTTATGGTGTCATGTCAAAATAATGGACCCTTTCGTTTTTGTTATCAAAAAGAAAGTGAAGAAAAGGGCATACTACAATGAAAAAAATATAAGAATGAAAGAAAGAAAAAGAGAAGGCGAACATAGAGAGATAGAGAGTTAAATCACGATTATTATACTTTTTGCATATTGAACTCTTGCAATAGCTCCTAAGTAAATATATCAAACGTCGTAATAATTAAATTATCATACTGTGGTTTATCCATAGGTCCTGTTAGTTATTATTATTATTATTATTATTATTATTATTATTATTATTATTTGTAGTAGTAGTAGTAGTAGTAGTAGTAGTAGTAGTAGTAGTGTATCATTATTTAAAATATATAACTCTAGCTTTATTCATGATGTCTATTGAAATAGATAACGGTTTGAACGAGCGTCGGATTATATTTCAAAGACTTCTGCCCGGCAGGCGATCCGATGACTGCTGTTCAAAAAGTATCAAACCTGCCTTCATTTTTTTTTCAAAAATTGGCATTGATTTTCTAGACATTTAGACATCATCACCTGCATCCATGTTTGTACAATGTCCGAGCGCACATGTTTTTATTAAAGCATTATTATCAGGGCATAAATGAAGGATATATATATATATATATATATATATATATATATATATATATATATATATATATATATATATATATATATAAAACAAATATCAAAAATACTTTAAAAATAAAACAAATTAATAAAGGATAAAGAATAATAAAAAGCAAATAAAGCACAACAACAACAGCAATAATAATAATAAGAAGAACAAGAACAAGAAGAACAAGAACAAAAAGAAAACAATCTTAAATTAGAAATTCGTAGAAAAAGAAAGTTTATTAATATATATATATATATATATATATATATATATATATATAATTCTACATGTATTCTGTGTATGTGTAAGTCTGTGTGTGTGTGTCTGTTTATGTGTGTCTGTCCAACAATGACTTAGTATCATTCCAGGTTTAGCCTAGCCTTATATATATATATATGTTTTCAGTCCTTTGCAGTTCCAACAGCGAACTACAACTGCAGATTCTCGAGTACTTTTTCATCTCCCGCACTCAACCCCTCCTGTGCGTTCAGAAGCAGTCCCAATAACTACTCCTTTTTGGCACTTCAAGCCTCAACTTATCTAACGGGGGGACTCGTAATTTTCGAACCCCCCCTTGTGAGTTGTAAGTTTCGTAATTTTACGAATTCTCTTGTCTTATTGAGAAAAAAAACTTTTCCGTTGTCTACAATAAAAAACCAAACTACGTTACCATCTTTCAATGAAATTTTTTCTCTGAGGAGCATTGAGCGAAAAAAAGAAAATCATTTCTGATTTTAAATCTAACTAGGGTACCCTTATTTTTATTTTTAAGAAAAAAAACAAAAACAATTATTTTACAACATGCATATGCTTTTACGCGTCCTTTTTAAATTCTGTACTGTAAATAAACTTTTATATATATATATATATATATATATTATATATATTATATATATAATATAGAGAGAGAGAGAGAGAGAGAGGGGGGGAGAGAGGTATGCAAAAATACACACAGACACAAACAAAAATGACACACCTATTCTCACATACATGCATAGATACATGCAATATATAATATATATATATATATATATATATATATATATATATATACTCTTACCACCCACACACGATACATGCAATATATATATATATATATATATATATATATATATATATATATATACTCTTACACCCACACACGAACACATACATAACCAGAAACAGGAAGAGTGTCAGGGAGATAGTGAAAGAGACAGAAAGAAAGCCAGTTTAAAATATATAGATACAAACATATTGAAACACACACACACACACACACACACACACACACACATATATATATATATATATTATATATATATATATATATATTCATCAAAAAGTTATCACCACGTTTTCATTGCAGAAGCATAGGTAGTTATCCAAAAGGGACCAATATATCTCGTAAAATATAGAGGCATTTATAGTTTGTAGAAAAGTTGTAGGTGTGCCTTGTAGAGAGAAAAACTTTTCTACAAACTATATATATATATATATATATATATATATATATATATATATATATATATAATATATATATTATAATAGAAAAAGTTGCAGAAATACACACAAACCTATCAAATATCGGACATATTCTGCCAAAATAATAACTCAATGCCCGAAGAAGATACCAGATCAGAAACACGTGTCGCATATGTAAGATAAAAAGAATATTTTTAAATTTTCTTAGAACATAATACATTTTGCGGACCTTCTTTTTTATAATATATATATATATATATATATATATATATAATATATATTTATATATATATATATATATATATGAGGAAAAATGAGTAAAGAAAAGAAATGTAGATGGATAAAAAATGAATTTAATCGATATCACTTTAATCGATATCACTTAATCGATATCACTTACACATGTGTTTCGGTCAGTTTATAAAAATCTATACGGGTTATGCTATTATTATTATTAAAATAATCAGATGAAATTGAAATAATGATAATAATAATAATAGGAAAAATGTAAAAATATTCCGTACACAGGAAGATTTTTTACGACCTTCATCAAAGTGAATTTTTATTTTTTGAGTAGAGAAAAATCCGTTGGAGACAAAACAGAATTTTATAAAAATGTTCGAAAAAAAAAATTTTTTTTTTAATCATTTTTGGAACGCAGAGACCGTTATAAAACTTTGAAAGTTTTGGTGGGTGGATACAGTTTTAATAATAATAATAATAATAGCGTAATCCGTATACATTTTGATAAACTGACCGAAACACATGTGTAAGTGATATCGATTAAAAGTGATATCGATTAAATTTATTTTTTATCCATCTACATTTCTTTTCTTTACTCATTTTTCCTCATATTGTCGGATTCAATTCTTATTCCATCTTTACGCACGCACACACACACACACACACACACACAACACACACAATATATTAATAATATATATATATATAGTATATATATATTTTGGTATGGTACCAAGTTTCTTGGTACAAGGTGTTTCTAGGCTGGTTCTATTCTCTACCAGTAATTTGTTGTAGAGTTCAGGTTCCGTATGAGAGCTCAATGTTTAATTATTGTAAACAGAGCAAAGTTATTAGTGAATAAAAAGGCCTTAAATACCATGGGTATTGCGGTTATAAACCATTTCCACTCGTGGGTATCTAGGGCCTACGAGCTTCTTCAGACCACGTATATCTTTTATTTAGACATAACCACGATACCCATGGTATTTAAGGCCTTTTTATTCACTAATACACACACACACACACACACACACACACACACACACACATTTACACAATATTATATATATATATATATATATATATTATAATATATATATTATATCATATATATATATTATATATAATATTATATATAGAGAGAGAGAGAGAGATTCTCTGAAAGCATAAAAACCACTGGATGTGTCCGCAAACTAATGGAATAATATTTTACTTATTAATATTTTATGAATATTTATTTCTGTATATAATTTTTGCTTTAACAATGTCCTGTATTGAGTCTAAAGCCATTAAATCGGAAACGAGAATAAGATAGAAAAAGATACAATTTACAACATTAGATTACAGAAATGTGTGTTTTGTTTCATCGATAACTTTCGCCGTGAGACGATTTCCTTATGCAAGGGGAGCAACTCTGTATAACTTACATATTTAAACATTCTGGGAAAATAAAAT
Organism: Doryteuthis pealeii; assembly: GCA_023376005.1. Classification (NCBI taxonomy): domain Eukaryota; kingdom Metazoa; phylum Mollusca; class Cephalopoda; order Myopsida; family Loliginidae; genus Doryteuthis; species Doryteuthis pealeii. Next base: position 103,415,259 of record CM042144.1, on the reverse strand, counting down.
TGCAGTCAATTTGCATTATTATTATTTATTATTATTATTATTATTATATTATTATTAGTAGTAGTAGTAGTAGTAGTAGTAGTAGTAGTAGTAGTATTTCCGAGTTTTTCTCTTACTATAGTAGCTTGTGGTTCATTGGAGGTTGAGTTACAGCAAGTCTCCTCAGGTCTCTAGGACTCTTCTAAGAATTCAAGCCGATCTTGAGTTTTTGGCACCAGTTTTAACTGGTGGTCTTTCACATGAATCTGAATGAGAGCAAGTCTCGTCAGGTCTTCAGCACTCTTCTGAGTATTCTAGCCGATAAAAATGATAATAAAAATAATAAACAAATAATTAAGTCAAAAATATTAATACCCATAATAATAAAATAAATAAAATAATTATAAAAAGAAAAATAATAAATAAAAATACTAATAAAAAAAACATAAAAGGTAAATTATAAATTCAGTACATATAAATTAAATGTCCTAACGTAAAACTATCTAGATAGTAAAATAATATTGTGAAGGATAATAAAATACTAGAAAAAACGTGACCTGTTGGGTCACGCATTGAGCTCGAGATAGATAATTGTGACCAGCAAGTTAGCTTGCAAAACGAATTAAATTAAAACAATACATATGACCGGAGAATTAAAAAAAAAAATAAAGAAGAAAAACATTAAAATCATTTTGCTAAAAGTTGCAAAGCCAAAACTAACCTGTTTCATATACAGGCCACCCGTTAGCTGCTGAAAATTAACATACGAATTGTTCAATCTACCACGCACACTCTCCAATCTCTCTCTTCATGCCCACAGAGAAAACTAACATATACAAGGAGAAGTTATTCAAGATATATATAGAGAGGGAGAAAGTGACAGGCAAAATGTGAAGAAAGAGACGGGTGAGGTTTTTTTTTTACTTATTTGCAAATTAAGACAAATTAGAATAAAATAAAATAGATTTTTTCAAATATAACTTAATACCAAAACTAAGGGAAATTTTGGAATGTACTTTGTATCATTAAACTAAATAGGAAAAAAACCGTTTGCAAATAATCATTGATTCCCTCAGCTTTAGTATAATAATAGATAAATAAACAATATTAATTTAAAGAAAAATAATGATGACTCTAGACTAATGTAGTGATAATTAGAAGTATAGAAACCTCAAGTATAAAAGATAAGAAGGTAAAAGTTAAAATTAGAATTAAAATTAGAATCAAACAATAACCTAACATCGAACCTAATTTACATGTTAGTCATATCAGTAACTACCGATATGCAATTCTTTATTTCATTTTACTTTTTTTTTTTTTTTTTTTTTTTTGTTTTTTTTTTTGTCTCTTTTGCTTAATCTTGTTATTGAATGAGAACAGAACGATTATTATATAAAAAAGAATTAGTCTTTGTATATTACATTTAAATATGTATTGGAGTTTTTTTTTCTATAAATGCATGTTCACGCATTAACGCGCATGTGTACACCCGAGTGTACAAGTTATATATATATATTATATCTTGAATGGGATATATCCCGTTATAATTTTTATTTCAACCAGAAACTGCCAAAAAATTTTTTTGTGTTCTAATCTCATCAGACAGGTTTTACAAAATACAGGGATCCCCCAACCCCCCCCAAAAAATTAAAAAAAAATCTACTGATGAACAAATCCTATTAATAATGGAGATTCTCTTCCGGTTTTTGTCTGTAACAAAAATTACGTCACATTACCCAAAATCGTCATAACAGAATAAATACACTCAAAAATTGAACATGCAACATTAGACAGTCCTCATTGTTTTTTAAAACAAGTTTTAATAAATACATGACTGGTATTATATATCTATATATAGTTTGTTTTATTTTAATACATATTTAAAGTTTACATTTCAAATTGTTTTATTTTTTAATCCTTTAATGAATTTGATGATTTTACTTACTTAGGGTACAAACTCGCTGACATTGAATTTTTTACTCCCATCCCTCAGGCAATATGTTTCAAAAAGCTATTTTTATTTTGTATTAGTAGAATTAATGTTAGTATGTAAAGGCTTCTTTTTTCTTTTTTTTTTCTTTTCTTTTTTTTTTTTTTTTTTTTGAGGAGCTCTGTATTTTGTAAAACCCGTCTGATCACTTTCATTTGACATTTTCTTCCTAACTGTTGTTTATGAATTAAAGTTTTTGATATAATTTTATTGGGCTGCATAAATTATTTGTTTAAAAACTGGACATTAATCACACAGTCTTTATTGTCGGGAAAAAGGCTATGAAAACATTTACTTACCTGAGGGAGGAAAAGCTCGAATAGTGTCTTAACAATGTTTTATATTTTTTGTTGCTGATATTAACATTTCATTCTGATTTTTAATTGGTTGAATGGCTTATAAATACCACATTACCCGCTAGTTTTGAGGTGAGCTATTCCTAGAAGGTCTAGCCGGCTGGCAACGGAAAAAGTATTCCTTTATTTACTGTTTGATTTCCTGACCTAAGAGGTTATTTCTCATCGTACCTGCTTATCAAGGTCGCAACATGGCATTGTTCTGCATGCCACCTCTTAACCGTTGTTTCCGACGGAGCAGAGTCCGAATAACGAGTATCAAGCCATTGCTTTGCTTGAACAGTATTTTTCCCACCAGAAAGCAATGCTTTATCAACACACGAAATTCAGATTTTTCCATTGTTTTGAAAATTTGTAAATAACTGTGTAATGGTTAATAAAATGGCAGTTGCCGATTATATTAAAAAGGGGGAGTAAGAATCCCCAAAATGCAGTAACAGAAAACAACAAATGCTGAATTCAAAATCAAGCGCCAAAAAGGAAAAGCGGGAATTTTTCAGTAATTCAGAGAATGACAAGACGAGTGGTCACGCAACAAATCAGCTCCAGTATCAGCAAAGAAAAACAAGATCAAATATGAACTATTAATACCACAATATAAAACAAAGGACTATGCCCGGTATGCTATTATACATGTCTGTAATTCTATTTTAATACAGATTGTTATTTTAATACGACTCCGTTGATTTCTTTCATTGTGTTGAGTTTTGTTTAAAAGTTAGTAAGTTGTGTAAACCTATATAAAATATATACTACACCCAACTTGCTACAACTGTAATTTGTAAACTAATAATCTAATTGGGCTCAACTTTTGACACGTGCCATTTGAAGGTTAGTACTTTATAAAAATCATTTTTTATTAGTGGTGCCATCTATATATCAGGTCCGGGACTTATTGAGTGATGTGTTAAGGGGGGTCAAGTTTTACCTACTTGCTTCTAGGGTTGCGGGGCGATGATGACCCCCTTCTTAATTGGTGATTTGCAATTTCGCCACATTATATTAACCCTTTTCCTCACAAGTGCATTTAGTATTCAGTTTTTCGCTTTTTGTTTACTTATTCTAGAAAGGGAGACTGCCAATTCTTAATTTTATTAATCACTCGTAAAAAAAATATTTTTACGATAAAGTAACATTCCATATTATCTAAAAAGAAATTATTTTTATGACCTCCTAATAGGCTGGAATAACACAAGGTCTTTTTACGCATGGATTTTTTATGGGACACCCAGTGAGGATCGAACTCTCTAATCAGTAATAATGGATCTGCGAGAATAGTTTGCTACCAACTACAACACGATGTGGGGCCTTTACACCAATTGACCTATTTAAAAAAAAAGCGTAATTTATTATTATCTCCCTTAGATTATTAAAAATCTTCCATGAGTTATGTCCCTTGAATGCTACACGGATTTTATCATTTATCGTCTCACTAAAATGGAAAAATCGTTATTTTCTCTTGCCCCCTCCTAACCGACACATGTAATAGTGTTGATTATAGTTACCGCACAAAAAATAAATACAGTATCAACAATGTCAGGTATCTCACATGGTGTAATGTTCAGTGTATTTCACCAGACCATCGTTTTAGATTTCATTCTTACTGGGCACCGTGTACTTCTGACCTTGTGCCAATGATTAACAAATAACTACAATATTAACAATATTGGTTAACACACACAAACATGCATACGAGCACAGAAAGAAAGACGGTACGAATATAGTATGCTATACCAGCGGTTCCCGCCCACCGGGTCGCGGCCCGATACTGGGTCGCGACCCAGCAGCGGGCCGTGGGCCATTAGGTACCGGGCCGCACATAACGTTTGAATTTGTGTCACTGTCTCCCATTACCCCGAGATGGGACCGGCTCGTTGAAGAGAAACAAGCTCAGGGCTCTCACTAATTGTCATTATTATTAATAGCAACAGAAAACACCCGGGCGTCGTAAGAATTAATTTTTGATAGACATTGCCTGAGTTAAAAATTCAATGTCAGAGGATTTGTATCATAAGTAAGACAAAACCTCATATTTATTAAAGAAGTAAAAAAACAAAAACAAAAACAAAAACAAAACAAAAACAAAAAAAAAACAAAAACAAAAACAATTTGAAATGAAAACTGAGCCCAGTCCCTCTCAAATAAAATGTTGCGTGCATGTAATAATCAAACAATTATTTTGAATATTTTCCACATCAATTTTACACAAAATCGTATTTATTTATTTATTTGTAAACTTTTTAATTAACTTCTTGTTACTGTAAAAAAAAAAAAAAAGGACGAGAATAAAAAAACAATTTTTAGAATTGCTTACTCAAATGTTGGGTGTATATAGCATAAGAATATTGTGACGTAAGCTGTGACGTAGAGCTATGGTGTAGATTTTGTTACAGGCAGAATTACAATCTCCATTATTAATAAGATTTGATTCCCTTGTTCACTCTTTTATATAGAAATGATCAGCATTGTCACTTGAATCGAGTTTTTTTTTATTATAATTATTTCTTATTAGAAAGGATTTTCGTTCTAAAATAAATATTTTCGTTTACAGAGATGTTGTTGATTATTAATTTATAAACAAAAGGTTGTTTATTGTCTGTTGATGTTTGCATTTGACATAAGACCAGTGCGGATGATTTATTATTAGATTACGTCATTAACGATTATCGAGAAAATGTAGGCCGGAGAATATGAAGGCCGGTCCATGAAAATATTGTCTTAGATGAAACCGGTCCGTGGCGCAAAAAAGTTTGGGGACCGCTGTACTATACAACACATGTACAGTATTTATACAATTGAATCATTAATGTTTATAATTTGAAATACTCAAACTGAGTGAGATAGATTAACTCTTTGTCTACTTTAAGCCGCTCTGACCATTATAATCCTACAATGAGAAAAGTACAAACATTGACGATTAGTTCGTTATAATTGAGTAAAAGGACTCAATAATTATAGAACTTTATTTGAAACTAGAAGTGGCTATCCGGCGTCGCCTGGGTAGAGGGGGATTTTTAAAAAGTTATTCTCGCAGATCCATTATTACTTATCACAAATTAGATCCTCACTGGATGCCCCATAAAATCCCCACGTTCATATATATAACAATATAGTAAGAAATTATTAATTCAATAATTTACAATTAAAGAAAAAACAAACAATATAAATGAGGCGATTAATTCAATCAATTAACATCATATTTCAATTACCTGCTCTTACGATACAAATTTTAATTTCTAAATATCTTCTCGAATATAAATAAAATCTTCATCATTTTTGCTCAAAAATCAAGCACTGGTCATAGCGAATGTATATATATATTTACTTTGTCGTTAATTGTCTTATTTTCGAAGTTTCCTCCGAAAATACACATATACACAACTGCCCTTTATACATGTACTAGTAGCAGCTACCCGGCGTCGCCTGGATAGAGGGGAATGTTTTTAAGTTAGTCCTGCAGATCCATTATTACTGAATCGTGAGTTGAATTTTCGTGGGATGCCCTATTTAAACCCCTATGTAAAAAAAATAAACCTTGCGTTGATCCAGCTACTCTGAAAAAATGTTAATGTCTACTATCTAAAATATTAAATGAAAAAAATCATGATGTTATCATTTTAATTTTATTTTTTAATTATCTTCACAAATATAAATCAAGTCTCTATTATTTTTCCTCAAAAACCAACCTCTGGTTATATTTAATGTATACATATATATATATTTACTATGTTGTTAATTGTTTTTATTTTCGAAGTTTCTTCCGGACACACAACTGCCCTTTATATATGTATAGATAAATAGAATGAGTTCTGAGGTGAATAGATAGGGAACTTTGGAATATCCCAGTATATAGGTAAAATGATAATAAAATTAGGTACAGACGACGTGGAAATTTGACAGGCAAAGTGTTAAGAATACGGAAAATATTACAATTCATTTGTTAGTAATAAAGAGTGAAGGAGGTGGATTGTAGCGAATACCTCGTAAGGTAATGCTACAGAGGGCGGTATCCTTAGTAATCTCTCTCTCTCTCTATATATATATATATATATATATATAGATAGATAGATAGATAGATATATAGATAGATATATATATACTAGCAAATATACCCGATCCATGACCAGACTATATATAAAGATTGGACCATAAATAGGCGAAAGATTCTGAGCTGAACGAATTAGACTGCGATTTTGTTCACTAAAATTAAATTAAACTGCTGGTATAACTATAATAGAAAGCAGGTAGCTCAAATAGGTTGTTTTTGGTTTAATTAATTATTTATATCCCTTAATCAGTAAAAATCAATAACGAAAATAATGTGTTTCTTAGTTAGAAGGATATTAAGGTGTATGCAAGATTTCTAATCTGAGTTGCGCCCCGTTTAGGAGTTATACATCGACACGTACACACCAAACTTCCTTTTATATATATAGATATATATATATATTAAGAAATTTGAAAAAACAAGTGTTCCGAAATAGGATGAATTTATTTATCGATGTTTAAACATTTCAGTTTCTTTAAACCTTCATCAGGATGTATCTTGGGGTGAAGAAATTGATGGATGTTGTATAGATGACAGGAGATGAAAATCTTCATAAAAACTTTTTGTTGTGTAACTGTATTTGTTCAGCGTTATATTTTTGAAAGACAAGTCGCAATCCACGAACGCGAAGATGTCATGACGTGTGACGCAACTCGAAGAAATGCATTCAACAAAAGACAAGAAAAAGTATTAATGAACTGATTTTACGAGAACAAAGGGAACAAAGTAGGAATGATAACTAAATAATTAAATGAAGCCTGGTATTTTGTAGTTATTTAAAACTATTTTAGCTAGAAACGGTGATATATTAAAAAATCCATGTCGATTATTAAGGGAGGGCAAACACGAAATTGCACAGGCTTCAAAATTCTGTCGTAGTCTTTTGTTGTGAATATGAACTAATATTGGGGCATCATTGAAACTAAAGTTATGATCAGTTTTAGACATATGTTGGAGAAGGGTGTTATATATATATATATATATATATATATATATATATATATATATATATATATATATATTATCGCCATGTTTTAATTCAAAATATACAAAACAGACAAGCTTTACAAATGAACTGACCGCCCTGTCGGTGGGGCGTTAGAATGCAGCGACTGCACCTCTGCAGAGGGGTAAGACTCCCCCAATGGGTCCACCTGTTGGCCGTGGGTGGCGACCCGTGATGCTTAAAGATAGAGCCCCGGTGGATGAGCAGTTCATGACATGCAATACTCCACTTTTGCCCTATCTTGGGCTAGACGGGCGGTCGGAGAGGCCCCCTCCGATCAATCGGCTGGTCACGTCAAGCCCTAGCACCTATATGATTTTCCCCAACCCTATTGCCCTTATGGCAAGCCCCAACCCGTTTTTATCATATGGGTGCTAGAAGACGGTGGCTGCGGGTCTACATGTCCTGGGAATGACGTTAAACTCTATCTGATGGTGAGGTTCCAGTTCTGGAGGTTTGGGGAATGTGGAGCACCCCTTCATCCCCATTGCTCCCTGGTCCACTCTGACCCGGAGTGGTAGTACCTGTGAGGGTCCCATCTATGGGTTAAATAGAAAAATGTATTCATAAAAAAAATTGTATTATCCATTAAGAATTGATTTATTTCAAAACTTTATCGGCATTAAATGACCCACTGAGGTTGATATGCCGTAAAACAAAACAAACCAAAACCAAATGAACTGATGGTTGCTCTTTGACTGGGAATAAACCTAATCATCAGATGTGAAGAATTATCCTTCTTTTTTAATAAAATAACCAACCCAATTAATTGACCAGTCCTATTACTTACAGACAAACGATGTAATTATGAGTATTTGGAGAGTAAACTATAGAGAAAAAAAAACTTGACGTGATAGAAGAAAACTGCAGTTTTGAAATCAACATGCCATCATTTATTTAAATCAAATTAAAAATCAAACTCGACAGAAATTATGTCCCAGTTTTATCAATAATATTTTCTTAGTACTATTTTTGCATCTTACTTTTAGTTGCTTTTTATCATAACTTCCATTTTGCACAGCATAGAAATCTTTAGACTAAGTTTTTAGCGATTGGCTCACATTGCTCTTCACTTCATCATTTGAAAACTTCTTGAAAACTTGAAAAACTTCCTTCTATGCCGAACTTCTTTGAGGGAGTTAAAACAGATTGAAATAAGGGGGGGGGTCATATATGGGCTGTAAGGAGGGTGTGGCAGCCGACCAGGACTAAACTGACGGATATTTTCCTTTGTTCTTACTGCAGTTGTCCTGATTAGACACAACAATAACTGACCTTTGAAAAGGAACGGTCATCATGCATAATTTAGTTCGCTGTTGGCACAGGAATTACAATTACAAAATCCACAATTTCAGGTGAGCTTACCATTATAAGGCTGCCTGAATTCTTTTTTGACCTTCTTCAAATATGTAGTTCATTTGTAAATACAGGCAAAATGATCTGACACATTTGTAGGTTAAATAAAAGGCAAATAAAGTAAAGAAACAAAAAAGTGTTTTTATTTTCGAAAAGAACATATAATGCCATTTTTTTCATATAATGCCATTTTGTTTTGTTTCTTTATAATGCCATTGTTTTTCGTTTCTTTTTCAGTTGCTGCCATGAATTGGACTGGTGAGCATCGCGTATATTTTGATTATGTTATAGGTGATATACCCTATAGACTATAATGGAATGCGCCGACGATTACTAGAAATACCAGGAACAATTATGGCTTGAGAGGAAGCCAATGCGAGTCAGCTCGTAACTCTATTTGTCGGACGCAATTCCCACTTCTCTTTACTGTAATTGTCTACTCTTTTGTTAATACATTTTCCTACATTTCTTACCCGTAGTTTTGTCTTAGTTTGACCCCTTGAAACCCCACAACAGATTAAAACATGCTTCCCCGTACACGTCAAGCCATTTTATCATATATGTGCCAGAAGATCTCAGTGTCCTAATATGACGTTAATCTGTATCTAATGGTGAAGTTTCAATTTTGGAGCTCGGAGGAATATGGAGTACCCCTTCATCGCCATTACTCCCAGGTCCACTCTGATCCGGAGTGGTAGTAATTGGATTAAATAGAAAAAAATGGGTATTATAAAATGTTGAATACCCATCAAGAATGAATAAAACAAAACTTCTTCGGTATAAAATAACCCAACAAGTGTTGACATGCCATAAAATCTAACCAAACAACCAACTACCACGATAATCACTTCGCCACCATACCTTCTTATATATGCATATATGGCGTGTTCAGAAGTCTGCAGCAATATATATATATATATATATATATATAGCAATATATATATATATATATATATATATATATATATATATATATATATATATATTGCATTTAATGGTGACTATGTTCATCCCTGTTATATAGAAAAGTTTCTTCTCGGAAAAAGAACAAAGGGACTTAACTCTCATTGCTTTGAGAGTCAAGTCCTTTTAAGACTTAAATGAGAGTAAAGTTCCTTTGTTCTTTTTCCGAGAAGAAGCTT
>CM042144.1:103397882-103400382 GCA_023376005.1 Doryteuthis pealeii | reverse complement strand
ATCTTTGTGAGAATATGTGCTTAATTGAAGCCATATCTAATTTGAAAATTAATTAGTTGAAATTAATGAATAAGGCAAGCATATCTGTTCAAATGTAAGGCGTAAACACATCGAGAAAAAGTCGATCTCTGTATGTACATTTCGGCATAGTATGCCTCACCAGCAAAGTTATAGACAGGAAACTGCTCTATTAGGGTTCGAATCACACACAGAGCAGTCAGTCTCCTGTCTATAACTCTGCTGATGAGGCATAATGTGCCGAAAATGTACATACAGAGATCGACATTTTCTCTATTTGTTTACGCCTTACATTTGAACAAATACGCTCGCCTAATTCATCAATTATCAACTAGTTAATTTTCAAATTAGGTATGACTTCAATTAAGCACATATTCTCCCATATATATATATATATATATATATATATATATATATATATATATAAGGTTGTTGCAAATATAATGGCCGATTGAAGTGCTCGGTTTTAAAATGTCCTCTTAACATAAAATTTGTTGTTTATTTCAGGTGATTTTTTGCATATATAATAATTAATGTGTGCTCAAAAATAAAATTTAATTTATTTTCAGATAGAAAGTATTTTTGAAAAATAGGAGCCTTCAAAGATGAGCATGCCTAAACATGACCTTCGCCTTCTTATGTTGCATGAGTTCAAGCTTGGGCACAATGCCTCCGAAACTGCTGCCAATATCAACAAAGCATGGGGGGATGAATCCACATGTGATCGGACTGTACGAAGGTGGTTCCAGAAATTCCGCAGTGGAGATGAGAGTCTTGAAGATGAAGAAGGTAGAGGACGGACATGCAGTCTTGACAATGAACAATTGCAGGCAGTTGTTGAACAAAATCCACGACAAAGTGTCAGAGAGATGTCTCAGACACTTTCACGCCATTTACAGAGTATTGGAAAGGTAAAAAAAGCTCGATAAATGGGTTCCTCATGAGCTCAGTGAGCATCAGTGTGCTCGATGCTCTGTTTGCGTAACACCAATGACCCTTCTTGACCGAATAGTCTCTTGTGATACGAGACCTTACCATATCCTCCATATTCTCCCGATCTTTCACCTACTGATTATAATTATTTTAGGCACTTAAGCACATTTTTAAATGGTAAAACTGTTCGATCTAAAGAAGAGGTGGAATCATCATTTAAAGATTTTGTTGCATCACAGCCAATAACTTTTTACCAACACGGAATAAATGACCCCGTAGATCGATGGCAGAGATGCATAGCTGCCCAAGACTCGTATTTTGACTAATTTTAACATTTCTACTGTTAATGTTTCAACAATAAATGTATGTATTTGAAATCGGCCATTATTTTTGGAACAACCTAATATATATTGTAGACAGGTGTTATTGAACAACGGAATATTTCTTTTTCATTATTTGGATTCGGATGTTTTCCAGTCTTCTGGTGATCTTTCTGATGTTAGGATCCAGTTGGAATAGGATTCTACCCAAACTATCTACCCGAAAGCGCTCGGGCAGATAGTATGGGAAGAATCCTATTCCAACTGGATCCTAACACTCGAAAAATCGCTAGAAGACAGGAAAAAATCCAAATCCAAATAATGAAAAAGAAATGTTCCGTATTGTTCAATAACACCTGCCTACAAAATAACTTGCTGCCAAAATATACAACATTTAAACTATATATATATATATATATATATATATATATATAAAAAGGTTTTACATATCTATTTATTAGGTGACAAAGGGACATTCACTCTACCATTATTGGTAGAGTGAATGTCCCTTTGTCACCTAATAAGATATGTAAAACTTTTATATATATATATATATAATATATATATATATATAATATATATATATATATATTGATTAAGTCATTACGATTAACCCTGATGATTTTTTTGGTGAAACTTAATGTGCAAAAAGGTGGTGGCTGAGTGTCCTGGTTATGACGTTAAACTACATCAAGTGATGAAGAATCAATTCTCAAACTCTGGGGTATGTTAAGTACCCCTTTATCAATTATCGCAATTACTGCCAAGTCCAACCTGATCCGTGGTTGTAGTACCTGGTAGGGTCATATATATGGGTTAACTCGATCAAAAATGAATATTAAAAGGTGTTTTTAAAAAGATGAGTTTCAAGAAAAAAATGAATACACGAAAAGAATGAATAGAAAAAAATGTCTACAGCACAATATAACCCAACAAGAGTTGACATGCCGTAAAAATCTAACCAACCCAGAAATAAGAAATTACCTTGCACGTTTTGTCCGTTATGGATTTCCACCTGCTTCTTTGGGCTTTAAGCAGAAAAACAACTATATACTTTTTTTTCCGGGGAAATTCAACACTTTCAACGGCCGGTTGCTGTGTATTAGGGTGTCATATCTTACCTGTGGTGAACGGATTGGTTTGTTTTGTTTTACGGCATATCAACCTCAGTGGGTCATTTAATGCCAATAAAGTTTTGAAATAAATCAATTCTTAATGGATAATACAAT
>CM042144.1:103345382-103392882 GCA_023376005.1 Doryteuthis pealeii | reverse complement strand
TGACAAACTTAAAAAAAACCGTTTTGCAAATAATCATTGATTCCCTCAGCTTTAGTAAATAATAGATAAATAAAACAATATTAATTTAAAGAAAAATAATTGATGACTCATAGACTAATGTAGTGAATAAATTAGAAAGTATTAGAAACCTCAGGTATAAAAATAAGAAGGTAAAAGTTAAAATTTAGAATTAAAATTAGAATCAAACAATAACCTAACATTGAACCTAACTTACTGTTAGTCAATCACTAACACCGATATGCAATTCTTTATTTCATTTACTTTGTTTGTTGTTTCTTTTTGTTTTTTTTTTGTTTCTTGTTTTGTCTCTTTTGCTTAACTTGTTATTGAATGAGACAGAACGATTATTATATAAAAAAGAACTAGTCTTTGTGTATATTAACATTAAATATGTATTGGAGTTTTTTTTTCTATAAATGCATATTCACGCATTAACCGCATGTGTACCCCGAGTGACAAGTTATATATATATATATATATATATATATATATATTATATTTATATATATATATATCTTGAATTGGATATATGCCGTTATTAATTTTTATTTCAACCAGAAAACGCCAAAAAATTTGTTTGTTTCTAAGTCTCATCAGACCAGGTTTTACCAAAATACAGGGATCCCCCCATCCCCCAAAAAATAAAAAAAATCTACTGATGAACAAATCCTTATTAAATAATGGAGATTCTCTTCCGGTTTTTGTCTGTAACAAAAATTACGTCACATTACCCAAAATCGTCATAACAGAATAAATACACTCAAAATTTGAACATGCAACATTAGACAGTCCCTCATTGTTTTTTAAAACAAGTTTTAATAAATACATGACGGTATTATATATCTATATATCAGTTGTTTTATTTAATACATATTTAAAGTTACATTTCAATTGTTTTATTTTTTAATCCTTTAATGGAATTTGATGATTTTACCTTACTTAGCGGACTAACTCGCTGACATTGAATTTTTAACTCCCATCCCCTCAGGGCAATATGTTTCAAAAATCTATTTTTATTTTGTATTTGTAGAATTTAATTAGTGTAAAGGCTTCTTTTTCTTCTTTTTTTCTTTCTTTTTTTTTTTTTTTTTTTTGAGGAGCTCTGTATTTTGTAAAACCCGTCTGATCACTTTCATTTGACATTTTCTTCCTAACTGTTGTTTATGAATTTAAAGTTTTTGATATAATTTTATTGGGCTGCATAAATTATTTGTTTAAAAACTAACATTAATCACACCAGTCTTTATTGTCGGGAAAAAGCTATGAAAACATTTACTTACCTGCAGGAGGAAAAGCTCGAAGAGGTCTTAACAATGTTTTATATTTTTTGTTGCTGATATTAACATTTCATTCTGGTTTTTTTAATTGTTAATGGCTTAATAAATACCACATTACCCCGCTAGTTTTGAGCATGAGCATTACTCGGTAGAAGATCTAGCCGGCTGGCAACCGAAAAAAGTATTCCTTTATTTACTGTTTGATTTCCTGACCTAGAGGTTATTTCTCATCGTACCTGCTTATCAAGGTCGCAACATGGCATTGTTCTGCATGCCACCTCTTAACCGTTGTTTCCGACGGAGCAGAGCCGAATAACGAGTATCAAGCCATTGCTTTGCTTGAACAGTATTTTTCCCATCAGAAAGCAATGCTTTATCAACACACGAAATTCAGATTTTTTCCATTGTTTTGAAAATTTGTAAATAACTGTGTAATGGTTAATAAAATGGCAGTTGCCGATTATATTAAAAAGGGGAGTAAGAATCCCCAAAATGCAATAACGGAAAACAACAAACGCTGAATTCAAAATCAAGCGCCAAAAAGGAAAAGCGGGAATTTTTCAGTAGTTCAGAGAATGACAAGACGAGTGGTCACGCAACAAATCAGCTCCAGTATAAGCAAAGAAAAACAAGATAAAATATGAACTATTAATACCACAATATAAAACAAAGGACTATGCCCGGTATGCTATTATACATGTCTGTAATTCTATTTTAATACAGATTGTTATTTTAATACAACTCTGTTGATTTCTTTCATTGTGTTGAGTTTTGTTTAAAAGTTAGTAAGTTGTGTAAACCTATATAAAATATATACTACACCCAACTTGCTACAACTGTAATTTGTAAACTAATAATCTAATTGGGCTCAACTTTTGACACGTGCCATTTGAAGGTTAGTACTTTATAAAAATCATTTTTATTAGTGGTGCCATCTATATATCAGGTCCGGGACTTATTGAGTGATGTGTTAAGGGGGTCAAGTTTTTACTTGCTTCTAGGGTTGCGGGGCGATGATGACCCTCTTCTTAATTGGTGATTTGCAATTTCGCCACATTATATTAACCCTTTTCCTCACAAGTGCATTTAGTATTCAGTTTTTCGCTTTTTGTTTACTTATTCTAGAAAGGGAGACTGCCAATTCTTAATTTTATTAATCACTCGTAAAAAAATATTTTTACGATAAAGTAACATTCCATATTATCTAAAAAGAAATTATTTTTATGACCTCCTAACAGGCTAGAATAACACAAGGTCTTTTTACGCATGGATTTTTATGGGACACCCAATGAGGATCGAACTCTCTAATCAGTAATAATGGATCTGCGAGAATAGTTTGCTACCAACTATAACACGATGTGGGGCCTTTACACCAATTGACCTATTTAAAAAAAAAAGCGTAATTTATTATTATCTCCCTTAGATTATTAAAAATCTTCCATGAGTTACGTCCCTTGAATGCTACACGGATTTTATCATTTATCGTCTCACTAAAATGGAAAAATCGTTATTTTCTCTTGCCCCCTCCTAACCGACACATGTAATAGTGTTGATTATAGTTACCACACAAAAAATAAATACAGTATCAACAATGTCAGGTATCTCACATGGTGTAATGTTCAGTGTATTTGACCAGACCATCGTTTTAGATTTCATTCTTACTGGGCACCGTGTACTTCTGACCTTGTGCCAATGATTAACAAATAACTACAATATTAACAATATTGGTTAACACACACAAACATGCATACGAGCACAGAAAGAAAGACGGTACGAATATAGTATGCTATACCAGCGGTTCCCGCCCACCGGGTCGCGGCCCGATACTGGGTCGCGACCCAGCAGCGGGCCGTGGGCCATTAGGTACCGGGCCGCACATAACGTTTGAATTTGTGTCACTGTCTCCCATTACCCCGAGATGGGACCGGCTCGTTGAAGAGAAACAAGCTCAGGGCTCTCACTAATTGTCATTATTATTAATAGCAACAGAAAACACCCGGGCGTCGTAAGAATTAATTTTTGATAGACATTGCCTGAGTTAAAAATTCAATGTCAGAGGATTTGTATCATAAGTAAGACAAATCCTCATATTTATTAAAGAAGTAAAAAACAAAAACAAAAACAAAAAAAAAAACAAAAAAAAACAAAAAAACAAAAACAATTTGAAATGAAAACTGAGCCCCGTCCCTCTCAAATAAAATGTTGCATGCATGTAATAATCAAACAATTATTTTGAATATTTTCCACATCAATTTTACACAAAATCGTATTTATTTATTTATTTGTAAACTTTTTAATTAACTTCTTGTTACTGTAAAAAAAAAAAAAAGGACGAGAATAAAAAAACAATTTTTAGAATTGCTTACTCAAATTTTGGGTGTATATAGCATAAGAATATTGTGACGTAAGCTGTGACGTAGAGCTATGGTGTAGATTTTGTTACAGGCAGAAATACAATCTCCATTATTAATAAGATTTGATTCCCTTGTTCACTCTTTTATATAGAAATGATCAGCATTGTCACTTGAATCGAGTTTTTTTTTATTATAATTATTTCTTATTAGAAAGGATTTTCGTTCTAAAATAAATATTTTCGTTTACAGAGATATTGTTGATTATTAATTTATGAACAAAAGGTTGTTTATTGTCTGTTGATGTTTGCATTTGACATAAGACCAGTGCGGATGATTTATTATTAGATTACGTCATTAACGATTATCGAGAAAATGTAGGCCGGAGAATATGAAGGCCGGTCCATGAAAATATTGTCTTAGATGAAACCGGTCCGTGGCGCAAAAAAGTTTGGGGACCGCTGTACTATACAACACATGTACAGTATTTATACAATTGAATCATTAATGTTTATAATTTTAAATACTCAAACTGAGTGAGATAGATTAACTCTTTGTCTACTTTAAGCCGCTCTGACCATTATAATCCTACAATGAGAAAAGTACAAAAATTGACGATTAGTTCGTTATAATTGAGTAAAAGGACTCAATAATTATAGAACTTTATTTGAAACTAGAAGTGGCTATCCGGCGTCGCCTGGGTAGAGGGGATTTTTAAAAAGTTATTCTCGCAGACCATTATTACTTATCACAAGTTAGATCCTCACTGGATGCCCCATAAAATCCCCACGTGCCATATATATAAACAATATAGTAAGAAATTTTTATTCAATAATTTACAATTAAAGAAAAAACAAAACAATATAAATGAGGCGATTAATTCAAATCAATTAACATCATATTTCAATTACCTGCTCTTACGATACCAAATTTTAATTTTTAAAATATCTTCCCGAATATAAATAAAAATCTTCATCATTTTGCTCAAAAATCAAGCACTGGTCATAGCGAATGTATATATATATTTACTTTGTCGTTAATTGTCTTATTTTCGAAGTTTCCTCCGGACATACACATATACACAAGTGCCCTTTATACATGTACTAGTAGCGGCTACCCGGCGTCGCCTGGATAGAGGGGAATGTTTTTAAGTTAGTCCTGCAGATCCATTATTACTGAATCGTGAGTTGAATTTTCGTGGGATGCCCTATTTAAACCCCTATGTAAAAAAAATAAACCTTGCGTTGATCCAGCTACTCTGAAAAAATGTTAATGTCTACGTTATATTTTTGAAAGACAAGTCGCGATCCACGAACGCGAAGATGTCATGACGTGTGACGCAACTCGAAGAAATGCATTCAACAAAAGACAAGAAAAAGTATTAATGGACTGATTTTATGAGAACAAAGGGAACAAAGTAGGAATGATAACTAAATAATTAAATGAAGCCTGGTATTTGTGTAGTTATTTAAAACTATTTTAGCTAGAAACGGTGATATATTAAAAAATCCATGTCGATTATTAAGGAGGGCAAACGCGAAATTGCACAGGCTCAAAATTCTGTCGTAGTCTTTTGTTGTGAATCATGAACTAATATTGGGGCATCATGAAACTAAAGTTATGATCAGTTTAGACATATGTTGGAGAAGGTGTTAATATATATATATATATATATATATATATATATATATATATAATAATATATGTGTGTGTGTGTGTGTCATTTAATGACATGACAAATTAAGCCTTATCAAGTAATTTTTATATCAATTTGTTACTGAGCCTGTTGTTGCTTATAAAAATGTTACCCATATTTAACAGGCTTATCGTTGCTTAACTTCGGTGGTACTTTCAACATGACTTCAACCAAAGCTTCTCTCAATCTCTACTGCCCCACACTGGGATATCAGTTGAACGAGGCATTTGACGTATGACTGATGGTAGACTAGGATACTCAATTTTACATTTGTTTTTTCTTATTATATGGTGAAGTTTTCATTAAACAAAAGTAACAGTCTGTGAAATGATATTTTGGCTCTCACCAAATTACAGGTATACCAAATGCCAACTTATCACGTGTTCTTTCATTAGAAATTGGATTTTTTATCTTGGTTGACTTACCTAATCACCTAAGCCTCGAAATCCGTACGGAGAAAAGTGTTTCTGGCTACGTATCCCATTTAAATATGGTGTACCGCGCATCTGATTGGCTGTTACTAACAACCAATCAGATGCGCGGTGCTTTGTATTTAAATGGGTTAGTTCTACCGTCCGAGAAAATTTCTCAAAAGTCAAACGTCTTTTAGCAGTTATTGTTGGTGGTTGTACCAGAGTTTGATCACCTCTGATAGAGTCAGCAGGGCGAGGGAAGTCTGATGTTGGAAGACCCGAAACTTCCCAATGAACCTTGCGGATTACATCACTGACGACAACCACCAGCGCCCCAAATGTAGGAGCGTATATTTAAAGGATTATCTCCCTTATTTTATCTCTTTTAATTAACTTTCCATTTTAAGAGAAAGCTACGAATCCAGTAATGTTATTCTACTAAGACACATTTTTAAATACATCAAGTAAAATCAAACCGAGAAATGTAGATCACTCAATTTATTAAGTTCATTAATAATAATAAATAGATAAGTCTTCTGTGATAAATTAGAGGATTTCTTTTCACTACAACGAGAGAAGAGAAAGAGATAGTTTACTTACATAGTTAAAATAGGCATTGTTAGATTTAAACAAAAGAATTAAAATAATCACTCAAAATTGACTTATTTCGGTAAATTATTTTGTCCTTAAAAAACTTTTGAAAAAGCATTTTATTGCCTCTTATAAACAAAAGATTTGCATTTAGATTCTCACACGGCTAATTTGTCTCATGATATATATCTATATGTTTGTGTTGTCTGG
The DNA here is from genome assembly GCA_023376005.1 of Doryteuthis pealeii. Classification (NCBI taxonomy): domain Eukaryota; kingdom Metazoa; phylum Mollusca; class Cephalopoda; order Myopsida; family Loliginidae; genus Doryteuthis; species Doryteuthis pealeii. The sequence continues at coordinate 103,386,323 of CM042144.1, read as the reverse complement.
TGTGTTTTGTATCGTTTCCTGTGAGCGTGCAAGGGTGGTCATGTCCATGGGCTTAGCTTCACGCTATTAGGCATGGCCTCCCTTCAATAGTAGTTTAACAAAAATAAAGTTTTTCTTTTACTTATTCTTTATAACTTGTACCTACTATTGATAAATAAATTTCTTATTCTTATTCTATATTCGTATTCTTTTGATACACAACCGTAAAAGTCTCAACACACTGCTTTGCACATCTTGTAAGGGGCCCAAAACTTTTCTTAATCGCCATGTTTTAATTCAAAATATACAAAACAGACAAGCTTTACAAATGAACTGACCGCCCTGTCGGCTGGGGCGTTAGAATGCAGCGACTGCACCTCTGCAGAGGGGTAAGACTCCCCCAATGGGGCTACCTGTTGGCCGTGGGTGGCGACCCGTGATGCTTAAAGATAGAGCCCAGGTGGATGAGCAGTTCATGACATGCAATACTCCACTTTTGCCCTATCTTGGGCTAGACGGGCGGTCGGAGAGGCCCCCTCCGATCAATCGGCTGGTCACGTCAAGCCCTAGTACCTATATGATTTTCCCCAACCCTATTGCCCTTATGGCAAGCCCCAACCCGTTTTTATCATATGGGTGCTAGAAGACGGTGGCTGCGGGTCTACATGTCCTGGGAATGACGTTAAACTCTATCTGATGGTGAGGTTCCAGTTCTGGAAGTTTGGGGAATGTGGAGCACCCCTTCATCCTCCATTGCTCCCTGGTACACTCTGACCCGGAGTGGTAGTACCTGTGAGGGTCCCATCTATGGTTAAATAGAAAAATGTATTTATAAAAAAAAATTGTATTATCCATTAAGAATTGATTTATTTCAAAACTTTATCGGCATTAAATGACCCACTGAGGTTGATATGCCGTAAAACAAAACAAACCAAACCAAATGAACTGATGGTTGCTCTTTGACTGGGAATAAACCTAATCATCAGATGTGGAGAATTATCCTTCTTTTTTAATAAAATAACCAACCCAATCAATTGACCAGTCCCATTACTTACAGACAAACGATGTAATTATGAAGTATTTGGAGAGTAAACTTAGAGAAAAAAAACTTGACGTGATAGAAAGAAAACTGCAGTTTTTGAAATCAACATGCCATCATTTATTTAAATCAAATTAAAAATCAAACTCGACAGAAATTATGTCCCAGTTTTATCAATAATATTTTCTTAGTACTATTTTGCATCTTACTTTTAGTTTGCTTTTATCATAACTTCCATTTTGCACAGTATAGAAATCTTTAGACTAAGTTTTTTAGCCATTGGCTCACATTGCTCTTCACTTTCATCATTTGAAAACTTCATGAAAACTTGAAAAACTTCCTTCTATGCCGAACTTCTTTGAGGGGGTTTAAAACAGATTGAAATAAGGGGGTGGGGTCATATATGGGCTGTAAGGAGGGTGTGGCAGCCAGCCAGGACTAAACTGACGGATATTTTCCTTTGTTCTTGCTGCAGTTGTCCTGATTAGACACAACAATAACTGACCTTAGAAAAGGCACGGTCATCATGCATAATTTAGTTCGCTGTTGGCACAGGAATTACAATTACAAAATCCACAATTTCAGGTGAGCTTACCATTATAAGGCTGCCTGAATTCTTTTTTGACCTTCTTCAAATATGTAGTTCATTTGTAATACAGGCAAAATGATCTGACACACATTTGTAGGTTAAATAAAAGGCAAATAAAGTAAAGAAACAAAAAAGTGTTTTTTATTTTCGAAAAGAACATATAATGCCATTTTTTTCATATAATGTCATTTTGTTTTTGTTTCTTTATAATGCCCATTGTTTTTCGTTTCTTTTTCAGTTGCTGGCCATGAATTGGACTGGTGAGCATCGCGTATATTTTGATTATGTTATAAGTTGATATACCCTATAGACTATAATGGAATGCGCCGACGATTACTAGAAATACCGATAACAATTATGGCTTGAGAGGAAGCCAATGCGAGTCAGCTCGTAACTCTATTTGTCGGACGCAATTCCCACTTCTCTTTACTGTAATTGTCTACTCTTTTGTTAATACATTTTCCTACATTTCTTACCCGTAGTTTTGTCTTAGTTTGACCGCCTTGAAACCCCACAACAGATTAAAACATGCTTCCCCGTACACGTCAAGCCATTTTATCATATATGTGCCAGAAGATCTCAGTGTCCTAATATGACGTTAATCTGTATCTAATGGTGAAGTTTCAATTTTGGAGCTCGGAGGAATATGGAGTAACCCTTCATCGCCATTACTCCAGGTCCACTCTGATCCGGAGTGGTAGTAATTGGATTAAATAGAAAAAATGGGTATTATAAAATGTTGAATACCCATCAAGAATGAATAAAACAAAACTTCTTCGGTATAAAATAACCAACAAGTGTTGACATGCCATAAAATCTAACCAAACAACCAACTACCACGATAATCACTTCGCCACCGTACCTTCTTATATATGCATATATGGCGTGTTCAGAAAGTCTGCAGCAATATATATATATTATATATATATATATAATAGCAATTATATAATATATATATTATATATATTATATAATAGCAATTATATATATATATATATATATATATATATATATATATATTTGCATTTAATGGTGCCTATGTTCATCCTGTTATATAGAAAAGTTTTCTTCTCGGAAAAGAACAAAGGGACTTAACTCTCATTGCTTTGAGAGTCAAGTCCTTTTAAGACTTAAATGAGAGTAAAGTTCCTTTGTTCTTTTTCCGAGAAGAAGCTTGTAAACAATGGCAGCCATCTTTGATTCAACGTAATTTTCACGGAGAAAACATGACACTTTTCAAGTCCATTTTAATGCATGTTTTTCACTCCAAAATATCATAAAATGTCTTTTTAATAACAATTACCTTCATTTCAAATATTGTGCAAGTACAATTTTATGGCATGAATTTAGTCACTTAAAGTTTAAGATTACCAAAAACAGAACCTAAATTCTGTTTTCTTTTTGGTGTGTGTGTGGGGGGTCACCTTGTGTATATACTATTACTGATGCACAAAATAACAGAACCTAAATTCTGTAGGGTTTTTTGGTGGGTGGGGGGGGGTCCCCCGTCATATTCTCTTATATTTATTTTTATATATTGTGTTATGATTTGTTTAATCATGTTAAGGCTGTAGTTGAAAGTAGAGTTTACAGTGGAGATCCCTTTTGGCATAAGGTTTGATCCTGTCTTGAAGTAGAAAGATGTATCAGTTTTAATCCTTATCCGCTGATCCATCCTAAGAGAGTTGAAAAATTCTCGTCTGTTGGTCTCTGCTTACCGCGAGTAATTTAGGACAATTCATCAACGCCTTTAAATTTGGGCGTTTTTGATTGTCTAATTCAGCCACCGCTGTTTTGAAACAGTTTATTGTTGAAATTTTTCTGTATATAAGGTGTGTGCTAGACGCCCACTCTTATTTATAGACTCGGCGATAGTCATGTGACCATATTCTTGTCCAATCACTGGCAGTACTCTGCTGCTGATATTGTTATTTATACCGGCTGTTCTGATCTTAGCTACTCACGGAACATAGGATTATATCACTGGATCTTTGACACTACGTAGGATTCCGGAACTCAGGACTTATTCACTTACCAAAGGATTCTATAACTCAGGACTTACTTACTTACTTACTTACTTAGTTAGTTTTAAGTACTTTACAACTAGCCAAGGATGGCGGTCAGAAACTTAACATACAAGTTGTGATTTTCAGTACAATTTATACGTCCAAAATACGCCAACATATTGTCCTTGTTTCTTATATATTGTTATAAATTTCTTTCTTTACGTTGTATTGTCCAAGCGACTTTGGCATATATCGATGAAAATAACATTTTATAAATAAGTAAAGAGAAAACATAAATAAAATCCAAGATCCGTCATTGGTTCCACCTAGAATTCTCACTGTAACAGAAGAAATCCCAAAAGAAAAAGCATTCTCATTGTAACGGAAAAAGGCAAACACGTCCCGTAACGTCGCGAAGTATTGTTGGAGAAATCTGAGAGTATGGTGACAGTTTTATAAGCCTCGAAATCATTCCTGATCCCAGTACCATCATCTCTTAAAGGTATAAAGAGGGTTGCTGTATGTATAAAAAAAGTTGTATGAACTTATATAGATATGTACGCGTGGTGTAATGGTTAAAGTGACGGGAAATGGATTCGTCGCCCCGAGTTCAAATCCTGGACGTGGTAATTCCATTTCACTTAGCGCTAATACCCTTGGGAAAGGTATGAATCCTACTCTCCCTCCAGCTATTGGTAAATAATAGGGCCGACTGGGTTCTTTAACCATGGCTAGATAACCAGTCTAGGAGAAGGAAAACTGATTTCAAACCTGTTAAACTCCGCTTAAGAAATTGACCTTGTGTCACATCCTACTCGTGCGGAAGGGTTGGTAAATATATATACAGATATGTACAGGATGTTTTTTTATTTATTATTTGAGGTGTGTATAGTGTTTCAGAAAAAATGACATTATTTCGTTATCAAATAACATGACCTGATTTCGTTAGATTTATCTATAATTATAACAGCATGTGTAGAAAGAAGTCAAAATTTTATACTGATTGTAATATTTAAACACATTTTCTCCTCCATGGATTGGTATTTCCATACTAGAAAAACATTCAACATTAAACATAGAATTTTGAGCAGTTTCTACACAATTTCAGATAAGTTGAACAAGAATCAGTCAAGTTATTTACATAACAAAATAATATCAAAATGATATCTGAAACACTATACACACACGCACACACACATGCATACATATATATATATACATACACACACACACACACACACACACATATATATATATACATACACACACACACACACGCATACATATATATACACACACACACATGCATACATATATACATACACACACACACACATGCATACATATATATAATATATACAACACACACACACACATGCATACATATATATATATACATACACACACACACACACATGCATACATATATATATATACATACACACACACACACACATGCATACATATATATATATACATACACACCACACACACATATATATATATATATATACATACACACACACACACACACACATATATATATATATATATACATACACACACACACACACACACATATATATATATATATATACATACACACACACACACACACATATATATATATATACATACACACACACACACACACACACATATATATATATATACATACACACACACACACACACACACATATAATATATATACATACACACACACACACACACACACACACACACATATATATATATATATATATATATATATATATATATATATATATATGAAATTTAACATTTTGAAATAACAAATGATGTTATGTAATTGCTGACAGAAATTTTTTTCGACCAAATCGATAAACTGGTCTTCATCACGAGCAACATAGACGGGAAAAGAAAAATATCCGTTAGAAGACTGTTTACAAAACAAACTCTATATTCAAATGCTGACATTTTTTTTTAAAAATGCGTGTTCTGTTTTAAAAATGAAATAAATTTAATATCTAATTTTTAAAAATCAGAAGCATTATAGTTTATAGTAAAACTCAAAAGAGTTTGTTGTAAAATTATATAAAAGTGTAAAGTGGGTATCAAAATTGTTTAAGATATATTTCAGCTATTAAAATAATATACAAGTCCACAGCGTATTTAAAGAAAGATGTTAAAGTTCCAAAATTACTTGTGGTGTTGATAAATAGATGGAAATTAATCCGACAATTAATCTGATTTTAAAAAATTAAGAAGGCTTGTGTTGGACCATCCACACTTTTTGGCACAGTCGATATGAAAGAATTGGTGCATCAAGGGTTGCCACAAACCCAATCAACGACTGACCTCAGGAATTTTGAATTCAGAGTTATCCCTCTCCTAGACTGGTTACCTACCCAAGATTAAAGAGCCCAGTCTGCCCTACTATATATATATATATATATATATATATATATATATATATATATGTAAACAATATAGAATATGTGCTTAATTGAAGCCATACCTAATTTGAAAATTAATTAGTTGATAATTAATGAATAAGGCGGGCATATCTGTTCAAATGTAAGGCGTAAACAAATCGAGAAAAAGTCGATCTCTGTATGTACATTTCGGCATAGTATGCCTCATCAGCAGAGTTATAGACAGGAAACTGCTCTATTAGGGTTCGAATCACACACAGAGCAGTCAATTTCCTGTCTATAACTCTGCTGATGAGGCATAATATGCCGAAATGTACATACAGAGATCGACTTTTTCTCGATTTGTTTACGCCTTACATTTGAACAAATACGCTCGCCTAATTCATCAATTATCAACTAGTTAATTTTCAAATTAGGTATGACTTCAATTAAGCACATATTCTCCCAAATATATATATATATATATATATATATATATATATATATATTAGGTTGTTGCAAAAATAATGGCTGATTGAACTGCTCGGTTTTGAAATGTCATTTTAACATAAAATGTGTTGTTTATTTCAGGTGAATTTTTGCATATATAATAATTAATGTGTGCTCAAAAATAAAATTTAATTTATTTTCGGATAGAAAGTATTTTTAAAAAATAGGAGCCTTCGAAGATGAACACGCCTAAACATGACCTTCGCCTTTTTATGTTGCATGAGTTCAATCTTGGGCACAATGCCTCCGAAACTGCTGCCAATATCAACAAATTATGGGGAGATGAATCCACAATTGATCGGACAGTACGAAGGTGGTTCCAGAAATTCCGCAGTGTAGATGAGAGTCTTGAAGATGAAGAAGGTAGAGGACGGACATGCAATCTTGACAATGAACAACTGCAGGCAGTTGTTGAACAAAATCCACGACAAAGTGTCAGAGAGATGTCTCAGACACTTTCACGCCAATTACAGAGTATTGGAAAGGTAAACAAAGCTCGATAAATGGGTTCCTCATGAGCTCAATGAGCATCAGTGTGCTCGATGCTCTGTTTGCGTAACACCAATGACCCTTCTTGACCGAATAGTCACTTGTGATATGAGACCTTACCATATCCTCCATATTCTCCCGATCTTTCACCTACTGATTATAATTATTTTAGGCACTTAAGCACATTTTTAAATGGTAAAACTGTTCGATCTAAAGAAGAGGTGGAATCATCATTTAAAGATTTTGTTGCATCACAGCCAATAACTTTTTACCAACACGGAATAAATGACCCCGTAGATCGATGGCAGAGATGCATAGCTGCCCAAGACTCGTATTTTGACTAATTTTAACATTTCTACTGTTAATGTTTCAACAATAAATGTATCGATTTGAAATCGGCCATTATTTTTGGAACAACCTAATATATATTGTAGACAGGTGTTATTGAACAACGGAATATTTCTTTTTCATTATTTGGATTCGGATGTTTTCCAGTCTTCTGGTGATCTTTCTGATGTTAGGATCCAGTTGGAATAGGATTCTACCCAAACTATCTGCCCGAAAGCGCTCGGGCAGATAGTATGGGAAGAATCCTATTCCAACTGGATCCTAACACTCGAAAAATCGCTAGAAGACAGGAAAAAACCCAAATCCAAATAATGAAAAAGAAATGTTCCGTATTGTTCAATAACACCTGCCTACAAAATAACTTGCTGCCAAAATATACAACATTTAAACTATATATATATATATATATATATATATTATATATATATAGATAGATAGATAGATAGATAGATAGGAATACTTGAAACCATATAAAACAAATCAACAGGAACCTACAACCAGGAATAGTAGAGCACTCTAGGAAGAAAGAAATTTTCAATTAAAATGGATCTACACGAAATGGATTATTCGGTAAAAAATATCCCTACACTCCCACAGGAAACACACATGAAATTACTCATAAATAAAATAGAAGATGTAACACGAAGGATGAGATGGAAAGCCCTTGCATTTGACGGGAAGATAAACACAAGAACGGTAAACAAATTTGATATTAAATCTAATAAATACCCACCAAAAATTAAAGAATTAGCAGAATTTGAAATTGACTTAATAGATATTATTCATAATATTAAATTCCGTATTTTTAAAAATAATTTCCAATATAAATTATTTAAAGATTTAAAAAATTTTAGATCATCTGATAACACTTTCGTATTTTCTGATAAAACTAATAATTTATATGAATTAGATAAAAACAAATACAAACAACTACTTTTAAATAGCATAACAAATAAATACCAACAAACTGAAGCCAATGCATATAACAACATAAATGAGGAGGCTAAAATTTTGGCAAAAAAACTTAATTTAGAAGATAGAATTAAATGCCTTGCTAAACGAGAAGCCTTTATTACTTTGAAAGACCATAAATCTGATTTTAGTAACAGACCATCCTGTAGATTAATAAATCCAGCTAAATCAGAACTGGGATTAGTAAGCAAAAATATCATTAATAAAATAAACCTAGAAATCAGAAATAAGACCCAATTATTACAATGGGATAATACATCAGCTGTAATTAACTGGTTCAAAGATATCCCATCAAAAACAAGCCATAAATTTACACAATTTGACATTGTTGATTTCTATCCATCAATCACTAAAAATCTTTTAAGTAAAGCTTTAGAATTCGCCAATGACTTTACCAAAATAAATAGTTTAGAAATTAACACAATCATGCACGCAAGAAAGACAATCCTTTTCAATGAAGGTAAATCCTGGGTAAAAAAATCAAACCCATCAGATTATTTCGACATCGCTATGGGGGGATACGATAGTGCGGGAATTTGTGATTTGGTAGGATTATACATATTAAATTCACTTAAACAGAAATTTCCTGAACACACATTCGCACTCTACCGGGATGACGGAATTTGTATTTCACGGGACTGTTCCGGTAAATCATTAGATAGATTACGTAAAGATATAATAACACACCTAGATAATATGGAACTCAAGATTACTATAGATACTAACTTAACAAATGTCAATTTCCTAGATGTCAATTTAGATCTTAAAAATGATACGTATAAGCCATACCACAAACAAAATGAGAAACTTAAATACATTAATATAAATTCCAACCACCCACCATTAGTTTTAAAAAATCTAGTCCCTAACATTAGCCGTAGAATCTCAGAACTATCATCCAACAAAGATATTTTTGAAAAGGCCGCCCCATATTACAATAAAGCATTACTTAATAGCGGATTCAAAGAAAAAATATACTACATAGATAACATCCCCAAACATAATAATTCAAAAACAGAAAAAGAAAGATAATTTGGTTTACGCCCCCTTTTTCTAAAACAGTTAAAACAAATGTTGGTAAAAAATTTCTAGACTTAATAGATAAACACTTCCCACCCAAAATAGATATAATAAAATATTAATAGAAATACGGTAAAAACTAGCTACTCATGTGGACTCTCAATGAAATCACTTATTACATCAAATTCTAAACCAAACTTAAACCCTTCATGTTCTTGTAGAATTAAAAAAGACTGCCCTCTAAATCAGAAATGTAACATTAGATCAGTAGTATATGAGGCTAAGGTTACAACTACAGTTGCGAATCACCCTATAAGCACAGACAAATATGTTGGGATGACCCAGGGTGACTTCAAGCAAAGATTTTACGTCCATATGGAATCTTTCAGAAAGAAAGATAAAAGAGAAACAACTTCCCTTGCAACAAGGATATGGGAGCTGAAAGAAAAAGATATGCCTCACAAAATAGAGTGGAAAATCTTAGATCATCCCAAATGTTACACAAATGGCTCCAGATACTGCAACTTATGTGTTACCGAAAAATTTAGAATATTAAAAAACTTGATTTCCTTTAATAATAATAACAATAATAATAATAATAATAGAAGTTTAAATAAAAAATCAGAAATCTTCAAACAATGTCCCCATAAAAGAAAATTCTTCCTAAATGCATGGAGAGGAGATACTCAACATCCACCCTGAGAATAAATTCAGCAATTATTTGCAATGATATCCAATATTTCAACAGTGAAAAAAATGATTTTTCGACAGAGTAACAACACCATCCACCTTTATATTATGTGGGATAAAAACTTAAAAGACTCTACCATATATATTAAAATGGTTTTTTGAAGTCATATACATCCTTTGCCAAACGGAATTAATTTATAAATAAAAAATAAAAAATAAAACGTTTTTAAAAAAACACCCTATATTTTTTTAACGAATAAAGGGAGGCAACTTCGTTGGCATTACTTCAAAAAAATTCAAATTTAAAAAAAAAAAAAATAACAGCGTCCGTAAAAACTAACCGACGTTATTTACAATCCTAAATGTGACATTGAGTAAAGAACTCCAACAAACACCATTGGATCTTGCTCCTCAACCTGATGATTACTTTTAGCATGAAACCGCGGTCGTTGATAATGAACATTGATCTATGAAAACATTGTAAAATAAATAAATATTAGCTCTTACAAACTGTGATTGAGCACTGTATTTTCTTTGTTTCATCGCAAAAGAAATTTTGTTTTTACATATACCTATATATATATATATATATATATAAAGGTTTTACATATTTATTTATTAGGTGACAAAGGGACATTCACTCTACCATTATTGGTAGAGTGAATGTCCCTTTGTCACCTAATAAGATATGTAAAACTTATATATATATATATATATATATATATATATATATTGATTAAGTCATTACGATTAACCCTGGTGATTTTTTTGGTGAAACTTAATGTGCAAGAAGGTGGTGGCTGAGTGTCCTGGTTATGACGTTAAACTGCATCTAGTGATGAAGAATCAATTCTCAAACGCTGGGGAATGTTGAGTACCCTTTTATCAATTATCGCAATTACTGCCAGGTCCAAGCTGATCCGTGGTTGTAGTACCTGATAGGGTCATATATATGGGTTAACTCGATCAAAAATGAATATTAAAAGGTGTTTTTAAAAAGATGAGTTTCAAGAAAAAAAAATGAATACCCGAAAAGAATGAATAGAAAAAAATGTCTACAGCACAAAATAACCCAACAAGAGTTGACATGCCGTAAAAATCTAACCAACCCAGAAAGAAGAAATTACCTTGCACGTTTTGTCCGTTATGAATTTCCACCTGCTTCTTTGGGCTTTAAGCAGAAAAACAACAATATACTTTTTTTTCCGGGGAAATTCAACACTTTCAACGGCCGGTTGCTGTGTATTAGGGTGTGTCATATCTTACCTGTGGTGAACGGATTGGTTTGTTTTGTTTTACGGCATATCAACCTCAGTGGGTCATTTAATGCTAATAAAGTTTTGAAATAAATCAATTCTTAATGAATAATACAATTTTTTTATAAATACATTTTTCTATTTAACCCATAGATGGGACCCTAATAGGTACTACCACTCCGGGTCAGAGTGGACCAGGGAGAAATAGTGATGAATGGGTGCTCCACACTCCCCAAACCTCCAAAACTGGAAACTCACCATCAGATTTTAACATCATTCCCAGGACATGTAGACCGGCAGCCACCCCCTTCTAGCACCCATATGATAAAAAAGGGGTTGGGGCTTGCCATAAGGGCAATAGGGTTGGGAAAATCATATAGGTACTAGGGCTTGACGTGACCAGCCGATTGATCGGAGGGGGCCTCTCCGACCGCCCGTCTAGCCCAAGATAGGGCCAAAGGGTGAACGGATTGGGTAAATTCTGAGGCTTTTGCTAAAGCTCGAGGGACCGAAATTCACAGCTGTTAAATCTCTTAGGGGCTGTTTCTAGGGTACCCATACTGATGTTTTAAGTCCGTTACACAGGTATACCGATGGTTCTTTTATTTATCCTCCATCCACATACCCACACCGTCACACCAATTTGACGGTGCAAAGATTACGCTCAAACAACAAAGGGTAAATCCAAGCTTTGAACTCAAAGGGTTAAAATCATTTCCATGTTCCATCATTTCTTTTAGTACTCTAGCAATGTCCTGATCTTTTTTTTTTTTTTTGCTTACTTTGTATTTTATTTATTTATTTATTTTTTGGTCTTCCTTCATGAACTTAAACCTCTCATCTGCAAAACAATCTGCAAGGACATCTCATCATGGTGTAATGGTTAGCAAGTTAGTCGCGCAGATCCAAAGCGAATTCGATCCTCACTGGATGTCTCATAGTTGCAACCTTGTGTCACATCCCTCACGTGGCGAATGTGTTAGGTAATGAGGGACACCCCATCGTAGTGTAATAGATAGCAAGCTAGTTTAGCAGATCCATTACAACTACAAAGCGAGTTCGATCCTCACTGAATGTCCCATATTTGAAATCTTGTGTCACATCCTACCCGTGGTGAACGCGTTGGGTAAATACTTACAACAACAACAACACAGCAGCAGCAGCAGCAGCAGCAGCAGCAACAGCAGCAGCAGTGAACTAATTAATAATACTAAAAAGAAAAACTAAAACAAAATATGTGTTGAGATTAAAATAAGGTATTACACTCAACCAATACAAATTTAATGTTTTTTTTCATTGGTGCAGTTACGAGACAAGAATCAAGAAAAAATGTTGAGTTTTGTATGATGACATGCTCAGTAAAATCGTCTTTTTTTTTCATTAGGATTCATTTAGAAAAAATTCTCATAAAGTTTTTTGAATCCTACATGATATTGACAAAGTTCAAGAATCAAAATGGACGTCTGTCGAACTTTTCCGTCCGTGTGTAACAGAATATCGAGTCACATTATGGATAAGTTAACATATGTTCTTTTGTTTGCTTGTTTTTTTTGTTTTTTTTTTTGTTTTTGTTTTCTAATCCGTGGATATCATAACATTTGTCCTATTCCGTTGTTTTCGAATTGGCAGGAGGCAAAATAGTTAAAAAAAAAAAAAAAAAAAAAAGAAAAAAACAATAGGAAGGATATTCGTTCATTGGTGTACATCTTTTTTTTATTTTATTTCATTTTTATTGAAGAACAATTATATTGAACAAGAGATAAATATTTTGAAGATTGTTCCTGAAATCAGTCCATCCCAGACAAGACACCTTCAGAGGATTTCTTTCTTTTTTTTTAGTTTGTAGATCTCATGTAAACTAATATGTCAAATATGTAAAAGTACAAAGAGCCTTCATCTCAGTCGGGATAAAGTGCAAGTTCGATGAACATCAAAAAAAGAGTGTGTTGGATTGAATAAGCAATTTGGTAATTTTAAAAGGGTTAATAATTTCGTCCGTAGAAATTTGGTACAAAATCAGAGTTTAAAGAATCAATTTTTTTTAACGTTATCATAGATTTCTTTTTTGTTTTAAATGATTCTCTCTTTCCATTCATATAGATAGGAAATATTGTTTTTTTTCGCATCCTTTTTTTTTTTTTTTTTTTTTTGAATAGGAATTCATTCGCTGCAATAAATAGTACAAATAAAATTGAGTTATCTCCCTTGGTCTCCGAGGACAGCATTGACCCTTTTTTATGTTGTTTTTTTAATTTCATATTAAAGTGTAATTATCAACTGTATATATTTCAAAGATAAATTGTCAAAAGGGTAAAAGTGTCTTAAATTTTTTTGTCAGTTCACTTCAATAGTTTTTCCATGACAAATCGTTATTAACGATTGTATTATTCAAATATATATATATATATATATATATATATATATTAAAACGTGTTTAATTATGTCAAAGAGTGGGAAAATTGTAAATATACATCCACAGTAATGATAAGATGCTTCTTTTTTTTCTTAAACAAAAACATTAATGTTTATTTTGTGTAAAATTATTTCTTGTACGTTTTTTTCTTTCATTTCAGAAATATTAACGGGTAGATTTTACACAAACTGATTTTTTGGTTAGATAAGTTCAACGTTTACTGAAAGAAATGAATAATAGAAATAAATAGATTAAAAAAAAACAACTTTATGGTAGTTTCTCCATGTCCTGTAGAAAATACAAATCTTCCACAGTTAAATAGAAAACTTGGGTCTTTAAAACTGAGGAAAATAAAGATGGACGACTTGCTCAGGGCCTTTCATGTAAAAGTTCCCGCTGTTTTTTAAAGTCTTTCTTTCTTTGATTTTTTAAAAAGTTTTTCGTTTTTTCCTTTTTTTTCTGTTACTTTTACGAGTTTAGCATTCAACAACCGATTCGAAAGACCTGCCTTCCCATTCGACACTATTGAGTAAAAAATAGCGAGTTATAAGACCACAGGCAACAACTTGTTATATATAGAAATTATGTGTGACAGTCTCATTGCTACTAATCTCCTAAACGAGATTGTCATAATTAACCTTGTTACTGCTTTAATCTATTGGGCTAGTAAATAGTTAAGCATATATTTACAAACTACTACACAACATGTCAACTATTAATTGTATCATCATAACTGATATAAAAAGTCTATCTACACACATATTTTTACGTATATATATATATATATATATATATATAATCTTATGGACGAAATAAATAGAATCTTTATGAGTGCTTAAATGTAGTTTTTTTTCTTACAGACATACATACACGCATATGTATTCGTGTATATATATATATATATATATATATATATATATATATATATATGAATGTGTGTGTGTGAGAGTGTGTTTGTGTGTGTGAGAGAGAGAGAGAGAGAGGGATATATAAAGACTTGTTTTATCATAGATATATATGTATACCTGTTGTAAACTGACATAAATATATATATTGATTATATATATATATATATATATATGTATACATAAACATATACACACATGTATATATGAACGTGTTGTATATATGTTTTTTATATTTGCATGTACATATATATAGGTATATTTTAAATACACACATACACACACACCTATATATATATATATATATATATATATATATATATATATATATATACTTGTTATTTAGTCTGTATCTATATATGTACACGCATACCCATATATGTTGATATGTATACATAGTTATAAATTAATATACACACACACTTATATATATATATATATATATATATATATATATATATATATATATATATATTGATATACATGAATGCGTATATGCATACATTCACAAAAACAAAATATAAGAAATATATATTAATTTCATTTGGACTGTGTACGGATTTTTTTTTTACCACAGAATCTGGTGCGTGTTTTTCATATATCTTCTGACGAATCAATCAATTTGTGGGGGTTCTTTTTTTTTCTTTTTTTTTTCAAAATGTTTATCGCTTCCTTTTTTTTTTTTTTTTTTTTTCAAACCTTTTTTTAGATCAAAATTTGTAAATTGTTTTAAGGTCGTCGTGAGAATTATCCTTCTCTCAGTAAATTGTTATTGGCTTTCTTTGTCCGCTTCATATATATATATATATATATATATATATATATATAAAAACAGATTTCAACGATGTTTCAATACATTGTGCTGAGTTGAATTCTTTTGCTTGTAGTTAATTTGCTTATTTTCATTCATTTGTTGCATCATTTTTACTTTTTATTTTGGTAGATTTAATTCGGGTTCGTTTGATCATCTTTCCGTTCGATTTAGGTAAGTCAGGAGCATGTGTCGGTGTACTGCAAAATACAAATAAAAAAGTTCAATTAATAATTGGTTTGTTTTGTTTTACGGCATATCAACCTCAGTGGGTCATTTAATACCGACAAAGTTTTGGAATAAATTCATTCTTAATGGATAACAAATTTTGTTTATCAACTCATGTTTTTCTATTTAACCCACAGATGGGACTCAATTAATAAGTATACAGTGTAAAATAGGCTAAACTTGCAAATCGGTCGGAAAATTAGGATGACCCAGAAAAAACAGAACCCACAAATTTTGTAATAAAACTGTTAATTTTAACTTGGGTGGGTTTAGGGTTAGTGTTAGGGTTTAGGGTTAGGGTTAGGGTTGGGGTTGGGGTTTAGTATTAGTTTAATGGGAAAATAAATAGATAAATTGGGTTTAGGGTTAGTGTTAGTGTTAGGGTTAGATTTGAGGTTTAGGGTTAGTTTAATGGGAAAATGAATAGATAAATTGGGTTCTGTTTTTTTCTGGGTCACCCTGTAATATGTTTTAATTTTCCGACCGTTTTGCAAGTTTAGCCGTAAAATATTAATATACAAAGAGGGGCCTTTTGTGTAACGGTTATCATCGTAGGAAATCGTCACGGTCACCCAATTTCAGATAAGGACCGAGGATGTTTGCAATTCACATAGTGTTAACAAATAGGATATCCTGCCGGTCCTCGTCAAATTGACAAACTTACTTTTAGTCTTATTATGCCGGTCCTCGTAAAATAAACAAAACTACTTTTATGCTTATTTTGCTGTCGCTATGAATATTTTTTCATTCTTATGAATGCAAGCTGCAAATGTTAAAAATATTTTGTGAAGGATAAAGATATAAAAAAAATTCTTCTAAATGAAAAATATCGAATAGGCTATTTTGCTGGTTCTAAAAGCTAGCATCCGCGTATTTCATGGGCAAAATATTTTGATATCTAATATATTCTAATATAAGAATATCTTGCTCTGAAGAAGACCGCCTTTTTTGTATACTTGAATTTTATGTTCATCTATTATTAGTATTTTATTTCATTTTGTATTTAAAATAATACTAAATAGGACACAACTCTTGGTCGAAACACGTGTCGGCATTTCAATAAATTTTTTTATCCATACAACATTTTATTTCCATTTATCTTTCAACATAATTATCGGATCCACTTCCATTTTTCTCACTTACACAAACACACATGCGCACGCGCGCGCGCGCACACACACACACACACACACACACACACATAAGTATACATATATATGTTGTGTGTGTGTGTGTGTGTGTGTGTGTTTCAGAGTAGAGGAAAATGTGGATATAACAACACAAAACGACTGTGTTCAATTAATATTTCGCCTCATTACTGGTTGATGCTTCTTCAGAAGTTTATTCTTAAACTTCTGAAGAAGCCTCAACCAATAATGAGGTGAAATATCAATTGAACACAGTCGTTTTGTGTTGTTATATCCACATTTCCCTCTACTCTCAACCACATTTTGTCGGATTTATTCAATCTTTCACTCCTCATATATATATATATATATATATATATATATATATATATATATATATGATAAAATGAATATATGAAGGTTTTACATATCTATTTATTTGATGACAAAGGAACATTCACGACCATATTGGTTTCATGCGATAGCAATCGTCCGGTGAAGATGTTACAAATGCAAGGAAAATCGGAAAAATTTTCGATTTTCCTTGCATTTGTAACATCTTCACCAGACGATTGCTATCGCATGAAACCAATATGGTCGTGAATGTTCCTTTGTCACCAAATAAATAGATATGTAAAACCTTTATATATTTATTCTATTATATTATATAACAGCTCTATTTTATATTGAGCACTCTCCCAATAATACTGCATTTGGCACACCGTTCCAGTAAAAGCTGAAACAGTGACAATCTCACACACTATATATATATATATATATATATATATATATATCATGTGAGCTTGTTGTTATCTACGATTGTTGTAGCATCAAGTATCTAGCATTTGTGTATTCGTTTTAAATGTTGTAAACATTGTGTACTTACGATGTTGACATGAACGTCCCCAATGAGTTGGTGGACATATGCATTTTCCTTTTTTGCATCGACCACCGTAAAAACATGGCATCTGACAATCATGTTTGCGTTTACAGTAACGACCAGTATATCCGGGTTTACACTGGCATTTGCCAGGTTTGATACAAACGGCTGTTACAGGACATCGAGGGTTGCAAATCGCTACAAAAGAAAAAGGGGCAAGTTTCATTGAATGTTCCGTTTTCTTTCTTTTCTTTTTTTTCACGAAAACAAAAAGGAATATGGCTGCTCATTTTACTTAATGCACCTTCACATGAGTCAGGATCAATATCAGAATCACAGAATAGCGTTATGTTAACTCCAAACATAAAGGCTTGATTGATCCATTGATTGTAAGGGCATTTCAATCCGTCCAGGGTTATTTTATTACCTTAAGATTAGTGAACTGCATATATTGCACGTCTTTATTTAATGCACCTTCAATTGAGTCAGGATCAGTATCAGAAACAAAGAATAGCGTTATGTTAACTCCAAACATAAAGGATTGATTGATCCATTGATTGTAAGGGCATTTCAATCCGTCCAGGGTTATTTTATTACCTTAAGATTAGTGAACTGCATATATTGCACGTCTTTATTTAATGCACCTTCAATTGAGTCAGGATCAGTATCAGAAACAAAGAATAGCATTATGTTAACACCAAACATAAAGGATTGATTGATCCATTGATTGTAAGGGCATTTCAATCCGTCCAGGGTTATTTTATTACCTTAAGATTAGTGAACTGCATATATTGCACGTCTTTATTTAATGCACCTTCAATTGAGTCAGGATCAGTATCAGAAACAAAGAATAGCGTTATGTTAACACCAAACATAAAGGATTGATTGATCCATTGATTGTAAGGGCATTTCAATCCGTCTGGGGTTATTTTATTACCTTGAGGTTAGTGAACTGCATATATTGCACGTCTATATTTAATGCACCTTCAATTGAGTCAGGATCAGTATCAGAAACAAAGAATAGCGTTATGTTAACACCAAACATAAAGGATTGATTGATCCATTGATTGTAAGGGCATTTCAATCCGTCTGGGGTTATTTTATTACCTTGAGGTTAGTGAACTGCATATATTGCACGTCTATATTTAATGCACCTTCAATTGAGTCAGGATCAGTATCAGAAACAAAAAAGAAAGTTACGTTAACTCCAAACACAAAGGCTTGATTGATCCATTGATTGTAAGGGCATTTCAACCCGTCTTATTTTATTACCTAGAGCAGTGGTTCCCAATCTATGTGTCGCGACACATTGGTGTGTCGCGAGATGTCATTAGGTGTGTCGCGGGAAAATATTCAATATTTAAGGTATAACGAAAATATTATTTCAGCAAAGTCTGGCCTATATATTACATATATTGATGTAGAAGAAACTGCAATATAGTAGGAAAAACTTCACTGTAACAATGTAGGGCGATATGAAAACCACATCGGTGAGGATTCGAACCGAAGACCATATCTGTACGCAGAATTTCAATGCAAGACATTGCTCACTCCTTTTATGGCTGTGCCGCGAAAATTTTAAACAACTCATTGGTGTGTCGCCATACAAAAAGGTTTGGGAAAAACTGACCTAGAGGTCACTGAATCACATACTTTGCAAGTCTATATTCACATTTCTGGTGCGTGGTCTAATGGTTAGAGTCGTGGGAAATGGACTCGTCAACGCAAGTTCAATTCCTGGAAGAAGCTGTTGGAATTTCACATAGCGTTAATACTCTTGGGGAAAGGTATGAATACAATTTTCCCTCCAGCTATGGATAAATAGCAGGACAGACTGGACTCTTTAACCATGGCTAGGTAATCAGTCTAGGAGAAGGAAAACTCTGAATTCAAACCTGCTAAACCCCGCTTAAGAAATTGACCTTGTGTTGCATCCTGCTCGTGCGAAGGGTTTGGTAAATATATATATTCACATTTCTGTGTAGTTGTTTAAGTGTTTTTAGTGATTCGTTTTATTCATATGTCAAATCCTCTGGGATAGTTCTTTTTAATAATTACTTGGTATGGTATTGATCATGTTTGCGTTTATAATTTGTGGTATAATTTTTTGGCGCATATCGCATAAATGTGTCCTGGCCTCCTAACCTAAAAAAAACCCCGCTAAGCGGTGCCTGCTGAAAATCTGAATCTTCATGAACTCGCTAGCTGTTTGAAGGCGTTTTCTCCAAAAAGTTAATGCGATATGAAAAGGATATTTACCCCCCCCCTCCGCCTCCATGTCTTTTCTCGACAAGTTTAACCCCCACTCTTTGAAATGATATTTTTAGTGGCTTGAAGGCTTTTTATCGACAAAGTTTGAAGGCGTTAAAAGTAAGCCCCTAGGCTTTTTATCGACAAGTGAATGTATATATTTTACCCCCTCCCTTTTAAAATATCTTTTTTTCGGTATTTTCACTTTAGTGGTTTGAAGGCGTTAAAAGTAAGCCCCTAGGCTTTTTATCGACAAGTAATGTATATATTTTACCCCCTCCCTTTTAGAATATCTTTTTTTCGGTATTTTCACTTTAGTGGTTTGAAGGCGTTAAAAGTAAGCCCCTAGGCTTTTTATCGACAAGTGAATGTAGATATTTTACCCCCTCCCTTTTAAAATATCTTTTTTTCGGTATTTTCACTTTAGTGGTTTGAAGGCGTTAAAAGTAAGCCCCTAGGCTTTTTATCGACAAGTGAATGTAGATATTTTACCCCCTACTTTGAAATATCTTTTTTTTTTCGATATTTTTATTTTATTTTAATTCAAAACAGCTGTCACGAATTTTTAAATACATATGACCGAGTTGCGAAAATAAAAACAATCAATACCTTATTCATAAGTAGCACGGATTGGATTTTCAGCAGGCACTGCTTAGCGTTTTTAGGGCAGGAGGCCATGGCTCATTTATGCGAAATGCATCCTTAAACGTTATAATCCATTAATAATGGAGATTGGGTATGTTTCTGTCTGTAATCAAAACTACGTCACAGCTTACGTCACAATATTCTCAATGACTGCGTGAGTCAATTAATGAGAAATTAATTTATAGTCAAAATCGTTAAAACATAGAATGAAAACAACCCTTTGTTATATACACTCAAAATTTGAGTTAGCAATTTTAAAAATTATTTTTTACTCTCGCCCATTTTTTTCAGTAACAAGTTAACTAAAAAGTTTATATATAATTAAAAAAAATACCTATGATTTTGTGTAAAATCTATGTACAAAATATTCATAGTAACTACTTGATCATCATTGGCAATTCAGTCTCGAAAGACTATGATAAAGTTTTTGTGTGCCCCTGAAGTTGCAGTGCCTCCTGTGACTATGAAGTCCTATGTTTGAGAAACATTCTCAACCACAGATTTTGCATTTGAAGGTTGTCCCTGTAGATGATGATGTTCCGATGCTTTGTTGCCGTTGCTTTCTTATGGACCTCTTAGCTTCATGGTGTTGTATCAGTATGTTACACTCACATGTTTGCATGGAGGTGATCACCACGTGGGCCTCTACGAAGTAGTGACAACCGTTTGAGGTCGGACTTTCATCTCTTTGTCTAACTCTTGACTCTTCAAGGACTCTTTTCTCCTTAGGACTTTTGTCGTAGTTGTTTTATATTGTATGTTAAATGTTGTTCAGACAATAAAGTCTGTATATTGTTATGAGATCTCTTGTTGTAATTTATTGTATATATTCGCGTGCGTTTCTGAGGCCTCCTGACGTATTATAAGAAGTGCTATTAGCTACTGAAGCTAAATCACCTTTAATTCTTATAACGATAATATTACTAATAAATTCCCCTTACGATTTTGACATGTCGCTCCTTTGTAATCTGGTAGACACTTGCATCGATTAAAACCAACACACACTCCTCCATTTTGACAAGGGTGTTCACATTTTGGTCGTACTGTTTTCACTGGAAAAAAAGAAGAAAAACGAAAGAAAGATGAATATAAAGGCAAATAATTTATTGCGTTGGGCAAAAGAAAGTCTCATTCAGTAGATAACAATAAAATTAATCAACGACCCAGACTGAACCATTCGGCAATAGATTGATATCTTTTTTTATAAGAGAAGACAAAATGTAATAAGAAAAAATACTGACGACAAAATATTCTTAACTACAAAATTAAATTCATTTAAAAAGAAATGCCATAACTGACTACTTCAGTTCCAGTGATCTTTTGAAAAAGAGATTTTATCTCGAAAATTCAATAAAATACAGGTTAACACACAACACCATTGTTACCGTATTATCATTTTTTTTTCTTTACATCTGCATTGTGATAGCTTTCTAAATCAACCTCCTAACCAATATATACACAATGCTTCAAGCAAATTATAAAACTCTCTTATATATATATATATATATATATATATATATATATATATATATATATATATATATGTGTGTGTGTGTGTGTGTGTGTGTGTGTGTGTGTGTGTGTGTGTATGTCTGCCCTATGTCTGTTTAGCTTAGGAGTATATAGTACATTTTCTGACTGATGATATATTTGTACCAAAAAGATAGTTTGGTTTTTGCTCAGAACCAAAGCAATAACATTTTCATAAAATTTGTTAAAATTTCGCACTTCAATTTTTTCTGAAATTTTGTCCAGGTGCGGATTATCTTAAAGTTAGATAATCCCCAATCATATATATATATATATATATATATATATATATATATATATATATTATATATATTTATGCGTATTCTGTGTTAAAAATAAAATAAATTTTGTTTATAAAAATCAGAAGCATTATAATCCATGAGAAAAAACTCAATTTTTTACATCTCCGGAGGCTAATATGATATATATATATATATATATATATATATATATATATGTGTGTGTGTGTGTGTGTGTGTGTGTGTGTGTGTGTGTGTGTGTGCTGCAGAATAAATATATTTCGTAATATAATAACTTGACCAATTTTTGTTTATATGATCTCAAATTTTATCAGCATATTTAAAAACAACGCAAAATTTTATGATTAATGTTTAAACGTTCTTTTTTCTCCATTGAATAGCATTTCTCTAAGACATCATGAAATGGTTTCTGCACCAGCTGTTAAAATCTGAGACCATTTGAACGAAAATTGCTCAAGTCATCAGATTACGAAATTATATTAAGTTTCCTGAAAACAATCAAAAAATAAACGACACAAAATTAATATTCCTATTTGTCATATTGTTGCATACTGGCTTCTTCAAACTCACGCTACTCTGACTCGTATACGTTGCGGGTATACAGCGGACATCGTTCCTGACCCCTAGACGATGTATCTAGTAGTCAGCTACTTCAATAACAACAGATACGCGTATACAAAAGACGACTCTTCTTTATTTTCTTCGGTGTGTGGTAGGTGAGTGGCGGGCAGGGAAAATGACACTACGACTACTTATGTGTGGTTGAAGGTGGTGTACGAGCCTCACTGCTCGCTAGCAGCGCCCGGCCGTATCGACGGTCCGACACCTTGTGCTTTCTTCGCCGTCTCATCGGGTCTCTCTTGTGGGGTCTGTCCGGGTCTGCTTAAGTACCGACGACCGCCCACACATTCCTTTGTTCCTTGACCGGAAGTCCTTTCCCTTTGTTCAAGTTAGCGTTTGTCCAGATGAGTCCTTTGTCACACCTCTTTTGTTATACTAAGATTTCTGTCTCGCCTATCTATTGTCTTCTCAGTTCAATTTTCCTTTGTCTTTTCGACTTCCCGCGCAAAACAAACAGTCAATCTGCAACAATATTACATATCATATGTATAGCGTGTATGTTAAATCATTTGGGGCAAAAAACACAAAATATTTGTTTAAAAAAAAGCGAAGGCTTTTTGTTAATCGGGCAAAGGGATAACCACGAAATGAGGGACCTTTCGCGCAGAAGGAAACGAGCCCACACTTAAGAAGATGAAAGACCGTAACGCAACATGTATGCACATAAAAATTAACAAATGTGATATGACAAATAGGGGTGCCGTTATAGTATGTGGCCTACCTTCTTGATTCTGTTATAGTATGTGGCCTACCCAATTTGAATATGTCCTACCTCAGTAAGAGTATATTTATAGATATAAGTAGTAGTGTGAAGAGAGGAAGTAAATCCGACGGTATGTAATATATCAAGAAAATTGAAAAAACACAGGTTTAAATGGGCCAAGTGGTGAGCCCACTGGCCGACGCCGCAGTGCCTCGATCCACCAAATAGACCATCTTCAGGGCATAAGATAAGAAATTATATATCACAGAATGATGAGAAAAAGTGAGTGGTAATCCTTCTTATTCAGTCTGTTTAAAAAAAATTTTTTTCTGAAGTTTGAAAAAAGGAGACGGTTTTGAAATATGACATCAAATATTCTATTTTAAGGTGTGAGTATGTAGCGCTGTTAGTGTGTGTATTGAAGGAAACATTGTGTATTTTTTAGGTATGTGGTTGTGTGTGTGTGTGTGTGTATAATTTTTTTTTTTTCTGTAGCGATAAACGACAGCGGAAGTGAAAACTCAAGGTTGTGTGTGTGTGTGTGTGTATTGGTAAGAGGTAGGGAGAGGTGTGTGTGTATATTGGTAAGGGGTAAAGGAGAGATGTCATGAAAAGAAATTTTCATGTTTTATATTAAGAGAGGAGATGGAAATTTGGGTGTGTGTGGGGGGGATTTAAAAAATGAAAAGATTTTATTTTATTTTATTTTATTTTATTTATTTATTTATTTTTTTTTTTAGAAAGAGTATTTTTTGTTTTTTTGTTAGAAAGAGTATTGTATTGTTGTTTTATAGTTATAAAACTAGTTATATAAGTAGTAGGTAATTTTTTAGGTAGGTTTTTTTTGTTTTTTTTGTTAGAAAGAGTATTGCATTGTTGTTTTATAGTTATAAAACTAGTTATATAAGTAGTAGGTAATTTATTGAAACTAATTATTTTTCACATATATTCAATTTCAAGAAATGCAATTCAGTCATAAGCTGTATATAGTAATTAAGAATAATTAAAAAAAGAATTTATCTATAATTTACATGAATCAGATATCTATTTAATTCTAAAATATTCTAAAATTCTGAAATAGGGTTTGGTTTAGGGTTAGCAGTTATTATGATAACCTTATGATATGTTTTTAATGGTAGGCCACATACTATAAGAGAGACATGATTTTGTAGGCCTCATACTATAATGGTACCCAAATAGGAATATTTCTTTTGTGTCATTTATTTTTTTATTGTTCTCATCTATTTTCGGCCTCAGACCATCGTCAGGAAAACAGTTTTTGCAATAAAAAGTCTTCTTTTATAATGTTTTTAAATTCTTTTATTAGAAGAGTTGGTGATTTATGAGGAAGTGCTGCCCGGTCCCCTGCCTCAGAGTTGCTGCCCGGTGCCTATTAAAATAACAACCCAGCTCAGTCTATTCAAAACTATCCATCTATCTATCTATCTATCTCAATTTGTTCATATTTATCTATATTACTTAAATACTAAGATTTTTTTATTCATGTTTGTTTAATGTCTTGTTTTTAGTTTAAATAAACAAGAATTACGACAAAAAAAGAAGTGCCCCCCCCCCAAATACATTTACTTGTCGAAAATATCTATCTATCTCCATGTGTTCGTATCTATCTATATTATTTTGTTTGTTTATCTATCTATCTATCTATCTCAGTCTATTCAAAACTATATATCCATCTTCATATCTAAACAAGAATTACGACAAATTACGATAAATAAACAAGAATTACGACAAGCTGGGGTTGTTATTTTGATAGTCACCGGGTAGCGATTTTTTGAGGCGGGAGACCGGGACGCACTTCCTCATAAATTACCGAAGAGTTGATATGTTATAAAAGAAGCGTTAATAAATAAACAGGTGTCTACGATAGCATATCCATTCGATCTCTGCTATTGTATACACTTGGCACTGAGATCTCCGTTAAGCATTGGCAGGGTTGTTTCAAATTAACCAAGGCTGTTTCATAGGATCATTTTCCTTGGAAACACAATGTTCCGTGTTCGATACCGGCCTTCACCTACTCGGTGCATGAGTAGCACAGCTTGAATATGTGCGGTAAATTGAGGACTTGATGGTTGGTGTAGATCTCCACCTCAGATGCAAAATTAATCTCCTTGGCCAACTGCTAGTGAAAAGGGGATAGACTTCTCCACTGTTCGGCTGATACCGACAATAGACCTCTCTACCGACTTTACTTAACTAATATACTTTACTACATTTTTCAGTTTGTAGTTACGATAAAGTGATATATTTTTTTTAACTTGCACCAAATCACAATTATTTTTTTAATAATAAAATTAATTTTATAATCATTACGGGATTTTTTTTTTTTAGAGCCAGTTTAACTTGGTAGAGAATTTGCCATGGAGCACATGGTTCCGGGTTTGATATCGGCCCTCGAAAATTCAGCTTGGATCTGTTCGGTAAAGTGGAGAGTTGATGGTAGGTGTGGTGTTCCAGACGCAAAAATAATCTCATTGGTCTAGAACTAGTGACAAGGGGATAAACACACGAGCTGTTCGACTGATTCCGACAATAGGCCCTGCCCCATACTTTACTTACACCAAAAAGTATAAACGTCCCTAATTGCAAATAAAGGTGTCTATTTGCGTTTATCACTGCACATTCATCGCTGCACATTTATCAGACTTGAAATGCATATCTGTTAATGTTGTAGTTAAAGTTACCTCTGTATTATTTGGATTTTTCGGACTGTTGACCTCATCTTTATTGTTATATAACGTTTCGGTTGATGTGCCCTCTGGTCTTTTTCATGTGTTTCTTGTCGAACTTGGGAACATTCTCTTTGAACTCAGGAACCCCTCTCGTCGAACTTTCGAGTTCGAAGAGAAGATTCCCCCGTTTGACAAGAGACACCTGAAGAAGGCCGGATCGTTGTGTATATAACAATAAAGATAAGGAAAAAAGTCCCAAAAATCCGGATAGTACAAATTATCAAGCCACATCTAAAAAATTCAGACAAAGTTACCTCTCTTCCGCTTGCAACACAAAACACCTGTTGTATATCCGGCCATATATGAACAACCTCGGTTTTTTCTTGGATGATAGACATCAATTCTACCTTTGGCCAAACAGGAACTCTTAGAATAACGTAAGCGTCTGCAATTCCTTCCAATGCCGGCCATATTTTCTTTGTGACATCTGCAAAAAAGTACGGAAGAATAGAAGTGCTACGTTTTTCACAATCATCAAAGGTACAAAACAAAAAACAAACCAAAAATAATCTCCTAGGTATGACGTTAAAATGCATATAATTATGAAGTTTCAATTCTGAAGATCTGATGTGGATTATCCAGTACCCGCTATAGCTGAAAGTTCCATTCCGGCCCGGAGTGGTAGTACCTGTTAGGGTCCCATCTATGTATTAAATACATCGACATAAAATAAGAAAAGGGTTGACATACCGTAAAATCCAACCAACCAACTAACCAACCAACCAACATCTCTTTGGGGGGGGGGGTATTACCTTTTTGCAGACGGTACTGTCAGGGTATTCTAAGTCCCGCCGACAGGGCGTTAATTACTTTAACTATAAAGTAGCTCTTCTCTATCTTATCATAATGGAGATTGTGTGCGTATCTGTAACGGAAACTACTTTATTATATACCCACTTACTGAATCGAGTATATGAATAGTGAGAGGCGATCTTAGAAGGGTTCTATGTGAATTGTTCTGTATAACTAGTCACCATTTTTGGTTTGGTTTATTTGTTTAATGGCATATCAACCTTCGTGGGTTATTAAATGCCAAAGATCTTCTTGCAGAAGAACACTAGTGGTACTTCTACTTTACATTGCTGGTGGGCAGGATGATTGGGTCCATACCTTTCCCAAGAGTATTAGCAAGTGAACATAATAGCGTGACTGGAGTTAAAACTTGTTTACTATGATGTCGTCCGGCATGTGATCCATTATGCCATGAGGACCACACACACTATTTTTGGAAGAATGATGCACCAATGTGCTATAGATTCTGAAGTTCTCGGGTTTTGAATTCAGTCCTCTTCCTACATTGATTGTCCTACCAAAGCTAGAATGCCCAGTCTATTCTACTATAGGGTATGTTCCTTTTTCATGAATTGAAATTTGAATTTGCTTGCTAAGTCTGTTTTCTTTGATAACCCTTATCTCAACCCTACCTCACTTGGCACTGTCTTTTAGAAAGGCATGACTCCTTTTCTTTTATCAGCTATGGATAAAATAGGTAAATTGGGTACTATATCTTCTTTTGGGGTGATTTCTTCCGTCTCTTCGTCTGGTTGATACGGGTTTCTGTTGTGCTGGGGTCCGGTTGTTTGTGCTCCTTTCTTTTGTTTTAAATCATGAACGCAAGACTTTTTTTCTGACGTCTTTATTAAAACCGAAGCCCAATAGGCTTCAACTGCGTGGTGAGAAGATGGTTTACTGGGGAACAAACAACCATCACATCTGGCCCCTTCGACTAACCGCCAAATTCTAACTGCTCTGACTCAGTTCCCTTCTCACGCTTTGCCTTTAGCCAATGAGAAATCAGCGGCTATGTCAGTGAAAGGTGTACTATAATGGTAACTTTTACAATACCGTCATTTAAATTTTACTACACTAGTCATAATTCGTAGGTAACCTACGAATTATGTAAGAATTTCCCTTAGTTATTTACGTTATATTCTCAACGGTTATTAAATAATCATTATTTAATATTAATTAGCATCTTATTTATTAACAATATATCTATTAAGGCGTAGCTGAGATAGATTTGTCTCAAAATTTGTCTCATAAATTACGCCCATCCAGATACCCTCCCCGCAGCCAAGGGTGTCACATCGATCGAAACCCTACGATTTAGCGTTGAAGCGTGTGTATGAATCTTTCTTTTCTGGGTTTTTGATAAACATCATTGGGGATAAACGTCAGATTGGGATTTACTAACATTAATATAAAAAACAGGACTGCTCGTGATTTATTTTTTGTTTTTTTTAACAATCACATTACATTACGCCAAGTCACACTGAAAGCATCGGTTCCCACAAGATCACCGAAGTTAAGCATCGATGAGTCTTTTCAATACTTAATTGGGTGACACTTAAGCAACACTAGGTACTGTAAGCTGTCGTTTGTTTATAAAAATAACTTGATCGACATTTAATGACCCGAAAAGGGTTGATATGCCGTAAAACAAAACAATCGGATCCTTTCTCTTTATTTCTTTCCACTCCCCTCTCTCTCTATCTCTCTCGAATCCTTCTTCTCTGTATCTCTCTCTCTCTCTCTCTCTCTCTCTCTCTCTCTCGAATCCTTCTTCTCTCTCTCTCTCTCTCTCCCTCTCTCTCGAATCCTTCTTCTCTCTCTCTCTCTCTCTCTCTCTCTCGAATCCTTCTTCTCTCTCTCTCTCTCTCTCTCTCTCTCTCTCTCTCTCTCTCTCTCTCTCGAATCCTTCTTCTCTGTATCTCTCTCTCTCTCTCTCTCTCTCTCTCTCTCGAATCCTCTTCTCTGTATCTCTCTCTCTCTCTCTCTCTCTCGAATCCTTCTTCTCTCTCTCTCTCTCTCTCTCTCTCTCGAATCTCTCTCTTCTCTCTCTCTCTCTCGAATCATCCTTCTTCTCTGTATCTCTCTCTCTATCTCTCTCGAATCCTTCTTCTCTGTATCTATATATATATATATATATATATATATATATATATATATATATATATATCTAATCCCTTTTATCTCCCTTTCGCCTACAATGACGTATTTAAAATCCTGCAATGTGTGTACTATACCATTTAGAAATGAATATTTACATAGTATATGGTGAGAATATTTATCATATCGGTTTTAACAAGACCGTGTTTGATAAATAATTACTTGCAGATTATTGATTTCTAATAATATTGTTTTAATCTCAAATGTATCAAAAGCAATTCTATGTATTATTTTATGCAAGACCCCCCCAAGGGATGGTTGGTTGATTGGTTGATTGGATTTGAAGTTATGTCAACCCTTTTCTTATTTTATGTCGATGAATTTAATCCATAGATGGGACCCTAATACGTACTACACTATGTATTATTTTATATAGAAATCAATTAGAATAAAGTAAAAATAAGTGTTATTTTTTTTAGTTTTTATTTAATTTCATTGGTCTTTCTAATTCAATGTGATATAGTCATTTTGTTTTGTTAAATTATGCCCATCCAGTCAGAAAAAAGGGAAAACAAGCTGACGTCTCAGAACCCTACCTTCTACCACCGAGTTACACCTGCAAGTGATAAATGGCCCTTTAAAACTACAGTGAAACTATTGTGATAGAAGTGGGGTACATTTTCCGGGTGTAATGTTTAGCAAGTTAGTGTCACAGGACATTACTAGTTCATAAACTTTTTGGGGGTAGAAAGCAAAATGTATGGATGCTAGTAATCCTTCTCTGGACCATTGACCTACATATGCAAATGATAATAGCCCCTTAAAAAATACAGTGTACCTATTGTTATAAAACTGTGGCATTTGTGTGTAATGGTTAACAAGTCTCTGTGTGCTGGATTAGGCGTGAGTGTGGATCACAGTTTCTTATATGTTGGCTGATAATTATTATCATAATCTCGTTTTTTACCCAATGATAATGTTATGCCTCTAATCAGTTTATTAGAGCTTATGATGTTTGTGAATCTCTACAGGACGAAATGGATTAGTTCTTTTTTTTGGAGCTAATGAATTATGACCAAGGACTATGGCTGTGTTATGAATTAGTGTGTTTATGTAGGCATTTATTTTCATTCACCTGACACCTTAAACAAAGTGCTTAGTACACAATGAAGACTGTCCAGGATGCATGGTTTATAACTGTTTATCCTTTCGAAGGGGTCTTGTTAGATTTATTGCAGAAGATATTTGTAAAAGAGTATTATAAACGAATTGGCCGTAAAAAATGGAGAGCAAAGCAGGTATTGTATTTAGATATATGATCGTTATTGTTGGTTCGTCACATGATTCTAGTTTTGTTTTGTTCATCATCTCCCCCTCCCCCTCTCTCTCTCTCTCTATATATATATATATATATATATATATATATATATTATATATATATATATATAAATCAACTTTTGTCTTTGAAAGGCTTTTTTACTGTTAAGTATAATGACACGAAAATTAGACTAAATTATTCCTTACTTTCAGGATTGAGTCGGGGCTTGAACGCTTACACTCTACAACTGAGATTCTTGGAAGTGGGGTGGGGGTGGGGGTGTTTTTGATGAATATTTCGTGGTTTCATCACACCTGTGTAATCCTTCTGATACACCTGCGTTGCTGCCAGTTTTATTAGTATACTCCTCCCTTCTACACATGAAGGATATCTATTTCATCCACTCATATTTTCTTTCTGTGATTTCGGCGCCCAAGGGAGAGAAATTGGACATTTAACCACTGTACACAGGTACATATCATTACATGATTGATGTCTATCGTAGAAAATAGTAAGATCAGTGTTGAGAGCCAATTATATAATTTGTATATGTGTTAATAGATGTGTGTGTGTTTGTGTGTGTGTGTGTGTGTGTGTGGTGAAAATGTACATCATGTATAGAACAGTGGATTGTAACACCTTCTTGTTTTCTATCATATTTATCACAGATATATATATATATATATATATATATATATATTGAAATTTTTTTTTAAATTCATGAAACATAGTTTCCTTAAATTTTTCATCAATCCTTCTGATATATAATTATTATATATTTTAATATATAATTAATATATAATATTAATCTATTTTAATTTTTAAAAAATACTCATAAAACATAGTTTTCTTAAATTTTTCATTAATCCTTCTATTATATAATTAAAGATAATCTTTTTATTTATTTATTTACTGATCTATCTAATTAAATTAATACATTTTATTTTATTTTATAAGTGAAAAAAAAAAATTTAAAAAAAAAGAAAATAAAAGCTAAGTAAATGAATTCTTCTATGTGACCGTTTTTATTTTGAATTCAAAATAGCTACAATGTAGCAATTTTCACCGGAAATTAAGCAGACAATGTTGGATACAAGATTCAAACCCATTCTCAATAGATATTTCAAAGGTAGGAAACGACAGTTATCCGCGTATTTCATTCATAACATAAAGAAAAAAGAAAAGAAAAGAAGAAATAAAGAGAAGACTAGGAGAAAAAATAAAGAAAATATAACATCACAAAAAAAAATGTTCGTTCAAATTTAGATTTTTTTCTTTTGTAATTAATTTTATTTATATTTTCGTTTCTTTATTTCATATTATTATTATTATTATTATTATTATTATTATTATTATGTAGAGAGTGAAATATATCTGATATTTTGATGAAACTGTAGTATGGATTCACATATTATATTTTTGAATAAAAGTATAAATTGTAGTGGTGCGAGGTCAGAGCAAAATTCTTTAAGGGTGCAGGAATAGAAAAAGGTTGGGAACCACTGTGTTTGAGTATTCCAGAAATGTTAATCTTTTAGTGTGTCCATAGCTGTTGCGATGTCATATCAATAAGTCAATTATGACTCACCTGGTACATTTGCCCTTGTGATTAGCTGCGTTGTAGGCATAACAGCCGTGCAGGTCGTAAATGTCTGCCCACGTGATCTTTTTGATGGCTTCTGAGTCTTTGGGGTTACACACGCTCCATCCCTTGGCGCACAGCCAACGTGCCCGCTTGACGTGACCCTCCCATTTTCCCTTGCAGGCGTGGATGTTCTTGTAGTTATGTAAACCTTCGGTCTTTTTGTCTGCACAGCCAGATGTGTAGTCTGATGCGGCGGTCAGGATTGACACAAAGAGTGGAGAGTGATAAAGAAGAAAAAAAAAAGAGAAGAATAATCAAAAGGGAAAAGGGAAAATATTAAACGGACGAAAAAAAAAAAAAAACAAAACAAACAAACAAAAAACAGATCAATATTTTAACTATAATTAAAGTAATTAAAAAGAAAGAAATAAAAACACCGAAAGAAGAAAGAAAGAAAGAAAGAAAAGAATAAAAGACAGAGAATGATAGAAAAAAGGAAGAGAAATATATTCAAAGAGACAAACATTTAAGAAAGAAATCATAAGAAAGAATGAAAGCGAGAGAGAGAGAGAGAGAGAGAGAGAGAGAGAGAGAGAGAGAGAGAGAGAGAGAGAGAGAGAGAGAGAGAAGCAGAAAATACGTCAGAAAAAAAGAGAAAAAAAAAGATCTATTCAACTTCCCAAAAAGAAAAGAATGAAACAAGCACACAAAGAAAAAAAAAGACGGAAAGAAAGAAATCGAAAAACAAAAGGAAAGAAAGAAAGAATGAACGAAAGACAGACAGACAGGCAGAATGAAAGAAATAATTAAAAATCAAAGAATTATAGAAAAAACGAAACGAAATCTATTTAACTAAACAAAGTTTAAGAAAGAAAAAGCAAAAGAGAGAAAGAAAGAAAGAATCTTAGGGAAAGGAAGAAAGAGAGAGTATAACAAAATAAATATATTCAACTAGAATATAGTAACTAGAAAGAAAGAAAGAAAGAAAGAAAGAATGAAAAAGAAAAAAGAGAAAAAGAAAGTGATTTAATTGGGGAGAAACGAGGAAGAGAGAATGATTATGAAAAGAAAGAAAAAGAAGAAAGAAATCATCAAGAAGGGCCGGGTTAGCTCAGTCGGTAGAGCGTTCGGCTAGAAACCACGAGGTTCCTAGTTCGATATCCGCCCTCGCCAACTCAGCGTTATGAGTAGCACAGGGATCTGTGTGGTAAAGTAAGGAGCTGATGGTAGGTGTGGCGCTCCACCTCAGATGCTAAAACAATCACCTTGGTCTAAAGCTATTGGAAAGGGATAGACTCCCTCGCTGCATGGCTGATACCGACATTAGGCCGCCCCGACGACTTTACTTACTTACATCCAGAGAGGAGAAAGAAAGACTCTAATCAAGAAAGAAAAAGAGAAAGAAAAAAAAATGATGAAAAAGGAAATACAAAATAAGAAAAAAGAAAAAGAAAAGAACTTATAAAAAAGGAAGAAAAAATTATAAAAAGAAAAAGAGAAAAAAATAAGTGTGTTATCTAGTGAGAGTGAGGAAATAAAAGAAAGAATTATTGAGAAAAAAAAGATAAGGTGAAGAAGGCAACACCAGCAGTAAAGAAAGCAGGAAAGTAAAAACAGTAAACCGGTTGGAACTAGATTAAAACAATATATATATATATATATATATAATAAGAGAGTTTTATAATTTGCTTGAAGCATTGTGTATATATTGGTTAGGGGGTTGATTTAGAAGGCTATCACAATGCAGGTGTAAAGAAAAAAATAATAATACGGTAACAATGGTGTTGTGTGTTAACCTGTATTTAATTCTTGAATTTTCGAGATAATATCTCTTTTTCAAAAGATCACTGGATCTGAAGTAGTCTAGTTATAGCATTTCTTTTTAAATGAATTTTTTTTAAATGATGGCATTTTTATATAACTGTATTCTCGTATTGTATGTTTACGTGAATGCGGGTATTTTTGTACTTGTGCGTATGTTGTCATGTGCGTGTCCATGAAAATGCGTGTTGGTTGTGACGTTATGACTGTATCCAGCGCTAGGATACAGTCATAACGTCACAACCAACACGCATTTTCATGGACACGCGCATGACAACATACGTACAAAAAAAAAAAAAATTAAATAGAAATGCCATAACTAGACGACTTCAGTTCCAGTGATCATTTGAAAAAGAGATATTATCTCGAAAATTCAAGAATTAAATACAGGTTAACACACAATATCATTGTTACCGTATTATTATTTTTTTCTTTACACCTGCATTGTGATAGCCTTCTAAATCAACCTCCCAACCAATATATATATATATATATATATATATATATATATATATATAAACGAATAATGTTTATTTCGCCTACGTTTCAGTGTTTCGGTCTGTTTCGATAGACCTTCATCAGGGCTTTTGTTGGTTTAAGGAAAAATAGATTATTACTGAAAATAAAAAAGTCTGCGAGTCTCTGTTTTTTGGTGTGTTTGGCTTCTTTTCGTGGATCTTCAAATGTGAGGAAGAAAAAATCTATTCAAAATTGTTGACAAACGCCAGCACCTTTAAATTCAAATAACACCATCTTTAGATTTTAAAAACACCGTAACGGCTTTCCCGTTTATGCTAAGTGAAATGTGTATGTGTGTGAGTATGTGTATATACCTTCTTCTGGACAATATATTAAAAGGAAGAGAAAAAGATTTTTGTCGTTCAAACGGCGATGGATATTTTAAAAGACGTTTGAACAACAATATATATATATATATATATATATATAGAGATGCTGATAGATACACATCCTGACGCACAAAAATCTAAAAGGACGCAGTAAAATTGTATCAATGCGTCAAGGTGTTTTTCTTTTTCTTGCCCTCACCATTTCAAGCTAACTGTAAATACATTTCAATGATTTCTTAGAAACGAATTACACAGGATGGGTTACAAGGTGGGAGTTAGATGGCTTTAGTTGTTTCCGCAGATTATAAATACCCCCCCCCCAATCTATTAAGAAACTTTAGTTAGGACCCATTAACTTCCACGGGGACTCAAAGCAAATATGTGCGTTCCAGGACGCACTAAATCAAATCCGACAATATGAAGGAATTTGTAAAAACGAAGTGTTCCAAAAATAAGATGAATTTATTTATCGACGTTTAAACGTTTCGGTTTATTTAAACCTTCATCAGGATTAATTATGGGATGAAGAAATTAATGGATTTTTTTTATAAATGACAGGAGTTAGAAAAATATTTTTCTAACCCCTGTCATTTATAAAACATCCATTATTTTATATATATTACAGGCCCCGACACTAACTTTTTTTATGACTATCCCGAACAAAAATTATCAACCGTCCCGAATGGGGTTTGGACCGTCCCGAAATCAAAATATTTTTTTTAATTCATTAGCATCATCTATACTTGTCAGTCATCAGTAGTATAATAACATGTAATAAAACATTAAGAAAAGCTGAAGCAGTGATAATTCTGGATATTTGGACAAAAAATCCATTTCCTAGTGTGTTTTGAGCTAAAAATAATGTTTTACTTTAAGTTACCCTGAGAAGGGTTAGCAGTACATAATTCGGTCCTTTTAAACTATCTCCCTCCTCCATTATTAATTACATGGCTTTGAGAATAGACTTGCGGTGCCATAGCCTCATTTTATGGTCAGCATTCGGGCAATCACTGGACGGCCACTATTGGAATGTAGAACTAACTTTTAGGAAAAAAATTTACCGTTCCCGGCAAACTGTACCGGATGACGTATTGATCGTCCCGGGCGTAATTTTTATCATCCCCTGGACGACGGGACGCTCTTAGTGTCGAGCCCTGGTAAATATATATATATATATATATATATATAATATATAAGGTTATTGTAATCTAGCAAAATTTAAATCAAAATGAAAGTAAAGAAAGATAAAACAAAATTCCTGTCTTCCCCAAAAGAAAAAAATGCCATGAATGTCACAGACAGCAATTGACACCAAGCGATGACGTCACAGATAAGAAGCCTAAGCATCGTTCGCCCCCTTCCCCCTCCACACACACTTTGTTTGCCGCGGGAAAGATGAGCTAAAATCCTAGCCAATATTTTGATCAGATTAAATCCACCGGGCCAAAGGTGGGACTTTTTCAGTCTCTTACCCCCCAAAACATTCATGAACTTTGCGGATGAACCCCCACCCAAGTGCACATATTTTCAAGTTACAAACAGACTAAACACATTGTCTTTTCCTCAATTACTGTCAAGTCGGACTTAATTCCTCTGTCGACAAAGATCGCAATTATTGAACTACAGTTATTTTATCCGCGAGCTCAGAGCTTCATTTTTCTCATTAAAATAAGTCAATCTCCCGCTTCTAACATTCCTTATGAATACTCTATATTTATCGATATATAAAGTATAGTCGGTGTGTATGTATGTATGTCTGGATGAAACTACAAAAATAAAACAATTAACAACAAAGTAATTATATATTCACATTAAGTATCACCGGTTCTTACTTTTTTTGCAAAAATTATGAAGATTTAATTTATATTCGAAAATAGTTAAAAAATATACATAGAAATAGCAATGAAATTCTACTTAAAAATGTCCAGCATTTATCAATCTCAAATGTAAACAAATCAATACACCAGTGTATTTTGCCCCCCTCCTCTACCCAGGCGATTCTGGGTAGCTATTTCTCGTAAATAATATTTTCAAACGAGAAAAACTCTGATTTTGGATTGATGTTTAGATAATACTGCTTTATTATTATTATTTGCTCCTTTTGAGTTTTCACATCAGCATTAGCTGATGGTCGTTCACTGGAGTCTGAGTGACAGCAAGTCTCCTTAGGTCTCCAGGACTCTTCTGAGTATTCTGGCAGATTGCAGCAGTGCAGTGTTCTGGATGGTATCAATTCTTCCTCTTGTTTCAAAACTTTCCAAACCCGTTTCTAATCCCTTTTGAAACCGTTCCAAGTGCACCAGCTACAACTGGTATCACTTTGACTTTCATATTCCATAACTTTTTCAGTTCTCTGGCAAGGTCCAAGTAGTTGTAATCTTTTTCATTTTCCTTTAGCTTCACCCTGTGATCTGCTGGCACTGCAAAATCCACCAGTTGACAAGTTCTTTCTTTTTTGTTTATCAACACCAGGTCTGGTCTTCT
Organism: Doryteuthis pealeii; assembly: GCA_023376005.1. Classification (NCBI taxonomy): domain Eukaryota; kingdom Metazoa; phylum Mollusca; class Cephalopoda; order Myopsida; family Loliginidae; genus Doryteuthis; species Doryteuthis pealeii. The sequence continues at coordinate 103,348,959 of CM042144.1, read as the reverse complement.
TGCTGGGATAAGGTGATTCGTTTTTATTTCAAAGTTCCAGAGAATTTTATGTGTTTCGTTCTCAAGAACGGATTCTGGTTTATGCATATACCATTTTGTTGTATGGTCAAATTACATTTTTTGCATAATTCCCAGTGGATCACCTTCCCAACCCAGTTGTGTCGTATTTCACTGGAGTCCGAGTGACAACAAGTCTCCCCAGGTCTCCCGGACTCTTCTGAGTATTCTAGTCGATTCCAGCAATGCAGTAGTCTGGATAGTTTCAATTCTTACTCTGATTTCGAGGTCCTCCAATCTTTTTTTCCAAGCTTTTTGGAACTGTTCAAAATGCACTAAGTACAATTGGTACCACTGCTGGAACCGCTAAGTCCACCAGATGACACGTTTTCTTTTTTTTTAAATCAACACTAGGTCGGGTCTCCTGGCTGGGATAGGGTGATCCGTCTATCTCGAAGACCCAGAGAATTTTATGCGTATCATTTTATGAGAACAGATTCTGGTTTATACATATACCATTTTGTATGATCAAAATCTAATTTTTCACATATTCCCAATGCATCACCTTCCAAACTCAGTCGTGCCTAGCTTTGTATTCCCGTTGTGCTAGTTTGCTACATTCGCTTAATACATGGTTTGCAGACTCATTTCTGTTACCACACTCTACATTTACTGTTTTGTTGTGCCTTATCAATTTTTGCTTTGATATAATTTGTCCTTATGTCATTATTTTGTTCAGCAATTATTAGTGATTGAGTTTCGCTCTTGAGGTTTCCTCTTCTTAACCATGTCTTTTCAAGTGCAACTTCTCCGATTTGTCGTTTGAAGTGTCCATATAATTGTTTTTCTTCCCATCTTTGTTTTCTAGTTTTCGTTATTTTTCTGTTTGTCCATATATTACATCTGCTGTTATTGGCTGTCATAAGTAATCTTTATTTGCTCGTTTTTGTGTATTCCTCGCCTCCTAGAATTGTGGCATCTACGCAGTCCTCTATTTTGGGAAGACTTCTCCCACCATCTTTTCTTGATACATATAGCTTATCTCTATCATTTCTAGGGTGTAGAGCCTTGTGCATTGTCATTAATTTCCTAGTCCTTTGGTCGATCCGTCTGAGTTCTTCTTTTTGTCCATTTTAAGATTGAACCAGGCTATCATAATGGGGACGGCCCAGCTGTTTATTCATTTGATAAGATTTCTGCTGTTGAGCTTGGTTTCTAAGAGCTGTCTTGTTCTTCTGAGATATTCTTTTTAAACTTTTCCTTTCATCTCCGTTTGCTTGATATTGCCTGCTTCTAAAATTCCTAAGTATTTGTAAATTTCTGTAAATTCTAAGGTGAAAATTGAATTTCTTGCACAATTCCCTGTGGATCACCTTTCACACCCAGTCGTGAATAGTCTGTTACTCTCTTTTAGTTAGCTACGTTCACTTATTATATGATTGATTGTTTTGTCTTTTTTTCCACACATTCTACACTTAATATTCTGTTGCGTCTTAGCTATTTTTTCTATTGAATAATTTGTTTTTATAACATTGTCTTGTGTCGAGATTATTAGAGATTTAGTTTCTCTCTTGAGGTTTTCCCTTTTTAGCCATGTTCATGTTTTCTCATGTGCGATCTCTCCATGATGAGGACAGCAGTCCGAAAAGTCAAAATAATACCAAAGCTGAATAATAAGTCATTCATGTATAAACACATACTCTTAAAAATAATCTTTTCATATTTTCCATACTTACATAACGGCGGGTTTATTTCCTTTTTCCTATATATATATATATATATCTTATTAGACCATCTTCAGGACCTGGATACAGTACTCGCTTCAATGATGGACATTCTCAAAATGCTGAAACAGAAGGTCGCAGTAGGGAGAGGGTGGTTGGGGGTGGTTAGTGGATTTTCTTCTCACTAGATGGGGAGTGTCAGAATGGTGGATGGTGGTATTACAGGTGTTGGTCTAATAAGAGACCGAAACGTTGCATCGTCGACAATAAACATCCAGTTTCCATAACATCCCGTGTTTGTCTACCTTTCCCCACATACTGTCGGATTAACCTTTCTCATATTTCTCCCATATATATATATATATGTTTTTTAAAAGTTGGGCGTTATTACGAAGCATCTAAAAATAAATGAATGAACTCGATGTTATGGAGTATTCATTTTTTATTATTATTTTTTTATCATAAATTTTCGGGTTCGTTAGATAACCTTTATCAAATGACTGTTGTTCCTGTTTAACGGATCTTTTGTCGTATATATATATATATATATATATATATATATTATATATATATATATATATATATATATATATTTGGATAATGCCTATAGAAAGGTAGATTTGAATTGACATTTCTGTCTCGGATTGGAGAATACATTTACTTTGAATGCTTCCCCTGCACTGTAACTAAGATAAGATTATCATATCTTTCCCTCAATGAAAAAGAATCACACATTCTTTATAAGAGTTTAAAGCAGCTTTCTCCATTCACTAGATCTATTCACGAGTGATTACCATATTGTTGTCTTTAATATTTGGACGACTTTTTAAAAAGATCATATTCATAAACAGATTAGATAGAACAAAATGCTTTAAATGCCGTAAAGTCATAAATATATGTATAATTTTTTTTCGAAAATGTATAGATTTAAAAATGGTTCATGTTTTATAGACAAATATTATCACAGAATGGCGCCTAGAGTTGTGTTTTATTGCCCTTTGAAGTTTGATTTTAGGAGTGTGTTTGTTTTAACTAATAGTAATTAGGAAGTAGGTGTGGTAATTTACAATCTAGTTGATATTTTCCTTTTGAACTATCCTTTTTCTTGATCCTGGATGGGTTAAAACGTATTTATTAGATTACTTTGTAGAATTAAGGATAGCTAATAAATAATTACGATCCGGGAGCAGGGAGAACTACCCACAGGATTATTTTAGATTGAAATTTAACAAAGATAAATAAGACAGTTTTCTTTGGAAAAAGGACAGAAAGCTTTTTGATTGTCAGTGGGTAGTCAGGGTGTGACAACAATTAGTTGACAGACATTTTGTACCCTCAGAAATTAGTCAGGAAACAAGTGAATTCGGTTAGCAAAGATTAATGTTTTCTTTTGCGAGATTATAATTAAGGACATTTTACAATCTCTCTCTCTCTCTCTCTCTCTCTCTCTCTCTCTCTCTCTCTCTCTCTCTCTCTCTCTCTCTCTCTCTCTCTCTCTCTCTCTCTCATCTTCCGAATCCGTGCACAAAATAAACGTAAAAGTGAAATAAAATTTCTGGGTTTGTGTTAGTTAAATATTAGCGTGCTTGACCGAATTTCAGTTATCAGAAGTGGGCCGGTTTGTTTTTCAGGAAAAGATAAACTAAGGCCAAGATCAAGCTGTGCTTTGCGAACCCTCAGCATCCACTCTCCGAACACAGACAGGAGTTTGACATAACAGCACAAAATTGAATGTAACACCGACTACCGAACGAAAAAAAAAAAAAAGAAAAAGCAAGCTATGTTTAATCTCAAGCCCGCTATATATCAGTGTGATACCATATAAGTAATTTCAGTGTTGTTCTTTTTTTACGGAT
>CM042144.1:103325382-103340382 GCA_023376005.1 Doryteuthis pealeii | reverse complement strand
TCTCACACTCTCCCTATCTATCTATCTATCTATCTTGTTCCTATGTATCTATCTACCTTTCGCACAATTTTCCTATCTATCTATCTATCTATATTTCTCACACTCTCCCTATCTATCTATCTTACCTTGTTCCTATGCATCTATCTATCTTTCTCACACTCTCTCTCTCTCTCTCTCTCTCTCTCTCTCTCTCTATCTATCTATCTATCTATCTATCTTTCTCACACACTCTCTCTCTCTCTCTATCTATCTATCTATCTTTCTCACACTCTCTCTCTCTCTCTATCTATCTATCTATCTTTCTCACACTCTCTCTCTATCTATCTATCTATCTATCTTTCTCACACTCTCTCTCTATCTATCTATCTATCTATCTTTCTCACACTCTCTCTCTCTCTATCTATCTATCTTGTTCCTATGTATCTATCTACCTTTCGCACAATTTTCCTATCTATCTATCTATCTATCTATCTATATTTCTCACACTCTCCCTATCTATCTATCTATCTATCTATCTTACCTTGTTCCTATGCATCTATCTTTCTCACACTCTATCTATCTATTTATCTATCTATCTTTCTCACACTCTCCATCTATCTATCTATCTATCTATCTTACTTTGTTCCTATGTATCTATCTACCTTTCTCACAATCTTCCTATCTATCTACCTATATTTCTCACCCCCTATCTATCTATCTATCTATCTTACCTTGTTCCTATGTATCTATCTATCTTTCACACACTCTCCCTTAATAAGAGAGAGAATATAGACCGATATATAACTTTCTATGCACACACACACATACCCCCTCTCTAGGGATATCCTTCACAGAGAACCAGCTTTATTTTCATGTTTTGCTAAACGCTTTTTCCTATTTAGATTCATGACACAAAATTCATACTAAAATATTCCTTGGTTTTAGAATTGAGTTTTAATTAGTTGTATTTATTCGTAATTTGCAATTAAGTCAAAAGTCTCTTACTCACATTCTGCCTGTCATTTTCCCCCTCTATTTATATCTTGATTATCTCCTCGTTATATATGTTAGTTTGTGTGGGTAATGAGAGAGATGGGAGAGTGATTGTGAGAGAGGCCTTTAACTTCTCACTTTATTTGTATGTTAAAATTCAGCAGCAGAGACAAGCCTGCGGCTTATTAAAATTCCATGATCCATTTCAATTTGAACTAGATCAAACGTTCCCTTTCTTAGAAATCTTACAAAATGATTTTAAGCTTTTTTATACTCCCTTCATGGAGAGAGAGAGAGAGAGAGAGAGAGAGGGGAGGGGATAGAAAATATATAGGATATGAAATGAAAATAAAAATACAGATACCTACATGAAGTAAGGACTGAGAATCTGGTATTATTTCTTGGAATCTGCTTCCCGTTCCGGTACCAATGCACTGTGGGGGCTGGGATACCCGTGGCCTGGCATGTGAGCAGGAATATCAGGCCACTGTACACGTTCATTTTCTCTGGTGGGCGAATAATAATCTTTGGAACCCGAGCTGTAAAAAAAAAGGCAATACGAATTCATATAAGAAAAATAAATGCAATTTCCTGTTATTATCAACAACAGACATACATTCATTTCATGGGGTCAATATCTAATCAAAAGTGCATTTATTCAGAATATATTGGATTTTATACATCAGTTCACATACCTAGATAGTAGTATCTCATCTACAGAGTGCTATATCAATATGCGCATATGAAATGGCGTACATATATTACATGATACATATTTTACATTAAGATATATTATTTCTCTTCACCATTTTGCCTGTCACTTTCCCCTCTCTATGTATATCTTGATTATCTTCTCGTTGTATATGTTAGTTTTTGTGGGTAACGAGGGAGATGGTGGAGTAACATACTTTTTTCTGGTAATCGAATGGGTACTTATGCTAGTATATATATATATATATATATATATATATATTATAATATATATGTGTGTGTGTGTGTGTGTGTGTGTGTGTGTGTGTGTGTGTGTAAAATGAAACTGGAAGTGAACCGACGGTATGTTGAAAAAATGAATAAAGGAAAGAAAGTATAGAATGGATAATATAGGATATTTAATCAATTTTACTTACACGTGTTTCGGTCAGGAGTTTATCCATGTGTACATTATTCAAATTATTATTATTTTTAAATAACCAAATGAAATGAAATAATAATGATAGAAAAAATGTAGAAATGTTCAGCAGACAAAGAAAATTCGACATTCATCAGAGTAAATCCTTATTTGAAATGAAATTCGTTGGAAAAAGCGGAGAATTTTTGAAATGTTCGAAAAAGAACATCCTTTTTAAAATTCACGTTCAGACGCGACAGAGAAAGACCGTTAAGATTATTGAATACCGATACTAAAAATTAGATCTTTTATTTGCACCATTTTGTATTAATATTCAGTATACTAACACTCAACTTTCGCGTAGATGGACAATTTGATATTTTAAAAAAGTGAAAAATCGACCTACCCTAATATGCATTCTGCAGAGCACAACAATCATATAGGTTTCTTGTAATCCAGCATTCACGATAATAATTATCTTCATTCTTTTTAATATTTTAAATCCAATTGTGATCCTTTTCAAATCATCGCCATCTTTGTTCTTTCTAATGATAAATACTTATCAGAGTTCGTGACGATTTTATCATTTAACACTCATTCTCAAATGCTCTCCTACAATTGAATTACAGCCCCGTCGGTTGTGGTTTTAGAATACACCGACTGCACCTCTGCAGAGGGGTAAGACTCCTCCAATGGGGCCATCTGTCAGTCGTGGGTGGCGACCCGTGAGTCTTAAGAATGGAACCCTGGTGGCTGAGCAGTCTATGAGATGTAACACTCATGTTTGGTCCTTACTTAGGTTAGATGGGCGGTCGGAGACCCACCCCCTTCGATCAATCGGCTGATCATATCAAGCCGTAACATTTATATGATGGTCCCGATCCTATTGTAACCCACAAGCTTTTGTATCATATATGTTCTAGAAGGCGATGGCTGAGGGTCAGTGTCCTAAGTAAGACATTAAATTCTATCTGATGTTGAAGTTCTAATTCTAGAGCTTTGGCGAATGTGGATCACCCCTTCATCACCATTGCTCCCAGGTCCACACTAACGCGGAGTGGAAGAACCTGTAGGGTCCTATCTTTGGGTTAATCAGAAAATTTGTTTACAAAAAAATTTGAGTTCCAAATTATTGCTACGAATCTTTCAAAACGTTGCAGTGGTTGATAGGCCGTAAAACAAAACAAACAACCAAACAATTGAAGTACTTTCTTTTACGTGTAATAGAAAATAGATCTGAAGACTCGCTAGAGGATCTTGTAGAAAAATAAACTGGACGATTTCAGAAAAAGGAGTAAATGAAAAAGTATCAATTTACCTGGCAATCGACAGCAGAGAACGCCGGTCGCCATGCCAAGTTGATGATGACAAGCTCTGTGGAAATGAGAGTCAACGCAGCAACTAGCGTCTATGCGCCCGCCAGAGATGCATGAAGTCAAACCCTGGTTCTGGTGGGAACAGCTCTTTCCTACCCCGGCCAGGTCGTCCTGAAAGACAGAAAGAAATATTTAAAAAAACAATTAAAAGAATACAAATAACAAAAATACGCGGCAAATAATAAGTTCTCTTACTTCATTGGTGGGGGCAAAGAAGGCGGGTAAAATGTGAAAACCAACAGCAAAAACAAAACAAAAAATATTTTGGGGGGAGGGGGTCTAAGTTTAAGATATCGGACATGCATGCCAAAAATCGGGGGTTCCTTAACGACAAATTGTTAAATTGTACAAAGTATCTATGACCTTTAAAGGGGTGAGGGTGTTGACTTTTTTGGGTATATAAGGTGTGGGCTAGACGCTCGCTTTTACTTATAGACTCGGCAAGAACCATATGATCTCTCTTGGCCGATCACTGGCAGTACTCTGCTGTTGATACAATACTTAAACGGAGCATACTGACCATAACTACTTTGACTTTCATTGACGACGGACATAGGATTAAATCACTGGGTCTTTACCAATATGCTGGATAAGACTTATTTGCAGGATAGGACTTATACGCTTACCAAAGGATTCCATAACTCAGGACTTACTTACTTTAAGCCCTTTTCAACTGGCCAAGGATGGCATTTAAAAACTTAACAGAGGGTCATTCCTAAAATGAGGTAACCAAGCGAGTACACAGTTGTAATGACAAACGATAACACCGATATACTTTGGAAAGCTTTAATCTACTTAGAATAATTGGTACACTTATTGAGAGTTTATATAGTTTAGTATTCCCTAGAGAGTTCTCCAAAGGTGAGGTAATCCTAAAGTCTGGGAGGAAACTCCAATTACTTATTATACCAGTATTAGTATTTTTTTGTAATTTAAACCATTGTAGTTCTTTAAATCAATAACCAATAAATAAAATTATTCTAATTAATTCTTATTCTTATAAGTCCATTGCAATTTCGTCCTGCAAGACAGAAAATTAAGAAAATTAAAAAATACAAATAGCAAAAATACACCAAAAAATAAATTCTCTGGATTCATATTTGCAAAAACAGAACCAAAAAATATATCTTTCAAGGGAAGGGGTTAAAAGTTTAAGATACCTGTCATGTATGTAAAAAAAAGGTGGCCCCTTAAGAAAAAAATGTGATATTGTAAAAAGTACCAATTACCTCTAATAAGGGGGGGGGGTATTCTTAAAATGTGGTAACCTAGCGAGTACCCGGTACAATTAGTATTTCTGTTATTTAGCCATTGTAGTTCTTTAATACAATAACAAAATAGATACAATTATTCTAATTACTTATTATTCTGATAACTTCATTGTAATCTATTAGAGTTAAAGTAAATGGGGAAAATGACATGATATCATGCATTTAAAAAAATTGAAATAATTTATTTCAAACCATTTTGATTTATCATCTCCATATATAAATAGATTAATTCTATTTTTCTTATGTCCCCCCCCTTTTCGGTATTGATGTTCGAGTCTAAACTCCCCCCCCCCCGTATTCAAACCAGCTTGACTCAGTTTAAAAAAAGTTGAGTAGAACATATCTATCTGAAGCTAAAATAAGCTCTTAAGTAGCCCATGTATAGAGATGAATACAACATGGGAACCTCTAATTAAAAAGGCTAGTTTAGACTTTTAAAAAATGCAATATGAGTCAGGGTAAAAAATCATACATAAGTAAAAATGGTAGATATTCTAGGTAAAACAAGACATTGGGTTTATAACCTTCCAAAATTCACACTGAATTATCGAATTGGACACATAACATAGTGGATAAAGGCGTTGGGTTTAAACAGTTCTAACCTATGTGACATTCATCTCTAGGCTACAGGTTCAATCCTGGTTAATGGCAACAGTAACAGAGAAAAGTAATTAACACAGCATAACACCTGTACCCAGCAATGGTTAGCGGAATGAGAACAGAATACCACCATGGATTGAATAAAGGGTTGGGTTCAAAGGTGATGGTTCCCGATTCGACAAGAAGGGAAATGGGAAAACTTACTTTCACTCTACTTTGGCCCTTACTTAGGCTAGACGGGCGGTTGGAGAGGCCCTCTCTCTGATTGATCGGCTGGTCACGTCAAGCCTAAACACCGATATGACTGTCCAAACCCCATTGCTTTCATGGCAAGCCTCAAAACTTTTTGCCATATATGTGCTAGCAGGCGGTGGCTGAGAGTCTTAATGTCCGGGGTATGATATTAAACTCTATCTGATGGTGAAGTTCTAATTCTGGAGCTCTAGGAAATGTGGAGTACCCCTATATCAGCATTCCTTCCAGGTCCACTCTAACCCGGAGTGGTAGTACCTGTTAGAGTCCCATCTATGGGTTAAATAGAAAAAATGAGTAAAAAAGTGTTTTTAAAAAATTGAGTTTTTAAAAAATGTGGACCCATCAAGAATAAGTAAAACAAAACGTATTTGCATAAAATAACCCAACAAGAGTTGACATGCCGTAAAATCCAACCCCCAAAATTCTTTACGTTCAAGACACGATGAAAGCATAAATTACTATTAGATCACCGAAGTTAAGCAGCGGTGATCTATTTCAATACTGATATGGGTGATTACCTAAGCAAAAGCAAATTGTTACCACAGGAGGGGGGGGGCACTCAAAGTTGTTTTTGACTAACGAGAAAGAGCTGCTTTGGTTTAACTTCAGAATTTCTCCTACTCCTAAACTGGTTTGCTTGCCAAGGTTTAAAGTCCAGTCTGCCCTACTATTTTACCCATAGCTGGAGGGAGAACAGTTGGATTTGCACTTTTCCAAAGAGTAGAGAATTTGAACTCGTCTCACCGCATCCATTTCCTACGGCGGTAACCATTACACCACGCGCCTCCAAGCGACTTGAAGTTTGTGTACTATATCTAAGCAAAACTTAGTAAATATCAACAGTCTTTACGGTAAAGTCATGCTGAAGGTGCCAGTTCAAGTCACGCTGAAGGCACCTGTTACCGCTTTGACAGAATTACTTAGTAACGGGAGTTAAATAGTGAATACATTCGACGGCATGCAGAAAATAAAAAATAAAATATTCAAAGAGATTAATTTATTCCTGATGGAGAAATCAACGTTATAACGTTTTGGTTTTTGCAACCTTCATCGGGACTCGAATTCTGTAGACTCTCTGGATGATTTGCGAAAGTCCCAATGAAGGTTGCAAAAACCGAAATGTTATAATGTCGACTTCTCGATCAAGAATAAATTCATCTTTTTGAATATTTTGTTTTTCTATTACTTAGTAACATCACAACACCTTTTAAAAAAAATGAGATATATACATATTTACCAACCCATCCACACGAGCAGGATGTGACACAAGGTCAATTTCTTTAGCGGAATTTAACTGGTTTGAATTCAGTGTTTTCCTTTTCCTAGACTGGCTACCTAGCCACGGTTAAATAACCCAGTCTGCTCTGCTATTTACCCATAGCTGGAGGGAAAATTGGATTCATATCTTTTCCAAGAATATTAGTGCTATGTGAAATGCAAACAGCTTCGTCCAGGATTTGAACTCAGATCGGCGAGTCCATTTCCTATGACTCTAACCATTAGACCACGCACCTCCAAATTAAAACATATAAGGGTGAAAACTTCACTTAGCGCTAATACCCTTGGAAAAAGTACGAATCCTACTCTCCTCCAGCTATGGGTCAATAGTAGGGCAGTATGGGCTCTTTAACCTTGGTTAGGCAACTGGTCTAGAAGGAAAACTCTGAATTCAAACCTGTTAAACTCCGCTGAAGAAATTGACCTTGTGTCACATCCTTCTCGTGGGGAGGGGTTGGTAAATATATAAGGGTGAAAACTACTCTTAGTCTTAAAATATGAGAAAAATGTCAGAAAAATGTTAATAGCATTAATGTTCGTGACAAATAATATTCAAAGAGGCTAGGAAGGTATGTTTTATCATCCTTCAACATTCCAAAGGTAGATATATTGTGTATATCATAATCAAAAATCACATCAACATTGTCAGGTTTGACTTGGGAGGCGACACAAGAATTTCCTTTTTCAGACATTGCTAAGTTTTTTTTGACCGGCCATTAAAATCAGTGTCGTTTTATAGGCGTTAGCATGGGGTGGGTTTTAGGTTGAAGTCAACCCCCACAAGCTAACTCCATTTCAAAATAAGCATGAATACATGAATGAAGAAATATTTGGAAACAATGGCTGATTTTATAATAGACTAGCTTAAAAGCCGCCATATCGGGCTGCAGTTAAGCTAACTCCGTCTGAAGGCACTTGGCTGGATCTTCAGCTCAACATCGATACTTCATGCATTGACCATGTTGTTTAATAATAATAATGCAGAATGATGTGTTGATCAGCTGCAATAAAGAGAAAGTAAAATGAAAGAAATATGAGTGTAGCATCATTGACAGTGACTGTCATATCATATGAATAACATAGGTCATATCAATACCAGGAAAAGGGAACGCTAATCAAAAACAGGAATTTAGATAATATGACAAGCAACAGACAACTGAAGAGAGAAACAGAATCTTTTTTAATAGTGGCACAAAATAAAACCAAAAAATAACTATTTTATATGAAAGAAAAAAACTGATGAGGAATCCAACTGTATGAATTAAAGTGATCGACCAGAAATTGTACAAGAGACGAAAGTTTGGCCATTCTGACAAATGGTACAGGTATGAATCAAAATATATCCAAGAAAATGAGATTCATAATGTAGCGTAATTATTAGGGGCTACCAGAATTTGAGATTAAAAATAAAGCTGTGTTCGGGTTAAAATCTTTTTAAAAAAAGATTTTATAAAGATTTTCATCTCTTGTCATCTATAAAACATCCATCAATTTCTTCACCCCAAGATACATCCTGATGAAGGTTTAAAGAAACCGAAATGTTTAAACATCGATAAATAAATTCATCCTATTTTCGGAACAATTGTTTTTTTTTTTCAAATTTCTTATATAGAATATATATATATATATATATATATATATATATATAGAGATAGAGATAGAGAGAGAGAGAGAGAGAGAGAGAAGGGAGAGAGAGAGAGAGAGAGAGACATTCAATGTTATCAACTATTTATACAATAGTGTTATTCTTGTCATCTAAAAAAAACGTGACAAAAAATAGAAGGATTTTGGTGGTTTCTGTGACAGATAAATGGCATTTTATTTCATTTCAAGGGGAAAATGATTTGATATACGAGGAAATTGAATTACGAGCAGAACGAATTGAACTCGTAAGTCAAGATACCACTGTATTATTAATATCCATTTGGCGCGGGGGGGGGAGATGTTATGGAAAATAAGTGTGTTTCTGTATTATCTCAATTAAAAATTCAGCGGACCAATATAAAACTACGGAAGGATGGTAAGAGCAAAACGCATTTAGCAATGAGGTTCAGAGAACTTGAAAAAAAACGATCAAAAGCCGAACACACAAAACAAGTGAATTATTAATTAATTGCTTCCTTACATCGTGGGCTTTATGTCCGTCCCGTTGTCCGATGTTGCAGGTGGGTGGGGGGCGGGTCATCAATTGGCATTGACCCAAAGAAAAAGAAGAAAAGAAAAATTGCGGTACACATCAAAGGATTTTTTGCAGTATCAGTTCACCTCCTGAACAATTTACCTGTCTGATCAGTGACCATACAACGAGCAAAGAACCGTGACGACATCAACAGAGATGGGCCCGTCTTCTTACACCGATATGAGAGGTTCCGCAGGGACATGAAATGTTTAGTACACGTGTAATGGCCGAAGATCTCAAAGAATTTATTTATTGACATTACCATGAGAACAATTAAAAGCGGGAAGAGTTTAATGAAGGATGGTTAATGGCACAAAAAATGGAATAGGCCAGACAAGTACAATTATTGCTGACATTATATATATATTATAAAGGGACCAGATTAGCTCAGTCGGTAGAGCGTTCGGCTGGGGACCACGAGGTTCCTGGTTCAATACCGGCCCTCGCCAACTCAGCGTATGAGTAGTACAGGGATCTGTGCTGTAAAGTAAGGAGCTGATGGTAGGTGTGGCGCTCCACCTCAGATGCAAAAACAATCTCCTTGGTCTAGCGCTATTGAAATGGGGATAGACTCCCTCGCTGATGGCTGATACCGACATTAGGTCGCCCTAACGACTTTACTTTACTTACTTTTATACATATATAGAGGGCAGTTGTTGTGTATATATGTCCGGATGAAACTACAAAAATAAAACAATTAACGACGAAGAAGAGCTTTTGGCTAGGGACCACAAGGTTCCTGGTTCAATACCGGTCCTCGCCAACTCAGCGTATGAGTAGCACAGGAATCCGTGCAGTAAAGTAAGGAGCTGATAGTAGGTGTGGCGCTCCATCTCAGACTCAAAAACTATCTCCTTGGTCTAGCGCTAGTGAAAAGGGGATAGACTCCCTCGCTGTTAGGTTGATACCGACATTAATCCGATTTGATTAAATTCATCCTTCATTATCCATTCTGTACTTTCTTTTCTTTATTCATTCTTTCTACATTATATATATATATATATATATATATATATATATATTATATATATATATATCGGGTTTCGCTCCCGGCTAGAGGTAGCTGTTAAAAAAAGTCGAGCCGCACCGATGAGACGTAAACGTCGAAACACGTGTCTGTGGATGACAGATATATATGCTCCCAATTCTCATGGTAGAGCACTGTGGGGGGGGGGGCGACATTAGTTGAAATTTCACTGTTTAGCGTAAGCATTTACTCGCTTGTTGTTTACAGACTTAAGTTCTCTGGTGAGTGTAAAAACATATATCCTGTAAGTATGTATCAATTGATAGTTGACCCCGGACTGACAGTCGCTGACAGTCGTAAGGGTAAGAGCTTGGCAGTCGAAAATTCTGTCTGGTTTTGCTCCCGGCTAGAGGTAGCTGTTAAAAAAGTCGAGCCACACTGATGCGATGTAAACGTCGAAACACGTGTCTGTGGATGACACACACACACACACACACATATATATATATATATATATATATATATATACCTCTCCGCACGAGCAGGATGCGACATGAGGTCAATTTTTCAAGTGGAGTTTAACAAGTTTGAATTCAGAGTTTTCCTTCTCCTAGACTAGTTACCTATTTTTACGCAGATTTTTAATGCTATTTCTATGTATATTTCAATTTCTAAATATTTCTTTTCGAACTCAGAACTTTCTTGTCGTAATCGGGAGCCATCACGGAACTTTGAACCTAACCCTTTATTTAGTCCACGGGGGTATCCTGTTCTCATTCCGCTATCCATAGCTGGGGTAGGAAAAGAAGGTTCCCGAGTCCGACAAGAAATACCTGAAGAAGGTTGGAGGGCATATCGGCCTGAACGTTGTACAAATAACAATGAAGATGAGGACAATAGTCCGAATAACGCAGATAATACTAATTATTTCGGTTATTTTTTATTAGTTTTTTAGTTTTCTTTTTACTTATTCAGTCATTCTAGAAACTAGCAAAAAAATGCACCCACCGGACACAAGTATATAGATTTTACAATTATTTTTTTACTTTATTCTAATTGATTTCAATATGAAATTATACACAGGATTGCTTTAATACGTTTGAGAATAAAACAATAATATTAAAGGTTAATTACATCGAGTAATTATTTATTAAAACCAGTTTTATTAAAACCGGTATGCAAATTATTCACACCATGTTCTATGTAAACATTTATTTCTTAATGATATATAACACACAGCGCAGGATTTAAAATGTTAATAACATGGGCCTTTTGGGGCCTGTGTTTGTTAATGTAAATCAACAGCGTTGACCGCAGGGGGCTATCCACCCAGGCAACACCTGCCCCCTTGATTTAAAGGGACAGGCCTGGGTTTATTGCCCAGCGCCTGAGGCGCCCCCTTGAGGGGGAATGCTGACAGGATCAACACATTTTTTGTGCCTACCAGCCATGAGCTTCGGCTGGTGGGTGGGCCCACATAAAAATGTCCTTGTGTCACGCCCTCATAAGTGGGATGAGAGGCAAATACCATAATATGGGCTGTTTCGAGGCAAATCTATCTCAGCTAGACCTTAATAGAGACATTGTTAATAATTAAGATGCTAATTAAGATTATATCATTATTATTTAATAACCATTGAGAATATAACGTAAATAATTAAGGGAATTATGACGTTGGTGGTGATGTAGTTTTGGTTACAGACAGACAGGCATACAACCTCCATTATAATAAGAAGATTTGTGTTGTTTTCCTTCTCGCACCATCTCACATTTCGCTGGAATTTCACTCTATCATTTCCTTTCTCTTTTTGTCATTATCTTCTTCATCAATATTATTCATGTTTATTTTTTGTTTGGGTCTACTCTTTCGTTATTGTAATATGATTTCATCATTGCATGAGAGATTCGTTCAAAAAATAATAATAAAATAATGAAAAAATATAAGATAAAAGCAAGTATGTTGTATCTTTTATGACGGGGTCTGGGAGGGGGGTGATTGCGCCACGCCAAACATTTGACAGTTGAAGATGTGTCACAGGTAAAACTCGTTAATCAACTTTTTCAATTCATTTCAAGCGTTTAAACTACGTTTTACTTTTATCTCATTCCTATAAATATATATACATATACACGAATGATATATATATATTATATATATATATATATATATATACATATATATACTACAACCTCCCACCATACATATACACCAATGATATATATACATATATACTACAACCTCTCACTACCAATTGTTATTACCTCCCACTTCTAATTCCTTGCTACTACTCGTTCTCGTTAAAAACGAACACAAACCATACCATCGTTTCCTACCTGATGATGGCAAACTGTATTGCCGAAAGCGCTCGTTTTGAAACCTTTGGTGGACTGTTACACCAGTTCCACCCTAACACCAAAAAGATGGCCCGTAAATTAGAAAGGATCAACCAAAAACTTGTCCGACAAGAATTGTCTGTACAGTTCAACAAAACTTATATATATATATATATATATATATATATATATATATATATATATAGGCTGTGTGGGGAAGTGGAGGGGTGTGTACCTACAAACTTATAGAATACTGATATATATATATATGTATTTACAGACAAGCATCTATTCCAAAAACATTCAGAAAACACATACACACAAACACAATATATGGTTATTTCCTATGTCTAACATGGTCAAAGGGGAACCACTCTTGACTGATAATTTATCTATTTATTTATTTATCTACTAGGAAAAAAGAACGCGGGGTTAGGGTTAGGGTTTAGGATTATGGTTAGAGTTAGGGTTAGGGTTTAGGGTTAGTTTAATGGGAAAATAAATACTTTATCAGTCAAGAGTGGTCCCTCTTTGATCATGTTAGACTTATCGGAAATAACCCAATATATATATATATATAAATGGCGTGGTTTGAAATATCGGTTGGTTGGTTGGTTGGTTGGATTTTACGGCATGTCAACCCTTGTTGGGTTATTTTATGCCGAAGACGTTTTATTTTATTATTGATGAGTATTCAAATCTCCTCACTCAATTTTTAACACGTTTTTTCAAACTTCTTTTTTAATCCATAGATTGGACCCTAAAAGTCCCATTACTCCCTGGTCTAAGTGGACCTGGGAGTAATCGAACATCACCACTAGATGCAGTTTAACGTCATACCTGGAACACTAAGACTCAGCCACTGCCTTTTATGATAAAAACATATGACATATATGATGAAAATGCAATAGTGATAGGTTTCGTTTGGTTTATTTTGCGGCATATCAACCTCGGTGGGTCATTTAATGCCGACAAAGTTGTGAAATAAATTCATTCTTAATGCATAATACAATTTTATTTATAAACTCATGTTTTTCTATTTAACCCATATGACTTTTGTCTCCGCTCTTAACAACATGGAGTATAAACAAGCTCTGAAAATGATTTTTATAAAATCGAAATATTGTTCAATATCAGCTATGAATATGTTATAAAATGTTTTCACTTTAACAGCATATTGTGTTGTTTTCATATCCTTTTATCTATACTCATACCGTCGGATTCATTTCCTTTCTTTTAACTTATATATATATATATATATATATATATTATATGCACGCTCACACATATATATATTCATACATAGCTGTGCGTTTATATATGTTTGGCGCAAGCGTATTTCGCTCCAAAGTAAAAAAAAAAAAGAATATTCATGTATGCACATGTGAACCACATGCTAGGTAAATGAAGCTATTTTATTATTGAGTGGGTTGGTGACGAGTAGGTTTTGGGCTTGAACGGATCGTGTGTCGAGATTGTCAGGGAACATCGCTAATAGAGAGTCAAAGAAGCAGATACGTCTCGATTCCGATGCTCAAATAAAACCAAGGAATTTGGGTCGTTTGCCAAATTTACAGACTGAATGTCCAACATATTCTTTTCTAAAAAACATTCTCAGTATTTCACGCTTGGCTGCAGAGAATTAAATAACCTACATGTGTTTAGTCCAGCAGAATATTTCATATCTACAAGTATGTGTATGTACCCAACCCCTCCGCACGAGCAGGATGTGACACATGGTCATTTTAAAGCGGAGTTTAGCAGGTTTGAATTCAGAGTTTTTTCTTCTCGTAGGTCAGTTGCCATACCATGGTTAAAGAGCCCAGTCTATTTAGCCATGGCCCGGGGGAATAATCGATTCATACTCAGAAGAGTTGGTGAGCTGGGTGGTTTGAATTACCGCATGTCAACCCTTGTTGGGTTATTTTATGCCGAAGAAAATTTTTTTTATTAATTCTTGTTGGGTATTTATTTTTAGACACATTTTTAAATCTATTTAACTTATAGATTTGACCCTAACAGGATCTACCACATCGTGTCAAGGTGGAACTGGAAGTAATGGCGATAAAGGGGGTATTCCACAATCCATAGAGCCCAGAAATTGGATCCTCACCTTTAGATGTAGTTTAACGTCATAACTGAAGACACCCAGAAGGGTTGATATGCCCTTAAACAAAATCATCATCACCATGTCGCGCAAGCAGCACGGGTATCCATGACTATATCTCACCAACCTTCCCTATTACTCATGGCCCCTGGAAGGTCCTCTGTGCAGCATCCAGAGTCCTCGCATAGTTGGTCAATGTAGGTCCTTCGTGGGCGTCCTATGTTAGCATGTCCATGCGTTGGCTTCCACGGGAGAACGTCGCTTATGAGCTCGTCCTCGCTTCTCCAGCAGTGTCCTGCATGCCTAGTCCGCCTCACCTGGATGGTTTGTGAGATGGGGGGCAGGTGACCATATAGTTGCTTCTTTGTGGGGTGCTGCTTCTACGACTTGTTCAGGACTGCTCGCAACATTCTTGTGCAGATCCTATATAGCTTATTCTCGAGGCGCTTTGTTAGGGTCCAGGTGGTGCAGCCATACAGCAGTACTGATATAACCACAGCCTGGAAGAATTGTTGCTTTAGCTTGTCAGTGAGATCGGATCTCCATATTACTG
>CM042144.1:103315382-103320382 GCA_023376005.1 Doryteuthis pealeii | reverse complement strand
TAAGCTACGTTTAGTAAATAACTATATGTGTGTATGTGTGTGTGTATATATATAATATATATATATATATATATATATATATATATATATATATGTGTGTGTGTGGGTACCAGTTACAATCGAACTAACAAATCTAGCTTACTAACCATTACCCACGTGCTAAACACAACACACCACACACACACACACATATAATATATACGGATATGGTCTCTGACTATGCCTGTGAAGTCCCGGTTTCGATTCCTGTCGGAGGGGAGTCGTTAGTATACATCGCTGAAGAGACTTAATAAAGTCGAAACAGTCTGTACGGTGTTCTGCATAGCGAGCCATCCTTTGCGGGATTTTCTTGTCAAGATTATTTTCTATAATTATCGAATCTTATTCGATACATGCATTTATAATTGCCTTCAAGCAGAAATATAAATAAATAATTTATTCAACTTGCTTCTATAAAAAACAAACATCCAAAAATCTTATTCACTTCGCCGAAGAGCTAAACGGCCGGGTTTGTTTACTAAATAAAAAAACGTCTACTTGCCTGCTATGGAGGGGCGTGTAATGTTTCATCATTGACAAGGTTAATTTCGCAGGGATTGTTCGCTATGTACGGCGGCCGAACGGATATGGTCTCTGACTATGCCTGTGAAGTCCCGGTTTCGATTCCTGTCGGAGGGGAGTCGTTAGTATACATCGCTGAAGAGACTTAATAAAGTCGAAACAGTCTGTACGGTGTTTCTGCATAGCGAGCCATCCTTGCGGATTTTCTTGTCAAGATTATTTTTATAATTATCGAATCTTTTCGATACATGCATTTATATTGCCTTCAAGCAGAATATAAATAATAATTTATTCAACTTGCTTCTATAAAAAAACAAACATCCAAAAATCTTATTCACTTCGCCGAAGAGCTAAACGGCCGGGTTTGTTTACTAAATAAAACGTCTACTTGCCTGCTATGGCAGGGCGTGTAATGTTTCATCATTGACAAGGTTAATTTCGCAGGGATTGTTCGCTATGTACCGGCGGCCCGAACGGATATGGTCTCTGACTATGCCTGTGAAGTCCCGGTTTCGATTCTGTCGGAGGGGAGTCGTTAGTATATACATCGCTGAAGAGACTTAATAAAGTCGAAACAGTCTGTACGGTGTTCTGCATAGCGAGCCATCCTTTGCGGGATTTTCTTGTCAAGATTATTTTCTATAATTATCGAATCTTATTCGATACATGCATTTATAATTGCCTTCAAGCAGAAATATAAATATATATATATATATATATATATATATATATAGGGTCATCCACAGACACGTGTTTCGACTTATCACGTCTCCTCAGTGTGGCTAGAACATTTTGTAAGCTACCTACAGCCGGAATTGAAATCCGATCGGTTGGGTGTCCGTCCGGCACCTTAACCATTAGGCTGTCTTCACTCACAGAATGGGAAGGGGATTTTAACTGTTTTAATACACACATCGCTTTGCGTGTAAAGGCCGTCACAGAGTGCTCCATTCCTTAGAAGAAATATATATATATATATATATATAAACATCTGTGTGTGTGAACGTGTTTGTACAAGCATTTTTGTGTGTCTTTGTAGGTAATTAGTCTTTGTGTGTTTCTATGCGAGTTTGTGTGTCTGTGTTTGTGACTTTTTCCGTTTATCTTTGTTTGCTTGTTTGTGCATCCGTTTGCGTTCCGTTTGTTTGTGTATCTATGTCTGTGTTTCTGTTTTGCCTATGTGTGTGTGTTTGTGTTTTCTTCATCTCCATGTGCCTTGGCATCTCTGTGTTTGTGTTGTGTTCATATGTATGCGTGTTCGCGCGTGACTGTATTTGTGTTTAGCGCATATATATGTGTGTCTGTGTTTGTTTTACACATATCATTGTATTTTGGTCACACGTGGGTGTGTTTGCGCGTGTATGTTTATGTTTTACTCATGTGTGTGTATGTGTGCTGTGTTCATGTGTATGCGTGTTTGTCTGTGACTGTTTTTGTGTTTAGCGCATGTGTGTGTGTGTGTGTATCTGTGTTTGTTTTGCACACATCTGTGCATTTGTGTGCGTATGTTTGCATATTACTCATTTGTTTGTTTGTTTGTTTGTGTGTGTGTGTGTGTGTGCTTGCGCATGTATGCTTTTGTTTAGCCCATGTGTATGTATGTGTGCTTGTGTGTTCATATGTATACGTGTTCCAGTGTGACTGTGTTTTGTGTTTTGCGAATGTGTGTGTATGTATATGTGTCTGTTTTGCTCATAATATATATATATATATATATATATATATATATATATATTATATATATATGCCGACCCGTCCGCATGAGCATGATGTGAAACAAGGTCATTTTCTTAAGCGGAGTTCAACAGGTTTAAATTCAGAGTTTTCCTTCAACTAGACCGGTTGCCTAACCAAGGTTAAAGAGCCCGTTCTGCCCTACTATTTACCCATAGCTGGAGGGTGAGTAGGATTCATACATTTCCCAAGGGTATTAGCGCTAAGTGAAATAAGTAAAATAATTGCCACGTCCAGGTTTTGAACTCGGGTCGACGAGTCCATTTCCCATGACTTTAACCATTACACAATGTGCTTCCTACATGAATTGTATATATATATATTTACCAACCCCTCCGCGCGAACAGGATGTGACACAAGGTCATTTTTAAGCAGAGTTTAACAGGTTTGAATTCAGAGTTTTCCTTCTAGACTGGTTACCTAGCCATGATTAAAGAGTCCAGTCTACCCTGCTATTTTCCCATAGCTGGAGGGAGAATTGGATTCATACCTTTCCCAAGGGTATTAACACTATGTGAAATGTAAACAGCTTCGTCCAAGAATTGAACTCGGGTCGCCGAGTTCATTTCCCACGACTCTAACCATTAGTCTACGCGCCTCCATATTGTATGAATTGTACAAGTGACCGTTTTGTCCAAGGTTAGGAAATTATTTTTGCTGTGTCGTTAATTCAATCTCGGATAGGTTAATTGTTTGTGCTCGCATATGTGTGTGCTAATGTATGTGTGTGTGTGTGTCTGTTTATGTGTGATTACATGTTTTCATCCAAACAGTTCATCACTTTTCTAAATTCAGTAAGAAAAAAAAAAGATCACCTTCAGCTGGATCCCAATTCACATTGATAGTGATTGAGTTGATTCGGCAGATTGACAATAGATAGAAAATATGAAAATCCTCAAACAGATATGAAATCTGTTATATACCCTATGGACATTAATGTATATGTCCAATCCTCATAAATATTTACCTCGCACCCCACGTATGTGGGTATGACACAAGGTCTTTTAATGTGGGACCACCAACGAGCCGATGGCGGATGCAAAAAATGCATCGATCTCGTCGGCATTTTTGTCGGGCGCCCCAGGCACTGGGCAATAAACCCAGCCCTGTCCCTTTAAATCAAGGGGGCAGGTGTTGCCCGGGGGAATGGACCCCTGGGATCACGCCGTCAATTAATAACACAGGTCTAATGGCCGAAGCCACCGGAAACACAGGCCCCGAAAGGCCCGTGATATCCTCATAAATACGGGAGTATTATGCTGACTGAGTAGTCTTATACCACTAGCAGTGGCTTGCCTTTCTTCGCGCCGCTGGCGAGTATTATGTTAATATTATAAAGATGCCATTCATTTCCAACTACCGTTTGGTTATTTCTCATTTGGTAACCTTTGTTAGGCTATAACT
Organism: Doryteuthis pealeii; assembly: GCA_023376005.1. Classification (NCBI taxonomy): domain Eukaryota; kingdom Metazoa; phylum Mollusca; class Cephalopoda; order Myopsida; family Loliginidae; genus Doryteuthis; species Doryteuthis pealeii. The sequence continues at coordinate 103,316,683 of CM042144.1, read as the reverse complement.
AAATCACAAATAAACTTATAGATAAAAACAAATGGCAACAACAATTGAATAATAACGCCCATAACAAGCTAAAAAAAGCTCCACCCTGTCGACTGGGGAAGTAGAATACTCCGACTACACCTCTGCAGAGGGAAAAATCCCTTCAATGGGTCTACCTATTGGCCAAGTGTAGCGATGCGTGATGCTTAAGGACGGAATCCTGGTGGCTGAGCAGTCCATGACATACAACAATCCACTTTGGTTCTTATTTAGGCTAAACGGGCGGTTGGAGAGACTCCATCGATCAATCAGCTGGTCACGTCAAACCCGATGGTTGGCAGCCTTCTGTCTACGAGAGACGATTGAGTATTTTTTCCTCTCTTTGAACTACAGAGCCTGGGCGGGTTCATATGAAGGATAAGCTGTTGGCCATGCAGCAAATCTCCCCTCTCCACACTGTCGCTGTGATCCAAAGGAAAGGTAAGGTACCAATGCGGTTTGGCAACGGTAGTGTCGCAGGAGCTGCTGGGTAATACTGGATTTCGACATCACACCACCTTAGGGACTCCAGCTCCTGATTTGTTTTCGGGGTTTACTCCCTAGCCTTTTCTTGAAAGACCCCCTTTAACCTACATCAAGCCCTAACTCCTATACAATTGTCCCGACCATACTGACCCAATGTTTTTTTTTATCATATGTTGTCTAGAAGGCAGTGCCTGAGCGTCCTGGGTATGACGTTAAATTTCATCTAATACTGAAGTTTCAATTCTGGAGCTTTGGGGAGTGTGGAGTATTCCTTCATTACCATTACCTCCAGTTCCACTCTGACCCGGAGTGGTACCAGCTTTTAGGGTCTCATCTATGGTTTAGATAAAACAAAAGAGGTTAAAAATGTGTTTAAAAATAAGTTTAAAAAAACTGAATACCCATCAAGAATCACAGGTCACCACGCACGGCCAACACATGGGTCCACAGAGGAGGAGGAGGGTTACTCCTCAGCAGTCGGCGTATTCTATAGTCAAAACTGACAGGGCGCGCAATTCTTCTAGCCTTATGCCAAACTTATCTCATCTAAGTGAATGATTATTAGCAACGTCTGTTACATTCAGAGCTTCTCTTACAGTGGATTCAACCATTTTGAATTTGTAGTTGTATATGAAGTGTCTGAAAGGTTTGGCAATTGTTCAAATCCGACGTAAAGTTTGACGGTAAACCTCGTAGCCACAAGTCTACTCCTCTGATTCTTCATTAAAACTGAAAAAGCTAACGAGCAACCGTGCCTTCTGCCAAGTCAGACCTCACGCCTGTCAAAAATCATTCAA